>CM062810.1:993611005-994072540 GCA_031772625.1 Pinus tabuliformis | reverse complement strand
CTTCCTCTTTATTCTTTAAATAATAATACAACTGCCGATTTATTTTCCCAAAATATATATGTTCATGTATGTATTGGCTTGGCATTCCTTGATCAGATAAGTAGGATTTGCTATTGGTTTTGGTATGCTTTGTTGTCTCTTGGTCACTTGTGTAGGTACATAAGCACTGAAAGAAGTAGGAACAACTCCGTGACACAAGCGGTTCGAGGATCTCAACAAAGGAAATCAGAATAACGTCGGAGTGAGGTAGGTCATATCTCTCATTCTACTTTTCAATTATAATATAGGAAGATGTCTAGTTGATTGTCATTTCAGTTGCTAGACCCACTCATTGGGCTAGAGGGATCATCTCTATCAATAGGATTAACCTTGTTAACAAAATGGTGACTCCATTGAGGATCCTATGACCCTTTCCATCCAATCTTTCACCCTGATCTTTTGTCTAGTTTGACCAACCGTTGATTTTTCGGCTTGTCTGCATCAGTCTAGGTTTATACCATCACTGAATACTGCCTTAGAGTGTTAATTCTGGATTGTTTCTTGGAATATTTTTAGTTTTTCCCATATTCCTCGCCCATTGCGGGTTTACCCTTAACAGTCATGATGGCATCATGGTTTTTACCTTTACAGTCACGATGATCGTGGTTTTTACCTTTATAGTCGTGATGAAAAAATATTTCTTCATTTTTTGTTCGTGCTGAAATCATAACTTCTTTTTCTATACAAAGTAGTGATGCCATCGCGGGTTTGCCTATGTAAAGTAACGATAATCACGGGTTTGGGTATATAAAGTAGTGATGATCCTTGAATGTGAGAATTTTTTAGGTTTCTTCCTAAGAATCCAGTGTGTCTTGGCCCCTAAGGTCTTTTCCTATCCTGTATGATTGGATTTGTCAATTTTTTGATTGATTGCCTTGATTAATTTGCAAAATTTGTCTCATTGGCTTCAAAGTGAAATCTGACTGAGTTCTAGGGTTTCTGGTCAATTGGTCATCATTTTCTGCTTGTTGGTGTCATTGAGATGTTTGTTTTCTGATTGATTGAGTGTTGTTTTCTATAGAAATCATTGAAAACATTGTTTTGCATCTATTTTAGCTTGTATTTTGAAATTTACTTTTGTGAAAATGAATTAGATTAATTGCATTGAAAAGTTATTTTTTGAAATTCATCATTGAAAATAGATCACATTTTTCAGTGATTGAAAGCTAAAAACTGTATTAGGTGCATCAAATCATTCAAAACGAAAAGAAAAGCATAATTCATATAAGTGCATCTTTGTAAAGTCAAAATCATTTTTCTTTCGAAAAGTTGCATTTAGGATAGTGAAAAGTGAAAATATTTTTTACTTTTGGCATTGCGTTTGGAAGACAAAAGTGAAAGTTAGTGGAAGGAATTTTGCATGATGCATTATTGATTGAAATTTCTTCCCTTGGTTAGTCTAGCTTTCATAGAAATGAAAGTTTTATTTTTCTCATATAGTTGCATCTTAGATGTTCAGGTGACATCGTGTTGAGCCTTAAAACTGAAACATAATTTCAAGATCAACTTTAAAATCTATCAATTAATCTAAGGAGAATTTGAAACATTAACGATTCATACTTAGTGGTCTAGGCTAGAGACGTGTTCCAGCATCTTTAAAACTTAGCAACTGTCATTCTCTCTTGCATTAGACAATGCTAGCACAGACTTGTGCTCCCCATACCGTCGAGTATATAAAGGGAGACCCTCATAGGTTGCAAACCTTTATCCATAGGAAGACGATTTTTCCGCCTTGTAAACGTGATACAACGAACACAACATTCGCGGAGATTGCCTGCACGTACATCAAGTATTTGGTAAATTTATTTGCTAGGGTGTATATTGCAGTTCACGGTTACTTGGTAATCCCTTTTGCCTAGAGTATTCTGAGTAGTCATTTCGATCTTTTCTGACTCCTTAAATTTGAATAAATCATCAAGAACTTGTCCTTTCAAGCCCTCTAAACCAACGAAAGTGACTAGAGTCACCTTTTCGTCCTTTTCTCGACTCTTAAAACATGAAAAGGAAAAGTTTTTGTTTCAAATTCTAAAATTAATTGACCGTGAAACAACATCCTTCCTGTGGAAATACTCCTTAGTAGATCTTAGGTTGATACCAATGGCAATGTTTCTTGAGTCTACCAGTCAAGGAAACCCCTCTGACAAGAATCCTAGTCCTTTTCCTTCTTTCGGAAATACTGGTGCTCCCTATATGGAAACATTGTCCCTTCCTGGATTGACCATTGGTCTACCAGTTTGGTTATTTTCGACCTTGGTGATTCCGAATGTCGAAACTGCTTTTCAACCAAGTTCTCCTCCACCTGAACAACATCAACCTCATGTTAATCCTAAAGTTGACCCCTCGCCTTCTTTGCCTATTTCTTCACCTTGTTCTTCCTCTTCGCCTGGTGAAAGTCTGGATTCTAGTAACCAGGAAGCTAAGAAGAAGAAGAAGAGGCCGAAGAAGAAGAAGAAAAATAAGCAAGGGGGCAACCAAGAAGCCATTGCTATAGATGCAACTAATGAAGAAAAATCTTCCAACAAGCCTTAGAAAGTAAAATTCCCTTGCATGTTATGTAAGGGTGACCACCTTCTTCAGAATTGTCCTGGTATTCCCAAGATCTTAGAAGTATGGTCCATAGGTTCACATTGACCTTTGTCATCAACCTCTGGTGATCATGCTGATGATAAACCCTCAACTAGTAAAGTCCATGGGAAAACAGGAAAAGTCAAATTTCCCTGTAAGTTGTGTGAAGGTAATCATCCGATTCACCTTTTTCCTCTTACGGATCAAGCTTCCAAAGAGTTGGAAAACCTTACAGCTTCTCGACCTCATCTTTCGACTAGGTATCGAAAGATTTCCCCTGATCCTTGACTTGTTGGTCCAGTGATTGATCAAAATTCATCTTTGGTCAACCCCATTCTCTTTGAAAGTGGGTCTCATGAGTCCGTTATCGACCAACTATTGGTTGAGAAACTGGTAGGCTTGACTCCACCTTCATTTAACCGTACCTTTCCGGTAGAGAGTGAATCCCATACTACTCAGGTTCTTCTGGTTTCTTCAGTTTCGAATGAAATGGAGGGAAATCCTCCTATTCCTAAGGTGCATGATAGCATTTATCCTGTTCCCATAGAGCAAGCGGGAAACTCTCACATTCCTACGACACCCCCTACGAGTAGTTTAGTCACTTCTTTTGATTGGAGTCGACTAGTAGGATATTGTCTTTTGTCTTATGTGCCTTTCCAGATTACAATGCATGCTTACCATATGGTCGTACCTAGCACAATCATAGACGAGGGTGAATCTGTTAGCATTCTGTCCTCAAATGCTTAGCAAGCTTTAGGTTCTCCTCAGCTTGTCCCCGTCACCCAGAATCTGTTAGCTTTTAACAGAGGAATTAGTCAACTATTAGGGATCCTTCCTAAGTTGCCTATTACTTTGGGAGGAAAGGCTGTCTATATAGATGTGATGATTGTCCAAGGCCCATTGGATTTTAATCTACTCCTTGGCCGTGACTATGTTTATGTCATGGGAGCTCTTGTTTCTTCCCTCTTTCAAGTGATGTGTTTCCCGCATGAAGGAAACATTGTGATCATTGATCAAATTACATTCATTGGTCCTGAATCAACTCCCACTCAACCATCATACCTAAATGGTTCTCATCTGTAAGTGGTATCACCCCCGACATAGGTTAATTACATGGCTACCTATTCCATGCCACATTTACTGATGATCTCGTAGGTGATGTAGTACATCATGTATTGGGGGCATTGGAACCCGATTTTTCATTTGGATCCCTGGACATGTATCCCTTCCAGAGTGTTGTTCTCCCTTCCGATGAGAATCTCTTCAAAGCCATGGCCTCTGTTGGTTTGTGAACAAAGGATATGGAGCAAAGTTCCTTGTCTTGTGTCAAGCTCATTAAAAAATGAAACAAGGAATTTGGATAAAAGTTCCTTGTATTGTGTCAAGCTCGTTAAAAAATTAAACAAGGAATTTGGAGCAGAGTTCCTTGACTTGTGTCAAGCTCGTTAAAAAATGAAATAAGGGATATGGAGCATAGTTCCTTGTCTTGTGTCAATCTCTTTAAAAAATGAAACAAGGACCTTGGAGTAGAGTTCCTTGTCTTGTGTCAAGCTCGTTAAAAAATGAAACAAGGACATTGGAGCAGAGTTCCCTGTCTTGTGTCAAGCTCCTTAAAAAATGAAAGAAGGGATATGGAGCATAGTTCCTTGTCTTGTGTCAAGCTCATTAAAAAATGAAACAAGGACCTTGGAGTAGAGTTCCTTGTCTTGTGTCAAGCTCCTTAAAAAATGAAACAAGGGATATGAGGATAGTTCTTTTACTATGTCAACCTCGTTAAAAAATGAAATAGGTCCCCATGAGGATAGTTCTTTTACTATGTCAACCTTGTTAAAAAATGAAATAGGTGTCATGAGCATGGTTCTTTTCCTGTGTCAAGCTCATTTAAAAAATGAAACAAAATCCCCTTCCCATTCGAGTCTTTGATTAGATCTCGTAAAATCCCAGTCGAGTCTTTCACTTGATCTCATAAGTGAACCTTCATTCCATCCACTTAGGTGAATGAAATGAAGCTTGAGGGGCATGTACCTCGATTGAGTCATTATGCTGGGGGCATGCAAATTTATCTCAAGCATAGTTTATCTTTGTTTCAAGCTTGTGTAAAAATGAAACCAAATCCAAGCATAGTCTGTTTCTGTTTCAATCTTGTGTAAAAATGAAACCAAATTCAAGCATAGTTGATCTTGTTTCAAGCTTGTGTAAAAATGAAACAATTCCCACTTTACATCTTATGATTTCCATTTTTATTAGCCTGTTTTTTCCAAATGAGCCTTGGTTTTTTCATTCCATTATCACCATCTCTTTGGTCGATCAGATGCTTTCACTTGGTTGTTTTACCCTTGCTTGAGGAACGTCTGTGATAAGTGGTATTATTAGCTAGCCTCTTCACCATTACATGTTTTGAGTAGTTCCATCATGACCGGAACCAGTTGTTATCCTTTTATACCACTCATTTCCTCCAACTATTTTTAGACTCTAAAAATATGAAAAGATTGTCGAGTACTTGTCATTTCAAACTCTTAAAAGTAAATGAAATGATGTCTACTGAGTATAAGTTTAACCCTTTTCCGGACTGAGATGGACTATTGTACGAAAAGAAACACCTTAGTCGAACATGGCTAAGAGGTTCCCTCAGATATTGTTTTCTACCTTTTTGAGTTCGAGGGACAAATTACAAAAAGGGACATGATGGAGTTTTCTTTTTCGTTTATTTTTCAAACTCTCTAAACATGAAAAAGATGTTGAGTTATTCTTACGTCGAACTCATTAAAACTTTGCGACGAAAGACTCGTCACCATGATGAGACCGAGCTTCTCCTTCCTAAGGCTCGCAAAACTTACTAGGATGGATTCATTCGAAGAGTGAACTTGCATAACAAGCATATGCTATCCCCTTCAAGCTTGTGATAAAAAAAATTGGGTACTTGCTAGAAATAGAAGGAAAAATGAAGATGAGACATCCTTTGTATAGGCAGCATGTCGCTCTTGAACATGACACTCTTCTACTCTCATGTTGTGTTTGGGATATCCTCACTCAGTCACCTGTCCTCCCAGGTTTGGGTGATCCATTTTTCCTCTCATTTGACTATTCCACACTGTCATCATGACCTTTAGTCCCATGTTGAGTCAGATGCTTCCACACTCTAGAGTTGTGTTGCCAATATGCTCAAGAGAAGTCCAATCTACAGTTACTTACCTATACACCGTTTGAGTCATTGTTATAGTGTTGAAAATTATTCCACTTTGTTCCTTGTTTCATGTCGATGACGGGGTAATCATTATGACCCTCCTTCAATGGGTCACTTCCTGTCGACTTAAGCTCATTATCTAGGAAGATAACTTAGAAACTCCCTTTCAATACCTTAGAGCTTGCATGCCTTAATGGAAATTTCTTCGCATCCAATGATTGGTTTTCGTCATTAGATTTCGATCGGGTGATTCCACGAGTGTTCGACCTCAACTTCATTATCACATTCACGGATTTTATTGTTGTACCTTGAGAGACATTGTCATTATTGGTGGTTTCTCTCTTACCTGTTAACGGTCCACATCATTGGCCGGTAATCAGGTGGTTTTCTAGTATGTTCGACTTCAACACGTTTATTCACATGTTAGAATTCGTACATTGATCGGGTCAGGATGGTGTGCAAGACCCTAAGTCTTGTCCTTTTTGACTCAGGATGCATGGAGTTATATGTCATTCATGATTGTAGACATGTCTCTACTATACGGATGGCTGTGACCATACTGTGAGACTTTATATTTATGATGAACCTTGTTATTTGGATGGCTGCACCCATACCATGGATCTTTTCATATAGTCTTCATCATTCAGATGGTTGTGTTCATGTCATGGATTCATGTCTTGATCTCAGATATGTATATGTATATGCGCCCTTGACTTGCAGGTCTCTTGACAGTGTGTGTCCCCATCCTTGCCAAAAGCTCGTAAAGCATCTTAGCCATCACTCCTCATTCTACCTTCATGCTTTAGGGGCATGTGTTACACAGTATTTGCACCCCTATGCTGTTACACAGTATTTTGTCACACCTCCTGCACTTCCCTGTGACATACCCCAAAGTGCCCGAAACATGACCATTATATAGTATACTCATCCATATATACAACTCAGAACCCTCCTAAAACTTTGTTTGGAAAATGCATTGAGCTTTCCCCGAACAAATGGCTCTTAAAACCCTAAAATGAGAGTCATCGCTCTTATGAGGCTTAAAAAAATGATAATCGCCTGTTGCATTGTGTTCGATTCGCGATGACATCGCTTTGTTCCCTTGCATACCCGCAATGATCCCAAAAAGGTAGTTTTCCCAAAGGATATGAGAAGCTTCGTGATCTAGAAGCTTCCAGAGCGGCGAGTTGGAGGTGGTTTCACATAGATGAGATCAAATCCTCCCATTTTGACCTCTTTGTCTTATCTCTATGAGCTACCTTTGTGAGATGTGGGCCTAATCTTCTCTTTGGAGAAGTCATAATTCCCTCTCCCAGCCTCTAAATTCCTCCTCTCCCATTACCAAATGGTTGGTCAAGCTAGAGGCTAGGTTGATCTATGTCCATTTTCACCCCTCTGCTGAGCTCGTGCTTAGAGGTTATTCATTAGACTTGGAGAAGGAGTGTTGGAGAGTTTCTTGGCTTGGGCTTGGATTAACACTCAAGGAGAGCCTTTCAACATCAAGGCTATGGTTGTAAGCTTACTCTTTATTCTTTAAATAATAATACAACTGTTGGTTCATCTTCCCAAAATATATATATTCATGTATGTATTGGCTTGGCACTCCTTGATCAGCTAAGTAGGTTGTTTTTGGATTTTCTATTGGTTTTGGTATGCTTTGTTGTCTCTTGGTCACTTGTGCAGGTACATAAGCATTGAAAGAAACAAGGACAAGTCCGTGACACAAACGGTTCAAGGCTCTCAACAAAGGAAATCAAAATAACATCAGAGTGAGGTAGGCCATCTCTCTCATTCTACTTTTCAATTATAATCTAGGAAGATGTCTAGTTGATTGTCATTTTAGTTGCTAGACCCACTCATTGGGCTAGAGGGATCATCTCTGTCCGCAGAGAGGATTAAACTTGTCAACACTTATTGGAATGATTGAGGAAGAGGTGTATATTGAGAAGCCTAAAGGTTTTGAGACCTTCAATTGAGAGTCACATGTGTGCCGACTCAAGCAAGCATTGTATACCCTAAAGAAAGCACCCCGTGCCTTGTACACCAAGATTGATAAATATTTTACCAGGTTGGGCTTCACCAAAAGTGAAGTGGATGTGAACCTTTACCATATTGTGGTGAAGTAAATTGTTGATTATTGTTTTATATGTCGACGATTTGATTCTGTCCGGTGATGATAAGATGATGAAGTCTTGAAAAGAGGATATTGCAAGAGAGTTTAAAATGAAGGACTTGGGGCTCATGCACTACTTTCTAGGCATGGAAGTATGACAAGGTGATGAGGAACTTTTTATCTCTTAGGGAAAGTATGCCAACGAGATACTGAAAAGGTTCCACATGGAGAGAAGTAAACCCATGGAGACTCATCTAGTAGGTAACTGGAGGAATGAGGATGCTACTTCTAGTGAAGTAGTGGAAGATACTATCTATAGGCAGCTTATGGGTTCACTTATGTATTTGGTGAAGACACGACCAAACATGTGCTATGATGTTAACCAACTTAGTCAAGCGATGATTAAGCCGGCCAAGCTGTATTGGAAGGCAGCCAAGCATATGTTGAGATATCTGAGAGGCACCACTTAGTATGGATTATGGTACAAACGAACAGAGGGAGTGAATCTTCAAGGCTTCACCGATCCAGATTGGGCAGGGAGTCCATTCAACATGAAGAGCACATTAAGTGGGCTCTTTAGTATTGGGTCAATAGTTGTTTCTTGGTCTAACAGGAAACAAAAATCAGTTACACTTAGTTCAACAGAGGTGGAGTACATGGCTGCTAGTCAAGCATCTTGTGAGGCCATCTGGATGAGGAAGATTCTCGTTGGTTTGTTTGGTAAACAAATAGATCGAACTGTGATTTAATGTGACAATTAAAGTTGTATAAAACTATATGAAAATTCAGTTTTTCATGATCGTTCCAAGCATATTGATATTCGGTATCATCATCTTCGAGATTGTGTGCATAGAAGAATTATGTTGTTGGAGTACATTCCCACAGAGGAGTAGGATGCAGGTATTTTGACAAAGGTAGTGTCAAGATGCAAATTTGGGTTTCACGAGACAGAATTGGGGTAGATGATAATCCCTTTTTATTAAGAGGGAGTGTTAAAAACAACAATAAGAAATTCCAATTTAATTTGTCCTTTAATTAAATTGAGAATTAAATCGAAATTCTATTCTCATAGCAACTTGTAATATTTAATTAAGTTAAATTGACTTAATTGACTTAGGAAATTCGAGTTGGAAGTCTATCTAGAGTCATGTAGAGTGATCCCTAAATTTTAGGGGCCCAGTTGAGTTCTTTGGAGTTGTGATTAGATAACTCAGTCTAACAGAGTTATAGTTAGTTAAATTAGTTCCAACTGTTGGAGGAACTAGTAAAGGTCTAGTAGTGGAGTAGTGCACCAGTGCATCACCAATACTACACCAATCAATTGAATATTCACTCATAAATAACTCATGCATGTCAGTTCAGAGGAAAACCAAGTTGAGATTAGAGTTCAGGGACAATGTACTATCAGTTGTATAATTTTCTGAGTTGTGCAGATGGTGCATGCAATCAGTTGAGGACCTATGTTTAGATTTCACAGTTATGGAGAGTGGATTTCCCAGTTAAATATGGGCTAATTCCTCTAGGGATTGCGCAAGGAAGTAGGGGATTTGCAGGAAACAAAATGGCTAAGTGTTGGCTTGAGCTGGATTGTGGGGTAGAGAGATAGATTGTACTAATGCAAGAATTGTTCGGGTTGAATAAGCATTGTATTTTCTTCTCAAATCTTCTGGTTAATGCAATATATATAGTCAGGGTTTTTTAGCAGTTGGTTACCCTAGAGAAATATCGTGTTATGTGAGAATGATATTCTTCCTCTTTAGCATATCACATAAGATGTTGAATCTACAAGTAAAAATCTACATGACAAACCTTTATCCACCCATATTTTTCTAATGGAATACAAGCACATCAATATGGAGAAAGTATCTACTATCTTTCATTCCTATCAATATTAAATTCTTGTTTCCATTTTCCATCATTTTTAGTGGGTTGTCTTTTAGTAGTCATCATTCCATAAAACACACAATCTCCTTCATATGAATGAACTTGGAAAGTTTCTTGTCACTTGATCATTATAGACCCTAACCACTAGAATCTCACTGGGATAAGAAAACCTATTCACATGGGAGATATTGATTTTTTTATTATCTTAAAACACTTCAATACCATCTCAATCTTCAACCACTTAAAAATTTCCCAATATTTCATGAACATCCCTATGTTATACATTTCACTAATAAATAAAGGCTCCATCTTATCGTGGATCCATATAACATCTATTCAACCATAACACGCTTGTGTCGAAGTTCCATGTAATGTAGAATCTTTGAAATTAATATCATTAATTTTAAATTTGGATAAGATCTAAATATTAAAATGAAGACATCAAATATGCTTCCAATGCTTCCAATACACCGAAATTTTATATAATCTATACATTCAACTATATTACAGTGGACTTTTCTTAAATTATACCTTTAACCAAGTAGATAGCTAGTTCAATGGTGGTTTGAAAATTTAAAATGGCTATTAATATTATATATAAGTAGAAATTCATATCATAAAATGTGATTAAGACATGTGAACCTTCAATAAGCACAAGGTTTGTAATTTTCCTTTCTAAAATAAATATTAAATTAACTTTATTTAAAACATTTTTTTTCTTAGTTAATAAAAATAACTAATTACAAATCATTTATCAGTTTCAAAATTTATATATAAACACTTTCATGAATACAAAGTTTATTGTTTCTATTCAAAGACTATTTATAATGGTGAGTTTTATGATACTAAAATTAAATGTACAATTAGGCAACCAATGAACACAACATTGTTTTCTTCTCACCCTTTCCCACCTTGAACATAGGACAACATAGGGTTTCAAAACCAAATGATAATGCTTTTTAAGTATGGGGGATTTACGCAGTGCATTATATTAGATATCATTTTTGGGATTCAACTGCGTTAAGTAAGTCATTCAAACGTATGACCATTTCCATGAGAGGAAGTCGTAACTGACTAATTTCTCATGATTTTTGAATAGTTCACTTAGCACTCATTGCATCGGGTGATGCTCACAGGGGTGAAGAAGTGGGATTGAAACTAGTGAAATGTGGAGAACGAATCACATAGCATCAATCATCACTTCCGGGGCTTGCACCCGGTAACCAGGACTTCCCAGGAGGTCACCCATCCCAGAACTCCTCTGGCTCAAGCGCGCTTAACTGTGGAGTTTTTCCACAATCAAGCCCACTTAGCTTGCTACCCCATTTGCAAAACCTTAGCAAGTATTGTGCCTCATGAACCATTCAAGTAGAGATCCCTTGACTCTTTTTGAATTTAAGTATGGGGGATTTACGCAGTGCATTATATTAGATATCATTTTTGGGATTCAACTGCGTTAAGTAAGTCATTCAAACGTATGACCATTTCCATGAGAGGAAGTCGTAACTGACTAATTTCTCATGATTTTTGAATAGTTCACTTAGCACTCATTGCATCGGTGATGCTCACAGGGGTGAAGAAGTGGGATTGAAACTAGTGAAATGTGGAGAACGAATCACATAGCATCAATCATCACTTCCGGGGCTTGCACCCGGTAACCAGGACTTCCCAGGAGGTCACCCATCCCAGAACTCCTCTGGCTCAAGCGCGCTTAACTGTGGAGTTTTTCCACAATCAAGCCCACTTAGCTTGCTACCCCATTTGCAAAACCTTAGCAAGTATTGTGCCTCATGAACCATTCAAGTAGAGATCCCTTGACTCTTTTTGAATTTAAGTATGGGGGATTTACGCAGTGCATTATATTAGATATCATTTTTGGGATTCAACTGCGTTAAGTAAGTCATTCAAACGTATGACCATTTCCATAGAGGAAGTCGTAACTGACTAATTTCTCATGATTTTTGAATAGTTCACTTAGCACTCATTGCATCGGGTGATGCTCACAGGGGTGAAGAAGTGGGATTGAAACTAGTGAAATGTGGAGAACGAATCACATAGCATCAATCATCACTTCCGGGGCTTGCACCCGGTAACCAGGACTTCCCAGGAGGTCACCCATCCCAGAACTCCTCTGGCTCAAGCGCGCTTAACTGTGGAGTTTTTCCACAATCAAGCCCACTTAGCTTGCTACCCCATTTGCAAAACCTTAGCAAGTATTGTGCCTCATGAACCATTCAAGTAGAGATCCCTTGACTCTTTTTGAATTTAAGTATGGGGGATTTACGCAGTGCATTATATTAGATATCATTTTTGGATTCAACTGCGTTAAGTAAGTCATTCACGTATGACCCATTTCCATGAGAGGAAGTCGTAACTGACTAATTTCTCATGATTTTTGAATAGTTCACTTAGCACTCATTGCATCGGGTGATGCTCACAGGGGTGAAGAAGTGGGATTGAAACTAGTGAAATGTGGAGAACGAATCACATAGCATCAATCATCACTTCCGGGGCTTGCACCCGGTAACCAGGACTTCCCAGGAGGTCACCCATCCCAGAACTCCTCTGGCTCAAGCGCGCTTAACTGTGGAGTTTTTCCACAATCAAGCCCACTTAGCTTGCTACCCCATTTGCAAAACCTTAGCAAGTATTGTGCCTCATGAACCATTCAAGTAGAGATCCCTTGACTCTTTTTGAATTTAAGTATGGGGGATTTACGCAGTGCATTATATTAGATATCATTTTTGGGATTCAACTGCGTTAAGTAAGTCATTCAAACGTAATAACATGAGCTCAAGAGTGAAAACAATAAAAATCATACAATTGGAGCCAAATACTTTTTCTTAGTTCCCGAAGAATTTTGAATCAATATTATTTATGATAAGGATGTTTTAAATTTTTGTGTAAACCATTTCAACCATATTCATAAGTAATGGGGCATAATGGACATTTTAAATTTTTGTTGAAATCATTTCATTTGGTTTGTTTTGATGCTATTACAAGAGGCAAATATTTGGGCAGATGGGGCATATTGGATATGAAGGCTTTTGGCTGGGCTTGATTAACTAAATCATTATGGAGGGATTTCTTCAGCAATGGTATATGGCAGGACATTATTCTCAATAAATATTTGAAATGTAAGGATATAATGGAATGGTACAAAAAGGGTGTGATTGGTGTGAGGAATGGTTCCTACATATCATAGAGTTTATATAAAGTTAGTAGAAGGTTTTTTGAAAAGCTACAATGGACTTTTGGTAAGAGTTTTATTTTGTTTATTTTAGCTGATATGCATGCATTCAATAATGGACCCCAACATTGGTGAGCTATTGGAATTCAACATTTGATTGTATCTACCCATTAACCTTTAATACTTTGCTCCCAACTTTGTAGCATTCTCAAGTTTTTCATCTTAAATATCAACATCAATTATCTTGTTGCCTCCAAAGGGCTTTGCTATTTAAATCTTTCTCCACCAATACCAATGACAACGATAGCTTCCCATTAGCTGTATATCTCATTGCAGCTTACACATGTGCATGCTTTAATGATGGTATGATTTTACCTTGCTTGTCACGTTAACCTAATTGTGAGAACAACCACCAATGCAAAATAACCAACCAGGTACGGGCATTAAACTCTTAGAGTCACTATGAAATTTAAAATTTACTCGACCATGGTTTTCTCTTTAAGTAAAACCTAATTTAAATTTAAATTCTCCTTAATTTCATATCATTTGTATTCTTTTAAAGTACAAGCATTTATATTCTTTTTAAATACGAGCATTAAACTCTTGGAGTCACTATGAAATTCTCTTAATGCTTGATCCATAGAAGTGTAAAAGTGTGAAAATTAGGTAATTTTGTTTTTTGGAATATATATATTAAGATCAAATTAGAACCTCTAAATTGGAAGCACATGTTTGGTAAAGTTAAAATAAAAACATCGAATTTGTCTTGCAATTATAAGAAAACACTAAAAAATACAACTTTGGATAAATTTTATCTTATATTTAATCAACTTGATAATGACATTTAGATTCTGCCCCAAAAATAAAGGATGCATCAGCTGTGCCAAGCCTGGTGATTTTGATGTTTTTGATTTTTAGTTAATTTTATTTTCTCTAGATGATCAAGATGGTATGATGCATGATTTTGATGTTTTTAATTTTTAGTTCTTTTGTTTTCTCTAGATGAGTAAGATGGTATGATGCATAGTTCCTAGCTGCCCCGACTGTTATCATTGTAAAACTTATCTTTATTAATAAAAAGCTTTTGTATTGGTTTACAAAAAAAACAATGACATTTAGATTCCATTGGCTTCCTGCAACATTTATTTCTATGCAGAGCCTTGCATTTGTTATATGAAATTATATATGTGTATCCATGGATAACAGTTGAAGATGGAAGATCAATGAGCGTCTATAACTATCATTGGGGCTTCAATCAATGAACCTATAACATAGCAAGTGTATTCGTGAAATACTAAGCAATACCCTTAATTTGGCTACATATTGGAAAATACCTCTAAAAATCACATTATTTAACCCCTACCAATACGAATCCAATACACCTTAATTTAAAAAACCCCTACTTTCACTAGATAGGTATCTATTTTTTCATTAACATTTTATTACACCTTTATATTTTTTAATCTCTCATTCTCCTTCCTTTTATATCTCCCTCCACTTCATCCACCTCATCCACCTACTGTGAATAGCTTTTTATCATATGTCACAACTTTAAGAAATAAAATATTAACATCATGAATACTCATCCCATCCTTTTAATTTAATTACCTTGACTTTCCATCTTATATGTGACAAACTTTGGGAAATTAAATATTAATATTTTTTTCTAAATTAAATTTGAAGAAAAAACTTGTTAAACTTTAAAAACAAAATAATAACTAATAAAAAATATTAATATTAATACATGTAAATACACAAACTTTAATGATTTATTATTAAATAATTATAAGTCAAAGTTTCATCATTCATTAAACTTAATCATTTATTATTAACTTAATAATTATAAACCCATTAATTTAAACTTAACTATTTATTTTAGATAATTGCCTAGAAAAATGCAAGACAATAAGATGAGAGAGGAAAATAGATGGGCCAGAGAGAATAGAATGGCCAGATGGAAAATGATTTATTCATGAACAGAATATTGTGGGGCATTCAAATCTCTCCCATAAAATTTATTAAACGTAATAAAAGCCAACCAAACCAAGTAATGTACATCTCATAATTACAAGAATCCTAGCTAGGTACAAAGAAGCCAACAAAGCCATTACCACTACAAACTAAAAAGGCATCCCGAATCCACAGCACGGACCACCCCAATTTACCAGAGCTACTTTGGTCCCTCTCATGTCCAGTGAAGAATCAAAGATATGTAGAGGTATGTGAAAAAAAGTAATGAGTTGTTTTTAGTTTAATAAGTGTTGTTTTGGAAGTGTTTTGTGTAAATTTTATTTTATTTTTTATTTTTATTTTTAATTTAATTTTTTAAAATTTGACATGAATTTATTGAAATCAGAAATTTGATGGGTAATTTCTACGGGGGCTTTACTGGGAGCATACATGCATTTATATTGGGGGATATATATATTGAGGAGAAAATGACATAATATATTGAGCATATAATAAGGAGTAAAAGGTTTTTATATTGGCAAGTATAACAAATGGAGCTCAAAATTAATGAAAAAATATAAAGGGGTATAAAAAATGTTAATGAAAAAAGGAATACTTACAATATCTATTGAAATTAGGAGTTTTTTAAATTGGGAACAATATGTATTGAAATTAGGAGTTTTTTAAATTGGGAAGGTGTATTGGGTTAGTATTGGCAGGGGATTAAATAATGTGACTTTTAAAAGTATTTTCCAATATGTAGTCAAATTAAGAATATTGTTTAGTATACTATGAATCCACATGCTATGTCGAAGTTTAGTTAGTGAAACCCAAATGGTAATTTCTGCACAATCTAAATGCGATATTTTTTTTCTTCAAAATACTAAATCCATATATACAATCAAAAATCTCAAAAATCACACTAAAAACCACTCCAAAATTATGAAAACATAAATGAATGACCGGTCCAATGACGAACAAATATACTCCTCCATGATGACCACCACGGACCTCGTGGCCATGGACAGCAACCAACCTAAACGCTGCAAGCTAAAACCCTAATAACCCTAATAGGGTTTGAGGCAGCACCTCTCCTTGCAGTCTCTCCATCTTGTCAAGCCCACGAGGTATGGATTGCCTACAGCAGTTAGAAAACCACTTTAATCATGGAATACGGCTCAATGTGTTTCCCAGCAATCACAATTGAAGACAGAAGGCTGCCGTAGGCTGCCGTTGATCTCACTATTGCTCATTTGTGCACGCTGCTTCGCGTCCAGATTTCATTTCAGCTTTGATAACGGCAGCCAAGTGATTGTAAGCCTCTTCCCAAGCAGATGCCATGGCTAGGCTCCATTTGTCTGGCACTGCTTCCTCGATTGTCAGCAAAAGAGCTTGTTTCATAATCTGCAAAACACCCAGATACCAGATTAGGGTCTTATAGATAATATTAAATAGTAGAATTGGCTATTTTTATATTTTTAATTATAGATTTCCAAATATTTTAAAATTTGGAAAAAAAATATAAAAATAAATGATTAAGCAATTAATTTTGTTCTTATCCTGAGAAAAATGAGATAGGTACGCATTACAGATACCTGAGAAAAAAGACATAGGTACTCAATACAGATACCAGATTAACGTCTTGTAGATAATTTTAAACAGTAGAATCGATCATCTTTATATTTTAATTACAGATTTTTAAAATATTCCAAAATTAAAAAAAAAATAATCAAACATGTGCTCCTATCCTCTGGACTAAAGAGATAGATACCCTTTACCTCAAAATCTGCATCCATGACTCTATTCTTCACATGAACGGATCCCAAGTATCTCAGAGCGATTTCTTTCACTTTTACTTCCCCTTTCTCTCGGAGTTGCACAGCAGATTGACAAGTCTGCAATGAGAAAACTACCTTGATTGAAAAAAAAAAAACCATTGTTCCTTTCTGAGAAAGACTGATAATATAACTCTTCCTCCATTAAATTTCTCCACTCACCATTTTGAAGACTGCGACAGCATGCGTCTTGAGCTTCGGATTCTGATCCAAGGGGACATTAGAATCCCGTAGAAATGAGAACATCTCTTTAGCTGCAGGCGCAATCTCTAAGATTCTGCAGTGTGTATGTCAACCTGTTAAATCTTAACTCCCAATTGTAAGGCATAGGTTAGACTAATAGCAGGTCAGGGAAATATTTTCATGTGCTTACTTCGAGAAGAACTTCAATCCAAGCTCTGCTGCGTTGGTCTTCATAGCATTCCATGATTCTTTCACCAGAGCTTCTTCTTCCTTGGTGAAAGCCATTTTCGTCTTCCCCCTTTTGGGCTCACTCTGCCTTCCTCCTCCTGCAAGAACAGAACAAACAGAAGATACAGCGATATCAGAATCCAAATACAAAATCCATGTGCTCTTTATTATTTTCCATCTGTTCACTTCATTCGAGGTTAAGAAACAAAGAATCTAGTGAGGTGTTTTCAGAGAGGCCATCCAAATTTCAAAACATAAGGAAAATACAAATATATTCTAAATCTTACCCTTATATTAATCAAAGCTCAAAATTCACACTTAGAATAATCAAAGGCAGTACGAAGATAAAATGTAACCAGCACAGGACCATTATAGAAATGGTCCCCAGTGCTATATTTATACAGATTTGAAATCAGAATCTTTCTAATTTGATTTGGAAATTTTGTCCATCGCCAAAAGGTAGTGTCGGCCGTCCCGTGGAAAGTATATATAATTTTTTTAATCTGGGGTGATTTCAATTTTATGTAGGATGAAAAAACACAATAAATAATGAGAAAGGATTATTTTTTTTTAATAAATTTTTGGAGGCGTCACTTATATACTTATAGTGTAGGAGGATACAAGTAAAATAATGTAAGCCTCATCACCAACTTTTATTTTTAGAATTTTAGTGTTTGGAATAGATTTACAGTGGTCTTACCAGTGTTGTGCAACCTAATTCGCTGTGAATTTAATGTTTTGGGTTTTGTATTTTTGTTTTTACAAAATATAATTTTAGATTAATTTAGTTTAAAATTGACTAATTTGTGTGTTATCGGGTTATTGAGGGCGCATGTAGCCGGGCATTTAATGCCCTATGGCAGGCTCGTTAGCTCTTGCCAAGTTTCTCGGTCATGCTAAGGGCCAAGAGTTTCAATGTAATGCCCTATGGCAGGCTCGTTAGCTCTTGCCAAGTTTCTTGATCATGCTAAGGGCCAAGGGTTTCATGGCCGTCATTGTCGTTACACGAGTGATTTGCGTAGGAAAGGAAATGCGATAGTGATTACTTGTAGCTCATAATCAACCGTGTATATCCATTTTAGCTTTTTGTCTTTAATTAATATTGATGTGTGGGGTCTTTTCCTGGAAAGATTGGGTGGTTTATACAATGGGATGTTATCTCTTTTATTAAGTTTTAAATTTTATTGAGTGATATGTTTGGCTTCTTGTGATAATGCTCAAGGAGTATGCTCCCCTACCTCTCTTGTGGATATACTTTTGGACCACAATCTTTTCATTGAAATAAAAAGAGAGTAAATATAACATGGATCTCTCTCCTCGTGCTTTTATAGATTGATGTTCAATCTTCCTCTAGTAGGATCATAGATTTTACTATAGGATCTCATCTTGTGAAGTTCTAAAAAAACTACAACTCTTTTTTGCTTATATTTTCTAGCTATTCATAATTTGTCATTTTTATAACTGTGATACATATTCTCTAAGAGTGAAATTTATCTAACTATGCAAAAACTCCACAAAAAACAAAAAATGATTTCCAATTCAAGAGAAGTTAATGCTCCCAACATTCGCCAAGGTGTCCAGAATAAAAGCAGCAAAGAATAATTTCCCAGACTCCTTTCCAATGCCCCTCTTTGATAGGAGATTCGCAACCTGATTTCGCTCCCTATAAATGTGCCCAAAAAATATATTTTTAAAGGAGCATACCAAATTCCTAATACGGCTCATCCAATTTGATAGAATGGGCGCGCTGAAAAGAGAGCGCCCCTTGACCCATTCTATTATGCCTTTTGCATCTCCATAGATGTACAATGTCTCCAACCCCAGCGATCTAGAGCATGTCAGAACCCCCCACAATGCTATAATTTTGGCCATGCTATTTGTACCTCTGCCTCTCTCCTGCCAGAAGTGATTGTATATGCTTGGCTCTAACACAACTACGACCTCGCATCCACAATCCCTTTGCTTGCATGCACCATAGAAGAACCTTGTCAGAAGATCTTTCTAGATATCCTCATACACAATCTGCTTCTTTTTTTGAGCTTCTTTACCGGGCCAATTTCAGAAAAATATGCCCATGCCTTTATAATAATAGCTTTGACATTATTCTTTTTTTGCTGAAACACAAGTGAGTTCTTACTCATCCATATTGACCAGAAGATATATAAAGGAAGGGACCTATATTCCTTTTGAGACTTAAACCATGATAATAAACAATTTTCCAGAGATTGAGATTCCCATACTTGTATGATGTTCAATGTGTCCATGATACCTTCCCACACTGCCACAACAAATGGACATCTCAGAAAAAGATGATTGACTTCCTCAGGCCCCCGTTTTCACATTGGGAAAATGCTTGGGCCTATGAAGCCCCTTCGTAGCAGGTTGTTCCATGTCAAGATTCTATCATGCAACACCTACCTATTGAAGCATATTAGTTTTCTAAAAACCTCCAATTTCCATAGACATTGAAACCTTTTATATTTTTCATGAGTAACCCCTGTCCTAGGGAGCCTGTGGTAAATTTCCTGATTAACAACTTGTCCCTTCTTTGTCTGTCTGTCCCAAACCATCTTGTCGTCCCTTGTACTGATATGTACTCCAGTTGTCTGAATATTTGTTAAATATTCTTCCCATTCTACAACGAGGCATCCCGTTAGACCCAACTCATCCACCTTGATCCATTGTTGAGAAAAATTCCCTCAGTTTTGTGAATGATGAATCTGATTGAAGAAGAAAATACATTTGTCATGCAAGATTTTGAGAAGAGGAAACGATAATGTGTGATATGTAGTGAGGCCCTTTATTGTGTCTATTCCTTTTTTTGTTTGCGCACCATCTCCAACTTCCCACTTGAGAAAACCAACCAAACAAGGTAAGTTTTTCACCATGTTGTTCCATATTTGTGAAGAACCCAGTTGATGTCTAGCTCTTGTTCTGATATAGTTAGAGAAGTGTCCCCCCTTCATGTATTTGCCTCTTACAATATGTGCCCAAATAATGTTCCCTGCCATCGCCCTCCATAGATTTTTAAGAAGTAAAGACCTGTTAAAATTGTTTAAATCCTCTATGCCCCAACCACCCTTTGTGACTAGACACACAATCATATTCCATTTGACTAGGTACATCTTTCTTGTTTGAAGGTACCCAACCCACATGTCCTTGGCCATGAAAGACTCAATTTTGTAGATTATCTCCTTTGGAAGTAGAAACAGGTGCATCCAGTAGACTGATATGTGTACTAGAACAAATTTGATCATAGTCAAACACCCCCTACAGTGAGCCATCTTTGAGTCCAACTTGCCAACTTCTTTTCAAAACTTTCTAGCAGCTAATACCAGTCTTTGATGCCATATCTATTTGGTTTAAGCCTAAACCCCAAGTATGTAAAACCTTTCTCAAATTTGCATGAAGTAATCTCAAAGAGATTGCAAATGTCACTGGTTACCCCATCCATAGATTCTCCAGAGATCAAAATGGACTTCGATACTCTTGGTGTTATAGCGGGGCTTAAGGAGTAGACTCCCCCACCCTCTTATGGTGGATATACTTTTGTTTTTATAGTGGCTCAAGGAGTAGGCTCCCCCACCCTCTCTTTCCCCTACCCTCTCTTGGTGGATATACTCTTGGTGTTATAGTGGGGCTTTAGGAGTAGGCTCTCCCACCCTAGTGGAGTCTCGACTTTGATATATATCCCCCACCCTCTCTTGGTGGATACACTCTCGGTGTTATAGTGGGGTTCAAGAATTACTCGAATGACTTACCAATTAACTATGGTCATAAAATAAAATTTATATTAATATATGAGATTGGTTTAGAATATGTGTTTCCTTTTAAGAAATTATAAATTGTCTAACTTTATAGATTTTAAAAGTTAATTTATTAAATTAAGAGATCCTTTGTCCCACAAACAAAGATCTCATACAAAATATCATACACATTTTTGAAATAACAAGGAGTTACATAACAATTTTTGGAATCAGAAATTTATATTTGTTTTCTGAATTGTGTAGATGAAGGGTGTTTACATTATTAAACTTGACCAAAGGTCAAATAGGGTTGCACCCCTTCCTATTCATTCTCAGTTTTGGGTATTTGCCACTTTTATTTTAGGCGTGATGTTTTATATTTGTTTACACCATTTTCCCTTTCATAAGATCTCTTACTAGAAAATAGAAAGCTATATGGAAATGTCCTTTATTTCATCAATAGAATCGTTAATAGAGACTTTAGGAATATTTGCCATGGGTGTTAATGGAAACTATAATTAACTAAGGAGATCTAATGATAGGACCCTTTGGATGAATATTTGGAATGAGCTATGTGGCACAATTTGATAGACTATGAAAATTCAAATACTTAAAGAGTGACTATATATATATATATATATATATATATATATATATTGATATATTGTGGGGTAAACACCCATGGGCGATTTGAATATTGATTCTCACAATATACATAATACTTCATAACACGACCATTACCAATTGAGTTGCCCCCCATGGGCTTCAAGAGTGAATATTCTATTGACTAAATATGAGTCATTGATTTGGATAAACAAGAAAGTTTTGCAATCTTCACAAGTCCCATGACCTTTACTTTTCTTTTATTCAGTCCTCTTGCAAAATCCATGAGAGTGGTGCCAAATAGAGGCAAACTACAAATACTAGGTTTCCCTAATAAAAGGGGCAAGGGTTAGTGAGTGATACAATGGAAGATAATATTCATCATCGAGAGGGGAACAACCTAGATCACTAGCTAAGGCCCCTAAATGACCACTCAATCACGAAGGGAGTACGAGTGCAAATATAGCTAGGAGGTTTACCTAGAAATATAAAACCTTGAAAGATTTCTTAAGAGCTCATTGATTGAGCGCTCTTACATTGAAAACAAATGAGACTAAGCAACATGTTGAAGTTGTTGAATGTAAAACACAATAGTAGGGAAGCACTCCATATTTGAAGGATGCAATAATGAAAGCATATGTGGACGACAAAATCAATACTTTTGGCTTTACTAATGTAGACATTAGTGAGAATCCAATGCCCTAAAATCCTAAGGGTATTGAATTCACTTCATCATTGATTATTTTTTACTTTGGATTGACCTATAAATAATATGCATAGATATCCAATTTTTCTATCTATTATAACGTATATAAATGTGAATAAATTGAAAAACAAGGATTTTTCTTACATATTATTAGTTAATAACTTTGAGGTCTTATTGTTCGGTCCTACAAAATGTGACTACATAACCTATGTCTTCACATAAGGAGTAGTATCAATAATACTTTCCAATTTTCAAGATTAAAGACTTAGAGGGTTGTTGATGTTGAAGACTTAGGGTGTTATTTTGTGGGATAATGTTGGTAATATCAATAGTATGTAATTTTGAATTTTCATTTATATTGACCAGTGTAGAACTATTGCACATTGGAAAATGGCAATATAAATTTAATTGATGGTGACTGTTTTTTGTGTCACCTTCCCATAATCGACATGCCTTTACCACCTTCTCCATCACCCTTACTTCTGCTTATGTATCTAAATTTGATTTAGGCTACATGGACCCTCAAATTAGCCTCCCATTACATACTTTTGCATGTTCACCCAAGTCTTTCTATTTCCACATAGACATTCTCAAAAATTCTTATCCCATGCACCAATACTACTCTCTCAGCCAATTTCCAATGATTAGCCTTGGAACAACAAGTGGGTTTGATGCTGTTGGGAAAAACATTGGTGGTGTTATCAATAGTTGGAAGCTTTCCATTGTGATACATATTAGAGGAATTGACTTATAGGGCCCATTTCAGTGGTGGGTTCCAAT
The DNA here is from genome assembly GCA_031772625.1 of Pinus tabuliformis. NCBI lineage: Eukaryota > Viridiplantae > Streptophyta > Pinopsida > Pinales > Pinaceae > Pinus > Pinus tabuliformis. The sequence continues at coordinate 994,049,534 of CM062810.1, read as the reverse complement.
TTGGAGATTTGGGATTAATAACCTTCCAAATCCATTTAGAGGCATAAAATGACATATTTTAGTGTTAAAACTTCAACCCCTTGATGTTTTTATACATATCCATACCTTTCCAACATTGTGAAAATCATATAAATTAGAGTTAAAGTTAAAATTACACTTCTTGCAAGTTAGAGTTAAAGTTAAAGTATGTTAAAGTTATGCTTCTTGTAGGTTGACCTACCTTGTTGATCACAATGATATCAAGTGGATGCCACATGATTCCCCCTTACTCATGCTTTGGGCTAGTAAAATGTATACTTTCAAAAAGTTTCTAGAAGGTACAAAAACTTAACACCAATTGAGAGTCGAGGCATGTAAAAACCCTAGCTCTAGATGGATACCAAACTATGTTAAATATTAGGTTTCCAAGAGAAGAGGGGGCTATGTATTTGTAGCATTGTACTTATTCCATAATTGATTAGAACATCTAGGAGTGATATTTGAGAGCATAATAAAGGAGAAAATATATATATTTATTAACTATTTGGAGCAAAGTATCAAGAGAAACTCCATATTGAGTGCCCCTTTATTTGTATTTTCATTTTCATAATTGAAGAGAAGAGAGTAGGGCATAGGATCCACCTTCCAGCTGGATTTTATCCCATTTTAGGTTTCCCAGGATATAACTTGTGTTAATTTATATGGGTGGTGTGTTCATTCGCTTGTTTTTATTTCATATTTTAGTTATTTTCATAAACTTGAGCAATAAGATAGTGATAATAAAACTAATAACTTAAGGAAATAAACCTACATAATACAATATATCAACATAATACAAGATCTCCAATGATAAATTGTTTATGTATAAATAATGGGGTAGATTTGCAACCACTCATGAAGTTTTAATCAAAATCACAAGACACAAACCTACTCTACTGCTTTGCGGAAGTTAATTCACAGTTTAGAACAAAAATTTTAGACATGTGATAAGAAATAACACATATGCACAATATTATTCGCGGGGAAAACAAAATGATAAAAACCCCAATGCTTGCTTGCATTAATTTGATGAATAGAAATGTATTACAATTGATTTTCTCACCTGAGCATAACCTGCAAGTGAATAACCTATCTCTCTTCTCACTGAGAAGCTTTGACCCAGACTTAGTAAATTTATGCCTCTGCTTGAGCCCCTATTTCCTTGTGTAATTCCTTGAGAAATTAGGCCCTTATTATTTAGGAATTTCTCCAAAATGGATTTCACAATTCCCAAGGTTGATCATCTGACTGCATGCAACACCTGTACACTCAAGACTAGTCTACAACTGATGTTACACTGCCTTGGAATCTCCACCACAACCCAAGAACTAAAATTCTCTGCATGCACTAGCTATTTTGCACTGAGTGATCAGTTAACTAGATGATCACTGAGTTTGAATGAAGTCCCACTGCACAACTAACCTTCCACTAGTTCCTCCAACAGTTGGAACTATTTTAACTGAAAACAACATGAGATAACTGAACTTGATTGCTACAAATTAGTAATCACACATGCTTAACTGAACTCTAAATACTCCAACTTGAATTTATTGAGTAAATTGGGTGACACAAGCCATGTCACACAAGTTAACTACATCCAAGTTGTCTGCTGATGTGGAAATTTGAATTTTCTCAATTTAATCAAGGCAAAATCAAATTGAGAATTTCTTGCTACATTTTTCAACACTCCCTCTCAGCAAGAAAGGGATTATCAACCACCCCTATCCCGAACCTGTGCAACTGAAACTCTCCTCTTGATAAGGCCTTTGTCAAAATGTCAACATTTTGTTCCTCAGTCAGAATGTATTGTAGCAACATTATCTACCTCAGTGCATAGTTCCGTAAATGGTGATATCAGATATCTATATACTTGGATCTATTGTGAAATATAAGATTGTTAGAGAGCTTGATGCAACTTTGATTATCACAATAGATCATAGTTGGATCCATCATCTGACCAAATAGTCCAACAAGCATTTTTCTCATCTAGATTGTCTCACATGCTGCTTTACTTGCAACCATGTATTCTGCTTCTGTCGAGCTGAGTGCCACAGATATTTGTTTCCTGTTGTACTAGGAAACAACTGTGGACCCAACACTGAAAATTACACCTGATGTACTCTTTTGGGTTGATGAAATCCCCACACAATCTGCATCTATGAATCCACACAAAGTCACTCCCTCTGTTTGTATGTACCATAGTCCAAACTAGGTAGTGCCTTTGAGGTACCATAAGCCATGCTTTCCTGCCTTCCAAACTAATTTGGTTGGCCTAACCATAACTTGGCTCAACTGGTTGATTGCATAACACATATTTGGTTGTGTTCACAAGGTACATGAGTGAATCCACTAACTACCGATAAATGGTAGCATCAGCTTCCTCATCTAAAGTGGCATCCTCCTTCCTCCAGTTGGCCGGTAGAGGTGTCTCCATGGGTTTACAACTATCCATGAATTTTTTTTGTAGTATCTCTTTTGCATACTTTCCTTGAGAGACAAACAATTCCCCACCGCCTTGCCATACTTCCAACTCGAGGAAGTAGTGCATGAGACGCATGTCTTTCATTTCAATTCCATTGCAAGCTCCTCCTTGCAAGATCTGATCAACTGCTCATCACTAGTTAAAATAAAATAATTAACATATAAGACAATAATAAGCCATTTTCCTTCTACCAAGATATGATAGAGGTTTACATCCGCTTCACTTTTAGTGAAGCCCAAACTAGTGAGATAGATATCAATCCTGGTGTACCAAGCACGAGGTGTTTGTTTGAGACCATACAATGCTCACTTTTGTCTGCACACATGAGACTCGTGATCAAATGTTTCAAAACCTTCTGGTTTCTCGATGTACACCTCCTCCTCAATAACTCCATTGAGAAATGTTGTTTTTACATCCATCTGGTAGATCTTCCACCCCATCTGTGTAGCCAGTGCAAGAATTGATCTAATGGATGAGTACCTTGCTATATGTGCAAAGGTCTCCTCATAGTCAACTCCCTCAACTTGATAGTACCCATTGGGCACAAATCTGGCCTTATACTTCTCTATGCTTCCATTTGCTGCATGCTTAACCTTGAAGATCCATCTCGAACCCACAAATGATTTATTTGGTAGTCTTGGGACCACTTCCCTAACACTATTCTTTACAATGGATTCAGATTCCTCCACCATTCCATCAACCCATACATATTTCTCTACTAATTCCTCGAAAGAGGATGACTCAGTCTCTACAAGCTCAGTCATTATATTCATGTAGCTAGTGTATTGATTAGGTGACCTTCTCTGCCTACGCAAATTAGAAGGCACTCCCACATTCTCCCTTGTATTATGCACAAGTCTATTAGCTTCCCTGGTTCATTTCCAACCTTCTCTGGAGCATCCTACTTGAGTGGATGTCTCCATTCTCTTCTCCTCAACTTGTTGCTGCTCCACAACTTCCTAAGGCTCCTCCTTTGGAGCTAAAAGCTCCTCTTCTAGTGGGATTTGAAGCTCCCTCTCAAGAGAGCACCACATCACTTTCTCCTCATCAAATTTTACATCGCTTTGCATAAATATCATTTTGAGGGATGAAAGTACACACGGTAGTTGTGGGGAGTTTCTTTGTAACCCACATATACCCCCAATTCTACTGTTGGCTCAATATTCTTCATTGATTCTTTGGAGGCATGGCAGTAAACAGAGGCTCCAAAAATCCTAAAGTGCAACACATCCATCTTTCTCCCCAAGAAAGCCTCCTATGGTGTAATCATGCCCAAAATCTGATTAGGACTTTGGTTTTGAAAATAGATTGTTGTGTTGCATGCTTCAACCCACAAATATAGAGGTAGGCTTTGGTCTTGCAACATCGCCCTCGCTACTCCCACAATGCTACAGTTATTTCTCTCAGCCACCCCATTTTGCTGGGAGTTGTGGGGTGTTTTAAACTCTTGTCGAATTCCTTATTTCACTTCGGAATTTTTAAATTCATTCGACACGTACTCACCTCCACTATCGCTCCTGAGAGCCTTCACCTTCTTACCAGTTTCTTTCTCAACCAATTCCTTGAATTCTATGAACTTGGATAATGTCTTATCTTTCTTCCACATGAAGAATATCCAACACTTTCATGAGAAGTCATCAATAAAATGACAACATACTTGTGTCTGGTAGTGGAGGCTATCGAGAAAGGTCCATAAACGTTAGAGTGGATCCTTTCTAGGACTGTATGTGCTTTGTTGTCTTGGTCATGGAATGTGGATTTTGTGTGCTTCCCCAAAGTAAATCCATTGCATACATCTTGCTGTTCAAGTTCTGCTTTGGGGAGGCTAGTGGTTATTTGCTACATAATATTCAAGGCCCCATGATGCAAATGGCCAAGTCTTTTGAGCTAAAATTCATTGATCTGATAATGAGATCTAAGACAACAATAAGGTATTACAGACTTATGTGCATGGATTAGTTTATGTCATTTTATGCAATGGATCGATAAGATTGTGAAATGTGCAGACAATGAAGTAGTAAACAAAAAAAAAACATAATAGGTAACACAAGACACAACAAATTTAATGAGGAGTTCACCCAATACTCCTGGGCTACATCTCCTGGTCCAGCCTTCAGTAGTGGCCTCTCTATTATGTCTTCAAGTAGAGTTCTTTTTACAGTAGTGAGCTCTATTTGAGCCTCACACACAACAGAATACAATAACAAGAGCTTTTCTTGAACCTCTCAAGTTCTCTATGAGTACACATACTCCCTCAATGCTCTTTGTCTCTGTACTAACTCTGTCTCGAAATTTGCCTGCAATACTGCCTCCTCTGCTGCGCTCTCTGTCTGTGGCTTTAAAGCCAACACCACCTGTTCATTTTAGGTTCCCATCTCTCGGTCTCCCTGGCCTCTATCCGCTTTGAATCCCTCTACCAGCATTATACAATCATTACTTAACGCATAGAGAGGAGGTGGCCACCCATTCTGAAACGTAAGAATGCCTCGGGCCTTTGCAACTCTTGAAATGGCCACACTCTATTTTCATAGTGAAAATGTGTTTTAACAGAGAAAGTCCACCAAAATCAATGTATCGGAATTCAAAAGTCCTTAAATCCATCCTACTCTCCCATCTGGTCCATCTATTGATTGTTGTCGCTTATCGCAATGGCTCCATCCCTTTGTGTTTTGTGAATATATTAAAAACTGCAAAAATGCATTAGAATTGGCTTTCCCTGGACTTGAAATTATATACAATAGCCTTAAGGTACCCTTTCGGGTCTGGCATATCGCATCAGCGCTTTCCCCTTCGCATTTCGTTTAAAAAACGAAACTGCGAAAATACATTAAAAGTGGCTTTTCCGCGGATCTCAAATCTTATGAAATATTATTTATAAGCCTATTGGTTCCAGTTCATCGGATTGCACATAATGGTTTTCCCGATTGCGATATCGCAATCTCTCATTGCAATAACCCCCGAGCCATGGCAAGCGCTCCTCCGATAGTGATCCTACGATGTAACATGGGCTGTCAGTCTGTGCACTTGATCGATAGTCCATATTAACTCCGCCAATCGTCGTTGCCATATATATGTGTTAAGCGCCTATATCCCTGTTCGCCGTTGCAATTCTTAAGTGCATCCCACTAATCTCTGCCGAAGGTTACCGCCGACTGTGATCCGCTGCTCAGATCTGGACCATTGATCGGCCAGATCTGATGGCTACTGTGTATTACTTGTTTTGCATCCAATATTATGTTTTTTTCATTGATTTCATGGGTTTTTGCTTCCCGATAGTGTTTTAAAAGGCTTCCTTATGCGATTTTCTTTGGTCTTTGGCATGATTTTTGAGTTTTTGAAGACAGAGAGAGTGTTTCTTGGATCCATTTGGATCATGCCTTCCCACTGAAAAGGCTTTTGGACCACCAAAAGTTGGTTTTCAAGCATTGTTTAAGTGAGGATACAGCTGCCTCACTTGCCCAATCTCTATCCATTTTGCACTGCTGGGTTTTGAACCTTTGAGTCCAATTCTAAGGTACTCCATGTCCCCTCTACGCGTTGTCCTCACCTTCCTATCCAGAACTATATCTTCCTGCAACTCGTTGAGGTATTTAGGCAACAAATTATCAATGGAAGGCAATTGACTTTGCTCTTCAGGATCTTCAATTAATGAAGGTTCAAACAGTCTTAAATTTTCTGCATTTACTATGGAATAGATGTGCATGTATGCTGGCAGATCAAGGCGGAAAGCGTTCTCACCAATTTTCTCAAGTATCTTAAAAGGCCCATACCTTATTGGCTTCAGATTCTTTACTTCACCTTGCATTCTATCCTTGCTCATATACAGCCATACTTGATCGCCAACTTGGAAGTTGTGCTCCACCTAGTGTTTATCATGCCTTACCTTGTATTTGGCTTGGCTCTTTTCCAGCTATTCCTGCACTGCCAGGTGAATTTCTTGGATCTGTTCAATGAATCTAGTTGCTTTGTCCACATCACTGTGTCCAGCAACTGCTATGTCTTTTTCAAAGACAAAATCCAAGGGAGACCTTGGTATGAAACCAAAACAGGTCCCAAAAGGAGATCTCTGTGTAGAAGAATGTTTAGCATGGTTGTAAGCATGTTGCACATAACATAAGTGTTCATACCAAAGCTTGGATGCTTGCTGCAATAACCCCTGAGCAACTGGATCACTGTCCTGTTGACTACCTTTGTTTGGCCATCTGTCTATGGATGAAAGGTCGTGCTTTTCTTTAGTCTGGTGTCCATTAATTCCCACAGACTTGACCAAAACTTCCCAACAAATCAGGAGTCTCGATTAGATACTATGGAAGTGGGTAACCCAAAATGCACCCAGACATGCTGAAAGAACAATTTCACTGTTTTTTCAACTGTAATCAGCTTATTACAAGGTATTAAAATACACATTTTGTTGAACATGTCCACAATAACATATAAATAGTCATGTCCGTTTCTAGATTTTGGCAATCCCCCAACAAAGTCCATCGAAACACTTTCCCAAGGATGGGAAGGAACTGGTAGTGGGGTGTACAAGCCTAGTTTTCTATCGCTGGGCTTGCTTTTAGCACACATGGTACACCCTCTGACATATCTAGAAACTATTTCATGAATTTTTGGCCAATAGCAGTATCTTTGCAGCTATGCAACAGTTTTACTTACACCAAAATGACCTGATATCAGGGAAGTATGTGCCTCCCTAATTATATTAATTCTCTCTATTTGTGGAATGCATAGCTTTCCCAAATGATACAAGAGTTGGTCCTTAACATAGTAATCCAATTCTTCTACCTTTTTGCCATTACTTAAAGCTGCATATACATCTTTAAAGTCTATATCTTGAGCATATTGTTCAATGTAGCTTTCATGCATTACTGAGTTACGCTTAAGTATAATAGATGCATTTATGATTGGTCTGGAAAACATATCTGCAACTTTATTGTGTATGCCCTTTTTATATCTGATGACTAAGTGAAACTGCTGTAGGAAGCCCATCCACCTATAGTGTCTTGATTGCTACAATTTAGTTTGTGAGTGCAAGTACTGAAGTGGCTGATGATCAATATGTATTATTGTTTATTTTCCCATTAAGTAATGTTTCCACTTCTTCACACTCTAAACTAATGCATACAATTCTTTATCATATGTAGGATAATTAACTACTACAGAATTAAAAGTCTCAGAATGATTGTTAGGCCCCTATACTACTAGTGTAACCCCTTATTGTTATTAGTACAACCCCCTTATTATATTGTTTTGTCCATGTGGTCCCCATATTGTTATTATTGTGCCCTAACATTATTATTGTTATGTCGGCTCTGATTATATTATGACCCCTTAATCCTATATATAGAAAGGAGGTCTTGTCATTTGTATCATCAAGGAATCATTCATTTGTGTAATGTAAAGGAGGTTTCCCCCTCGAAGAGACTGAATTCTAAGGCATTGATCTATCTTTTCTATCTTTTTGTGAGTTGGTTTCATAACATTTGGTATTAGAGCTTTGGGTTCTAGGGTTTCGCTGCTCCAAATAGGTCATCGTGGCATTTTCGCTATAACTTTTTTTCTACGATGTTTTAGAAGCAGGAAAAAAACCAATTTGAGATGAAATCACATTGAACCTCGGATCCAAATTTTAGAGCTTTTCGCGCTACATTTGCGGACATATGATTTGCGGAAATTGGTCTTTTTGCAAACTCCTGAATTACATTCCAAATAGGTGACCTGGGGAAAATCGTCATAACTTTCTCTCTAAGCATCGGATTGAAATTTCGTAAGAAGGTGTAGAAAGACGATAGATTGTAGTTTCTTGTATGTATTTTTCAGAGCCAAAGGTCGAAACAGGGACACGTGGCATGTCGTACAAGTTTGCTCTACTGAACTAGTCTATAATCAGGTCATTGTGGGAGATTTGGTATAACTCTTCCTTGGAGAATCCAATTTGGATCAAAATGGTGGAATTGGAAAGAGGACACAGAGGGATACTGGAGATCACAATTTCAGAACTGGATGATCCGAAATTACTGAGATACATCAGAGGCAATATTGAGCTCCTACAAAGTGAAAAAAGGTGTGTAGATTTTTTTAAATTTTTGCTTAAGCTTGGTTTGAAAAATTATTTTGAAGGAATTCAAAGGGCATAGTAGAGCATTATTATCGGTAATTGATGCCTTGAGGAAAGAAAATTCAAAGACCTAGTAAGCAACATGAAAACTCTAGCATGAATCATGAAGAAGAGGAAGAAATACTACATGATATATCAAAATTACAAGACCAAGTGCAACAAATGTCACTCTCACAAAAGCTAACAGAAGCTAAGATAAATGGAGTGGAATCTAAGATAAAGGGTGTGGAAGCTAATTTGAATGGCGTGGAAGCTAAGATGGATGCTTTGAAGATAGATTTGAAGATAGACATGGCAGATTTGAAGAAAGACATGACAGATTTGAAGACAGATTTGAGAAATTTTATACAAGAAATACTTACTAATGGTGAAAGGGTAGTAAAGGAAACTCATGATGTGAACAAAACAAATGTTAATCATAATTTCGTAGACTCTAATGTTGGATCGAAGATCCACCATATTCCAAAAATCGATATGAGGAAGTTTGATGGCAAGGATCTCGCAACATGGATATTACAGATGGAGCAATTTTTTGATCTCAATAATGTGAAAAACACACAAAAGGTACGTATTGCAACTTTATACTTGGAACCAAATTAGTTTGTATGGCATCGATGGCTTTGTTCTCGTAAACAACTTGTTACATGGCCAATTTTCACAGAGGAAATGATAGCACATTATGAGGATACAAATAGCAACACCTTCTTTAGAGCAACACCACAATAATTGGAAAGAGTAAAAGGGTTTTGTTAGAAAGTAAAATTATGGCAACAAGGAAGTCTACCCATCACAACTATAATAATGGAAGTGTTGTTTCTCCTAGCCTTCCACAACCTACAAGGGTTACACCACAACAATTGGAAGAAAAAAGAGAAAAAGGGCTTTGTTACAATTGTGATAGCAAATGCACAAAAGGTCATAAGTGTGCTGAGAAGAAATTATTTTACATAGAGTATGAAGAGGAGGAAGAAAAGGATCAAGAAACATCAAAAGAAGAGGATATCCGCTAGGACCCAACCCCAGAGAAAGAAGAAATGAATCCAACCATACCTTGTAAAGCATTGGCAAGAATTACCACTCCTCAAACTCTCAAGATAAAAGGACATATCAAGAATAAAATGGTTCAAGAAGTGAAATATCACATCGAGAAAGAAGAAATGAATCCAACCATATCTTGTAATGTAATGGCCAGAATTACTACTCCTCAAACTATCAAGATAGAAGGACATATCAAGAAGAAAAATGTTCAATAAGTGAAAGATCATATCGAGCATCAAGAAATGAACCCGACCATATCTTGTAAAGCATTGGAAGAAATTACCACTCTGCAAACTCTCAAGATAGAAGGAAATATCAGAAAGAAAAAGGTTCAAGCAGTGAAAGATCGTATCGAGCATCAACAACAAGTTCTCCAACTTTTAAAGGATAATGCCACTTTGGTGCAGAATCAAATGAAACAACAGGTAGATCAACATCGTAGTGAAAAAAGTTTTGATGTAGGTGATTGGGTATTTTTATGGTTACATCTCAAGCAAGCTATTTATGAGAAGGAAATGTTGGCAATACTACATGCACTTAAGAAATGGCGACCTTACCCAATGGGAAGAAACCTTAAGGTAAAAATGGATCATGATAGTCTTAAATATGTTTTAGAACAAATATTATCTTTAGAAGAACATAAAAAAATGGGTCACAAATATGTTGGGCTATGACTTTGACATCATCTATAGAAAAGGGAAGCAAAATTTTGTTGCAGATGCACTCTCAAGAAAGGATGAGGATGTGGAAGCATTATTTTGTGTTATTTCTATTATCCAACCAGATTGGATAAATGAATCAAGGGATGAACATAAGAAGGATGAAGAAGTGTGGCCACTCATTCAAAAGTTGCACAAGATCCCAATTCAAACAATATGGCCAGAACTTGAAGAGGAAGGTAAAATCATATTGGAACCTGGAGCAGTCACAGAAACAAGAACCCGACAGCTACAAAATCGATCAATTTTAGAGTATCTCATCAAGTGGAAGAACTTATCCACTGAATATTCCACATGGGAGGACAAGAATTTTATACAGAAGCATCAAGAACTACTCAAGCGTTGAGGACAACCCCTTTTGAAGGAGAGGGGAATGTTAGGCCCCTATACTACTAGTGTAACCCCTTATTGTTATTAGTACAACCCCCTTATTATATTGTTGTGTCCATGTAGTCCCTATATTATTATTATTGTGCCCCATAGAAGCCCACTATTGTTATTATTGTGCCCTAACATTATTATTGTTATGTCGGCTCTGATTATATTATGACCCCTTAGACTCCTATATATAGAAAGGAGGTCTTGTCATTTGTATCATCAAGGAATCATTCATTTGTGTAATGTAAAGGAGGTTGCCCCCTCGAAGAGGCTGAATTTTAAGGCGTTGATCTATCTTTTCTATCTTTTTGTGAGCTGGTTTCATAACAATGATAGCATATGGGTTTACCATTTTGTATCAACTCCGCTCCCATGGCATAATCACTGGCATCTGTTTCGATCTCAAATGGTTGTTGAAGATTGGGAAATGCTAGTATTGGTGTTGTACTAATTTTTTCTTTCAAGGTGTCGAAGGCTTTCTGCTGTTTGCCTCCCCACTGAAACACCTTGTTCAATCCTGTCAAAGCATGTAAGGGAGTTGCAATTAAGGAAAAGTTAGCAATAAACTTTCTCCAATATTGTGCTACCCCTAGGAAGCTTCTAACTTCTGTAGTAAACTTGGGTTTAGGCCAGTTTACAATGACTGCAACCTTAGAGGGATCTATCTTCAGTTCACCACCCCCTACAATATGACCCAAATAATTCAAAGATGTTTTACCAAATTCACACTTTGATAATTTAACATAAAGATTTTCTTTTTTCAAAACATCTAGAGTCTGCTTTACATGCTTCAAATGTTCTTCCCATGTTTTACTGAATACAAGAATGTCATCTAGATATACAATTACAAAATCATCAATAAAAGGCCTGAGTACATCATTCATAACCCTCATGAAAGTGGCAAGAGCATTAGTTAAGCCAAAAGGCATAACTAGCCATTCATACAACCCTTGCTTTGTTTTGAAAGTAGTCTTCCATGCATCTTGCTCTGCTACTCTGACCTGATGGTAACCACTATGTAGGTCCAACTTGGAAAATTAAACAACCTCTTTTAGCTGATCCAATAGATTGTCAATGCGAGGAAGGGGATAATGATTCTTGAGTGTTATTTTGTTCAGTGCTCGGTAATCAATGCACATCCTCCACGAACCATCCTTCTTTCTCACCAACACTATTGGAGATCCGCATGGTAATGTGCTTGGTCTTATGAACCCTTTCTCGAGCAGCTCCTATACCTGCTTCTTGATTTCTGCATTCTCTAAAGCGGATAACCTGTACATTCCGATGTTAGGCAATGGAGCATCTTGCTGCAAATTAATATCATGTACAATTTCCCTTTTTGGTGGTAGACCTTTAGATTCTTGAAATAAGATATCATATTCTGAAACAACTCTTTCTAAGTCAACTTTCTTTTTAGCATCACAACGCTCAAATACATTGGTTTTTTTAGGTTTCTTTTCCTTTACAACCATCAGTAAAAATTGTTTACATGAATTTACAATCCTTTTCATCTGCCCTGAGTTGATGAGAGTATAATTATTTTTGAGTTTGTGAGCTCTTACAGTATGTTCTATTCCATCTTTAACAAGTTGATACTTATTTTCAGCTCTATAGAAAATAGCTTTTCTATCATACAAGTAAGGACTTCCTAAAACAATCCCACATATATCGAAGGGAATTACATCTAACGCAACCTCATCTACAAATGTTGAACCAAGGGCAAACCTAAGTTTACATTGTCTAGTCAGTTGTAGCTTTGCTTTATCACATAACCAACCCAATGGATATGGCTTCTTATGAGGTGTGGTTAGTAATCCCAGCTTCTTTACAATTGCTTCAGAAATTAAGTTTACTTGTGAGCCACTATCAAACAAAGTATCAATCTTTTGATGCTTGGAAATAACTCTATTATGAAAAAGCTTACGTCTTCTTCTCTCATTTTCTTCACTATCAATACTTTGGGCATAATTACTAGTAGATGCTTCAGAATTTTTACCTTGTATACCTGTGGCTGTGATGGTTGTTTCATCACCTGAGTCTAACCCCAAATCTTTCTGAACAACAACAACCTTCTTCTTCTTGCCATCGAACTTCTTGGGTTTCAGCTCTAGATGGAAAGACCAGCAATGTTCATCATCATGTCCATCCTTCTTGCATTGAGTGCATGAAGGTTTGGCCTTTTATACAACATTTGCCTTCCTCTCTTTCCATTTTTGCTTCCTCTTTTCCTTGTTCTTGCTTGCAGTGGGTTTTGATGATCCCTCAATCTCTAGGTTCACATTCTTGCCTCTAGCCTCTAGATGGGTAGCCTGAACAGATACCTCATATATGCTAGTAGAGTTAAACATGAGAATGGTGTGCCTCAAATAACCATGTAGACCACCTATATACTTCAACAAAGTTTTAGGTAAGTCTAAAGAAATGCCTAGAACCAAAGCTCTTTTTCTAAAATATTGGGTGTAGCTTTGTACACTCTGCCCTTTTAATTGGCGAAGAGTTTGCCAACTCATCATAGCTTGCTGCATATAAGCTAGGGGATAGAATTGTTTTTTAATTGCACAAACAAATTCACTCCAGACAGAAAGAATTTTACCATGCTTCTTCAAGTCAGCTTGTGTCTTGCCTTCCCACCATACCAAGGTAGTTCCCCCAAGGCGTAGGCTGGCCAGCTAAATTTTACTCCTGTTTGAATCAATGCTCTGCACCCTGCAATACACATCAATCTATCTAATCCAGTTATCTAGCTTCTCTACATTTAACTCTCCATCATATATTGGCGAATCAAATTTAACATCTAATTTAATCAAATATGTTTTCTTCTTTGTATTTTCAGGGCTATCAGGAGGTGTGGATAGAGGAGCCTCTTTTCCTTTCCCTTTGCCTTCAAAATGGCCATCTATAAGAGATTCTTTTGTTCCTTTGTCTTGTTTGGAGAATCTTCACTTCGACCTTTCTTAAATTATCTATAAATTTCTTCTACCATGGCTCTCATGCTCATGAAACTGTCCATGAACTGAGAGTCTGATTCCAAGGGAATTTCTTCTACCATTTTCCTCCTAGGATAGACTCTACAAATTTTTCAGTTAGTTTCAACCAATTCTCCATCTCCTAATTTAATCTTTGACCTAGTTATCATGCACAAATAGTCCAACACAAACTTGTCTAACCTTAGCAACCTAAAACTCTAATACCACTTGATCTGATAATGAGATCTAAGACAATAATAAGGTATTACAGACTTATGTGCATAGATTAGTCTATGTCATTTTATGCAATGGATCGATAAAATTGCGAAATGCATAGACAATGAAGCAGTAAACAGAAAAAAACATAATAGGTAACACATGACAGAACAAATTTAATTAGGAATTCACCCAATACTCCTGGGCTACATCTCCCGGTCCAGCCTTCTCTTGTGGCCTCTCTATTATGTCTTCAAGAAAAGTTCTTTTTACAATAGCGAGCTCTATTTGAGCCTCACACACAACATAATACAATAACAAGAGCTTTACTTGAACCTCTCAAGTTATCTATGAGTACACAGACTCCCTCAATGCTCTATGTCTCTGTACTAACTCTGTCTCAGCATTTTCCTGCAATACTGCCTCTTCTGCTGCGCTCTCTTTTTGTGGCTTTAATGCCAATGCTGCTTGTTCGTTTCATGTTTCCATCTCTCAGTCTCCCCGGCCTCTGTCTGCTTTGAATCCCTCTGCCAGCGTTATACAATCATTGCTTAATGCATAGAGAGGAGGTGGCCACCCATTCTGAAACGTAAGAGTGCCTCGGGCCTCTGCAACTCCTGAAATGGCCACGCTCTATTTTCACAGTGAAAATGTGTTTTAACAGAGAAAGTCTGCCAAACTCAATGTATTGGACTTCAAAAGTCCTTAAATCCATCCTATTCTCCCATCGGGTCTGCCTATTGGTCGTTGTTGCTTATCGCAATGGCTTCGTCCCTTTGTGTTTCGTGAATATATTAAAAACTGCAAAAATGCATTAGAATTGGCTTTCCCCAGACTTGAAATTATATACAATAGCCTTAAGGTACCCTTTCGGGTTCGGCATATCGCATCAACTCTTTCCCCTTCGCATTTCCTTTAACAAATGAAACTGTGAAAATACATTAAAAGTGGCTTTTCCGCAGATCTCAAATCTTATGAAATATTATTTATAAGCCCGTCGGGTCTAGTTGATTGGATCACACATAATGGTTTACCCGATTGCGATATTGCAATCGATCATCGCAATAACCCCCGGGTCGTGGTAAGCGCTCCTCCAATAGCGATCCTGCGATGTAATATGGGCTGTCGATCTGCGTGCTTGATCGACGGTCCATATTAACTCTGCTAATCGCTGTCGCCATATATATGTGTTAAGCAGTGATATCCTTGTTCGCCGTCATAATTCTTAAGTGGATCCCACCGATTTCTGCCGAAGGTTACTGCCGATTGCGATCCGCCACTCAGATCTGGACCATTGATCGGCCAGATCTGATGGCTACTGTGTATTACTTGTTCCGCCTCTGATACTCTATTTTTTTCATTGATTTCATTGGCTTTTGCCTCCTGATAGTGTTTTAAAAGGCTTCCTTATGCGATTTTCTTTGGTCTTTGGCATGATTTTTGAGTTTTTGAAGACAGAGAGAGTGTTTCTTGGATCCATTTGGATCATTAACTGATATCGCAACTTTGCGCTTTCTCTGCCTTAGTGCTTAATGCATCATAGTCTTCCACATCTACCTTATATAATTTCCTCACACTAACCTCGATCTGCTTCACTTGTCCCGTGGTTATGTGTCTCAAGAATGCTTTCCTTTTTCTGAAAATCACATCATAACGACTTTCTTTAAAAACTGCAATAGAAATGAGAATTTTCTTTAGGATTGGAGCGCACGTGATATCCTTGAGCCTAACTGGGTAACTCAAATCCCTCTGAAAGGTGACTGTACCAACCCCGGTTGCATTGTACCTTCCATAATCTCCTAGCTTGATGTGCATATGTAAATATTTCTCCTCCAGGTCACTGGAAAACTCTCTACACCCTATCATGTGGAATGATGCACCTAAATCCAGGTACCACATGCTCCCCATCACTGTGTTGGCCATGCATGTGATAAGAGTAAAGTCAAGCTTGAATTATGAAGCCAAGGCTTCACTTGCTACTCCTCCTGAGGTCTTCTTGATTTCCTTTTGTGTGGACACTTCATGGCATAGTCCCTGAATTCATGACAATGGAAGAATTTAATTTTTGACAAATATTTCTTCTTTCCCCCTTGGCTAGATTCTGGTTTAGATTGAGATTTCTTCCCTTTTCCCTTATTTCCATTTCCAACCAATGTAAATTTTTCTTCATCCTTGCCCTTGGATGAAGTCCCATCTCTGATATTCTACCTTATTTCCTCTTGTACCAACTCAGACCATAAGCATTCCCAATTCGGTAATTTCTCCATCCTGTTCATCGAATATTGATAACTATGCCAGCTCTTGGGAATGACACAAGGGACAATATTACCAAAGCATCATCTGAAACAATAACACCAACTCCTACAAGCTCATCATGAAATTGTGTGAACCTACTCAGGTATTGTAGGATAGTGTCATTCTTCTGCATCTTGATATTTCGAAGTTTATCCTTGAGTGCCAGCTCCCTATGGTCACTACTATTATAGAATAGATCTATCAGTTCCTTCCACATTACATAAGTAGTTTCTTTTCCATGGATATTGGTAACAATGTGGTTCCGTACTCCCTCCAATATTATTCTCCTCATCTTGGCTACATCTTTCTTCCACTAAGCATGGTTCTGGGCATCCGATTCCATTGGTTTTGCAACATCTCTCTTGGTGTATTCTAGCAATCCATTGTCATCCAATACCGCCTCCATGTGATCCTTCCATGTGATGAATTTAGAGGTGCCTTCTAAGGCATAATTTAGCCTCAGCCCATTGAAGGTCATCTTCTCATCTATGAACAGATCCTGCTACACTGAACTTCAAATTTGATCTATTGTGAATCCAACTCTGATACCATGTAGAAATTATAGGGTAGATTTGCAACTGCTCATGAAGTTTTAATAAAAATAACAAGACACAAACCTACTCTATTGCTATGTGGAAGTTAATTCATAATTTAGAACAAAAATTTCAGATATGAGATAAGAAATAACACACATGCACATAATATTTTTCCTAAGGAAAGAAAATTGCTAAAACCCTCAATTCCTGCTTGTATTAATATGATGAATAAAGATGTATTACAATTTCTTTTCTCAACTGAGCACAACCTACAAGCGAATAACCTATCTCTCTGCTCATTGAGAAGCTCTGACCTAGACTTAGTCAATTTATGCCTATGCTTGAGCCCCTATTTCCTTGCACAATTCCTTGAGAAATTAGGCCCCCATTATTTAGGAATTTCTCCAAAATGGATTGTGTAATTCCCAAGGTTGATCATTTGACTTCATGTAACACCTATACACTCAAGACTAGTATATAGTTGATGTTATATTGCCTTGGAATCTCCACTACAACTGGGGAACTCGAATTCTCTGCATGCACTACACTGAGTTTGATTGAAGTATCACTGCACAACTGACCTTCCATTAGTTTCTCCAACAAATGGAAATAGTTTAACTGAAAACAATTTGAGATAACTAACCTTGATTGCTACAAATTAGCAATCACACATGTTTAACTAAACTCTAACTCCTCCAACTCAATTTTATTGAGTAAAATGGGTGACACAAGCCACACCACAAAAGTTAACTGCATCCAATTTGTTTGCTGATGTGGAAATTCAAATTTTCTCAATTTAATCAAGGCAAAATCAATTTGAGAATTTATTGTTGCATTTCTCAATAGTTTAAGTGGAATACCCACAATGATTTATATATCATATTAGTAGTAGAGTAGTTTTCATTAAAGTATTTTTGGAAAGTTGTAGGAACTAGGAATTGGCTTAAGAAAGAACTAGAAGAACCCTTGTAGCAACATCTAACCTCATCAAGGTCTTTTAAGGGAATGAGGTGTCTAGGCTTAAAATCCAAGTTTAATTTATGGAAAAGGAATTTATCAAAATTCATCTTCCTTCAATCACCTTAAATCTCTTTTATGAGATCCTCATTGTCTTTTGCTCATGTAAATTCGAGTTCTATACACAAAGTTATGCATATATGAAGATTCACCTTCAAAGAACCACATCAACGTCCATACGGTTGACATATGACATACACTTGGCAATCGTTTTTCTCATGTGTCTCTACCATAAAATGTCTTATCAACTAATTCGTGGTAGTTCCTTCACATGTGTTACCACTACATAGGGCCTCATGCTCACCTTACACATTGGCCTATCACTTGCATTCAAATCTAGGATTTCCATATATCATCATTGCCATGATTTTTTAGATTTCTGCTAATACATAGTTTAGATATTCCAAATCCATCTTGAATATCCCAAACTTCTAGATTCATTCAAATTTGGGAAAATGCTCGGTCAACTAGGTCAACATCTCGATTAGAGAAAATTTAAGAGTCCCATTTAAATGAAATTCAATATTTTCATATTTCCACTAAACAAAACATCTGTCATCTAGGAATTTCCATAGGATTTCAACCTAGACACCACCTTAATTCCATTGTGTCACTTTGATTGATGTCACCTAATTCCTTATCATCACTATTTAACATAGTCAAACCTCTTCTCCTCTATAATATATGAGTTTCTAACTTTTTTGGATTCATCTAAGCTCATTCATATCTAGAAAAATAAGAAATTCCTCTTTTCACAAAATCTGGATATTCGTACTTCTTGATTCCACATCATCTATACCATGTAGCACCAAATTAGTTGCCACATCCACTCCTTGTGCACCTCATCTCACCACATCATCATGCCACATCAGTATGTCATGTCAACAACATGGTATCATTCCATATCACCTAACATTGTACCTTGTTCCACAACAACATGACATTCAACATGCCTCATTAACACCTACCTACCCATAAGTCCAGTGAGTGCCCACATGCACTCCAACGGACTTCCATGTAGTTTTCTACATTAGCATTCAGATCTAGATTTTTTAGTATATCCCTCTTTATAATTTTTTCAGATGCTTAAATTTTCACTTCTTGAAAAACTTTGGTGATAGTCAATATTACTTGAAAATTGCCGATTCTTTTTAGCAGGTTTAAACATAATATAGATTTAATCACATTTCTTGGTCCATTTTAAAAATTGCTAGACCACAAAGAAATCTTATGAACGGTCTTCAACGACCTAAACTAGTTTAGTTAATGGACCACAGGGCCACTAAGAGATCTTTGAATTCTTTTGATGCTTTAACATCGATTGAGTTAATGGACCCCTATGATTAATCCCACTTGGTGGCTAAGGTATTAGTCATGGCACCCACTAGCCAACCAAGTGTTGAGGCTAAAAGCTCCCAATCCATAAATTGAAACTCAGTCTTTGATTTTTTTTTTTTTTTTCCAAGGAAAAATAGGCTTCCAAAAGAGAGTGTCTCATCCTATCTTGAGTACTGAAAATGACTCTGACAAGGAAGAGGCCTACCTAAAATACTTTTGAAGATACATAAGTCTTTACCAACTTATAAAAGAATCCAAAATATTACCCATAATCAAGAATATTTCCAACAAAGAACACAAAGATGGGAAATGGAGAAATCCACAACTTCACCTAACTAAAATGAGATTCTCTCACTCCTCTAGACTGTAAAATTAAAACTTCAAACTCCAAAAACATACAGATATAAAGGTCAAAATTCTAGCTTATCTCTTTAGGAAATAATGTCCCCAAGATTCCTAAACCAAATATTTATAAACTATCTTCTAGGACTACCCCAAATAAGGCATTATCCACCATTTCTAGGGACTCCAGTCAAGGAAATACCTCATAGTCTTCTCATTTCAAATAGGGATACATCAAAACGATTTTATCCCATAATTATCTTGGTAAATTCCATCCACATTACATATACGTAAAGAGCCTCAAACGTGAAACCAACGTTTGGATTATTTTCCACAACATAATATACTCAAAACCATTATAGGAAGACATACTTTAAGGAATACTTTTACATACAACATTCATTCATAAAAGACATAACAAATAGAAAAGCTAGTACATTAATTGATCTCATCATTACAACATATTCAGTGACCCAACATAAAAACTTTCACGAAGCTTTGAACAAGTAAGGGAATTTCATTAAAGAGGAATCAATACACTTACATGAGAAGAAGAAGGAAGAGTCAATTTCCACCCAACTATAGACTCATCTACAATGCATTTTTCTTGTAATTTTCCACCTCTGATCCAGATCCAATACCTTAAGCAGAAGTCTAACTTAGGGTTAAAAATATTAAAATTAGGGTAGAGAACATGAAGGCCACTCTCATCCACACACATGAATTCAATATTTTACCTTTCAACCTCTGAACCAAGGCATGTTAACACTCATAGTATGACCACCATGGGCCTAACAACACAAAGTGGTCCTTTACTATTCCAATAATTCCTTGATACTTCCATTTTGATAGTGCCATAAGTGCTTAGTTAGGAAAAGTTATTTGGGAATTTCTCTTGGTCCTCTAGCTGAGGTTGAAGGATTCCACTCTAATTTTCTCATCCAAATTAAGTTAAAATGATTGTTTCACACAAGATTGTTATGACTTAGAAGGTTTTATATTTCCTTATGTTCAAAGTCATAGTCTTAGCAGAGACATGTCTCATTCCATGGGGTTTTTACTTTTCACAAACCTAACTATATACATCATCTACTCAATCACAGACTACCACACTACACAAATACCTACTCTGCAACAACACACACTACTACTTGTTCATTGCTTCAAACCACAATTGTATGCATGAGAATTTTAGGTCCCTCCTTGGGTTGCATGGTCAAGTTAGAAGTCTCTAGATTGGGTATGTAGTCCATACCTTTGGAGTAGTTCAATACCACTTCCCCATTCCTTCCCATAATTGTTGGAAGTTGGGTAGTTTAATTACAAAATAAAAAAATTGTAAATTTAATCTAGGGTAATATATGAAACTTCCCATTCCCCCTCACAACCCTCTGAGGTATTAGGATATGTGTTATCTTCTCTCTTCTTTAGTGTTTTTTAACAATATATTAAATACAATTCATATTGCATAAAATTAATTTTGTCAATATATCTATGTTGGCCATTTCTAGCATTACAAGTGTTAAGTACAATTACAAAAATTGGGGTTTTAAAAAGAGGTGTTACAACCCTAGATGTAACAAAAATTCCATTCATAACAATCCTTAGGATGCAACAAAAGATATATTTGTGAGGTTTGAAGAGCAATCTATTGATATCTCTTGCAATATGGCCCTCCTCCTAGTGGCTCCAATCAAAAAGTTCAAATTTTTATGGAGGTTGGTGACTCTAACTTAGAAGTTGGATTGGATGAGAAATAAGGACAACGAAGATCCAAAAAAGGAGTAAAAAAAGGAGTCCCTGAATAAGAAACCAAGTTCTAATGCCTCCACTCCTTCACAACCTCTATTTAGAATGAAAGAAAAAACAAGCATTAAAAGTTTACTTTAGTTTCCATGATATATGGAGAGTAAAAAAATTCATTTTCTTGATTGAAACTAGAGGGAAATGCACTAACCCGATGGGAAAGCCAAATGGAAACACTTATGTTATAGGTTGATCCACCAATAACTAAGTGGGGGGTGTTTAAAATTCTCATTAAGTCCCAATTCTACTAGGCTATTGGGTATGTATATGACTAGTGGATCCATTGGCATCACTTGAGGTAGAGGTAAGGGCATAGTGTGCAAGAGTATACCAAGGAATTAAAGGAAATGGCGATTACATTGGACATCACTCCGAAGAACCTAGGTGTACACCTAAAGTATCCAGGGGATCTACACAATGATTTATGAATGAAAGTGATGCTCATCAAACCAATGACCATTGATGAAGCCTATGTACAAGAACAATACCTGGATAACATAGGCCATAATAAAGCAAAACCAAGTGGATTTGAATAGAAAAATCACCAAGATGTTTCCAAGGAGGGGAAGAAGAAGTGGAAAGGAAAAGATAAAAAATGATAGCTATTGCACATCAATGCAAGGATCCAATCATTATTTAAAAATTCATTTCCCCCTTTTCTTTGTTCTTCAGATTCAATTTTATTTTATTTTATTTTTTTTAATTTTTTTAATCTCAAGATAGGTTTACGAATTCGTACTTGTTTGACATTCACTATCAATATTGACCCAAAGGTTGAAATATGAATTCTTTCCTATGCACGAGATCATCCTCTGTTGCACTATTCAACAACACTCTGCGATCTTCAATTTTAGTAAAGCTTCAACCAAAGGAACGAGTTAAATATTGAATATAAAGGTCTTGATACCAAGTTCTTTCTAATCTTTTTGTTTACTTAATGGTTATTTGCATCCTGTGATTTAAATATTTCTTTGAGGGTGCAATCTAGTTTGTTAGGGCCCAACCAATCCAACTCGTCACCATTCTTGTACATTATTTTGTGGATTGGTATTTGATATATTAAGGTGTGAGCGTATTTCTTCTGTTAAGGTGTGTTGATTGTTTGGATTTTCTTTAAAACTTAATAAATATGAGTGTTTAATCTATACTCTATCTCCTTTACAGTTTATACTACTCATTAGTCTATTTTTTGTTTACATCGAGATCTGGAAGTGGTGTGGACATTTGTGTGGTGAATATTGGTGGAGAATGCAACCTATATGATTTTTGGTATGAATATTGATTATAGCTTGTGATTGTAAACCTTTATACGCTTTGAGAATATTCATTTCATTCATACTCTGTCACAAGATTTCACTACTCTCGTGTAATAGTTTAAAAAGGTATTGGTACAAATATATCTTAAAGCGTATACTGGATCTAAAACTCTTGAAACAAGAGTTGGAGATCAATTTAGATATATAACTATCTGTCATCTTAAAAAGTATAACAAACTTTCAATATTTGAACCCTTCTGTCTCTCAGATCCAAACTCTAATACAAGATCTTGATCATTGGTTGACATTGAATTGGTTCAATAAGTTATCGAGGTTTGATAAGACATGCATAGTTGATTCGAATCTATTTGAATATTGTGGATCTAGGTTACATGATTTACAAGACCATTCAAAACCCTAATACAATTCTATTACCAAAGGAGCTATTTTTGTACTAACAGGAAATAGAGATTGTAGGTTTAATTCGTGGTTGTTTTGTCCATAAGTTTATATTCTTTGTGATTGTTATTATTTGTTCTCCAGAGAGATGATGATTTAAATATTTAAGAGTTGTGATCCATATTTGTGATATATACTCAAAATCCCTGATGAGTATCAAATGCTAAGGATGGTCACTGTGTAAGAGAAAACTTATTATTTAAATCGGATATTCAGAGTTTCTTAACAAGGTTGCCTATAGTTTGACTTGTAACTTTATCATTGTATACTTGTTTTAAGCCTCGATCTACAAGATATTCATACACTTTACTCTCATATTATTTTTATACATTTGGTTGAAGAGCATTGAGTTGTATGCATGTAGACTTTTAGAGTATTTGTTTGTAGGGCTTTAGTTTACATTCCTTGAAGTGAAAGTGCTTTATTATTAGGTGTCCTTGTATTAGTTTAGTTAATACAACATTTCTAGGTGTGATATATGTTTTGATGTAGTAAGTCATTGGTTGAATGCATAGGGGGATTGTGTTGATTGTTTAAGTCAGAGAGAGATTACTTTCATATGCACACAGTCTCTATAGTTGATGCACTTCATTGATTTGGTAATAAATTAGGTACGTTTGCATCCATTCCTTTAATTACTTGGTTGTATACAAGATTGCTTAAGGAAAGGAAATGAGTGCAAGATATGCATTAGGGTTTTATCAATCAAAATGTGCTCTATTTTGCATAATGATTGTGTGGATTGTTTGAAATTTACAATGTGGTGTTGTTTATTTCCTAGAGACAATTTCCATGCTTTGTTTGCTTAATGAATTAAGAGGCTAAGAATCAAATTTATATTGATTTTTTCTAATAAAATTCATGTGCGTTTGGAGGAATTATATTAGAAATTCAATATTTGATTGCAGGAATCTAGAAGAGTGCTAAATGAATTGGTTAGAGTAAAGAATTTTTTGCAGGATTTTTGCTACATCTCTAAGGTTACGAGCTCTTGTTCGACAATAAATGTTGGGTCACTAATATACTTATAATACAACCAACATTTTTCCATTGTTACCAAGGAGGTGCTACCAAAGAGAATGAATTCTTTTTAGCAGTAGAGGTAAGTTTCTGAGTTATTTTTTCCAACAAGTGTGCCTCTATTTGCTGCTTTCTAGGAGGGTTGATTTTCATTGAAAAGGGGATTGTTGTAGGTATGTTTTTTTGAAATAGCTACAACATTTGATTGGGTTTGAATTGTTATACTCTAACAATTAGCTTTCATAGTTTTCATTTAGTTTCCTGATTGTATTTTTTTTTCAATATGAATTGCTAAGAGGGTAGAGGTCCAAAGCCTAGGAAGGGTATAGGTAAAACTGATAAGGTAGAAAGCTCTGTTTCTCATGTTGGACTTGTTGCAGGTAAAAACTCCAAGTACACTCAGAATAAAAAAGTTGGTTGTCTGTATTTGGACTTTGGGAGCAGTATTTAAGGTGTTTCTCAACTAGAAAGTGAGAAGAAGTTAATCTTTGTAGCTAATTCTCCCTCTGTAGTTGGGTTTCCAGGGTTTGTCAGCCTTCACACAACACGATATAATTTAATTGGAGGAAAATATATGGAATATCACGAAGATGACACTGGTGAAGGATTTGGAGAGAAAATTCCACAAGGAGAGCTTACCTTTGGATTTCCAATCATGGACCCCATTGCTCTTTGCAAATGAAAAATATTCCACCATCTGTTCTCCTTGGTTTCTATGGTAAGGTACATGAAGACCCTGATGTTTTTGTTTTGGAGTTTGATATATTTTATAGGAGCTATGATTATTCATTTAGATGTCCAAAGATTAAAGCTATTCCCTGCTACCCTTAAGGACTCATCCTTACGTTGGTTTATGGGTTTGGGGGGAAATACCATATGTACCCAGGATAATATGAATATAATTTTTCTTGGTAAATATCAAGAGTATTGTAAAACTTGTGAAATGTAGAGTGAAATTTTTATAATAACACAACAGGAGGATTAAAGTTTGAAGGATTGTCTCAAAAGGTTCTTATATATCCTCTAAAGGCTCAAACATAGATTGGATCCCGTCACCATCAAGACTCTGTTTTCACATGGGCTTTTGGATGAGTTAATGAATACTTTAAATTTATTAGGGCAAGGACATATATCCGAACTAAATTTTAATCAAATTTGTGATTTATGCAAGAAATATTCATGTAACAAATCCAGATATGGTAGGGGAGTAAGAGACAATTTTAAAAACATCAACTCTGGATAAAATGATGATATCCTACTTGAAATTGAGAATAAAATGGATGATATGAAAACTAAATTAATAAATAAATTTAGTATGTTATTTGATTCTTTTAAATTTCAAAAAAAGAGAGAAGAGGAACAAGCTGCATTGTCTATTTTTTGCCCAAAATCTAGAAGAACCCATTGTGTGAATGCCTTGAAGATGTCCATGTTGCTAAAAGTTGTGTTATTGTCCATGTAAACATCCTAAGGAAGAGTGTCCCTCTATACGTGGCTTGAAAGAAAATTTTCAGGAGGAGAATTCACTACCTGAACCTATGCATTCTACGAGAGTGCATAAATCATGGCAACAGGTAAGTACATGTATGAAGTCTGAACCTCCACCTTATTTTCTTGGTTTTCATGGTCCACCAAAAAATGGAACTGTTCTCCACCATGGAAACAAGGGTATCATCAATATTTTGGCCAGTCTCCTTGTTAGGCCCCTATACTACTAGTGTAACCCCTTATTGTTATTAGTACAACCCACTTATTATATTGATGTACCCATGTAGTGCCCATATTGTTACTAATGTGCCCCATAGAAGCCCACTATTGTTATTATTGTGCCCTTACATTATTATTGTTATGTCGGCTCTGATTATGTTATGACCCCTTAGAATCTTATATATAGAAAGGAGGTCTTTTCATTTGTATCATCCAAGAATTGTTCATTTATGTAATGTAAAGGAGGTTGCCCCCTCGAAGAGGCTGAATTCTAAGGCATTGATCTATCTTTTCTATCTTTTCTTGAGCTGGTTTCATAACATTTGGTATCAAAGCTTTGGATTCTAGGGTTTCGCTGCTCCAAACAGGCCATCGTGGCATTTTCGCTATAACTTTTATTCTGCGATGTTTCAGAAGTTTAAAAAAAAACCCATTTGAGAAGAAATCGTGCTGAACCCCGGATCTGAATTTCAAAGCTGTTCGCACTATATTTGTGGAGATATGATCTGAGGAAGTTGGTCTTTTTGTAGACTCCTGAATTACATTCCAAACAGGTGACCTGGGGAAAATAGTCATAACTTTCTCTTTGAGCATTGGATTGAAATTTCGTAAGAAGGTACAGAAAGAGGACGGACTGTAGTTTCTTGTGTATCTTTTTTAGAGCCAAAGGTCGAAAAATTGACACGTGGAACTTCATACAAGTTCGCTCTTCTGGAAAGGTCTATAATCAGGTCATCTTGGGAGATTGTGCATAACTCTTTTTTGGAGAATCCAATTTGGATCAGATTGGTGGCATTGGAAAGAGGAAACAGAGGGCTACTATAGGTAGCAATTTTAGAACTTAAATATCTGCAAGTACAGAGTTACAGTCGTTTCAAGATCAAGGTCCTAAAATCAAGAAAAAGCAAGATGAGGAAGTTTGATGGCAAGGATCTGGTAAATTGGATACTTCAGATGGAGCAATATTTTGATCTACATGGTGTACCACTGTTACAAAAGGTATGTATTGCATCTTCATATTTAGAACCAGATCAATTTTTATGGTATAAAGGGCTTTGTTCTCGTAAATAACTTGTTACGTGGTCAATTCTCACGGAGGAATTGATAGCACATTATGAGGATACAAAGAGCAACACCTTCTTTAGAGCAACACCACAACAATTGGAAAGAGTAAAAGGGCTTTGTGACATATTTGAAAGTAAAATTATGGAAACAAGGAAGTCTATCCCTCACAACTTTAAAGATGGATGTGTTGTTTCTCCTAGCCTTCCATAACCTACAAGGGTTACACCACAACAATTGGAAGAAAAGATAGAAAAAGGGCTTTGTTACAATTGTGATAGCAAATGCACTAAAGGTCATAAGTGTGGTGAGAAGAAATTATTTTACATAGAGTATGAAGAGGAGGAAGAGAAGGATCAAGAAACATCAAAAGAAGAGGATATATGCCAGGACCCGACCCCAGAGAAAGAAGAAATGAATCAGAGCATATCTTGTAAAC
The DNA here is from genome assembly GCA_031772625.1 of Pinus tabuliformis. Classification (NCBI taxonomy): domain Eukaryota; kingdom Viridiplantae; phylum Streptophyta; class Pinopsida; order Pinales; family Pinaceae; genus Pinus; species Pinus tabuliformis. Next base: position 994,022,319 of record CM062810.1, on the reverse strand, counting down.
TATTGGCAAGAATGACCACTCCTCAAACTCTCAAGATAGAAGGACATATCAAGAAGAAAAAGGTGCAAGAAGTGAAAGATCACATCAAGAAAGAAGAAATGAATCCAACCATATCTTGTAATTCACTGGTTGGAATTACCACTCCTCAAACTATCAAGATAGAAGGACATATCAAGAAGAAAAATGTTCAAGAAGTGAAAGATCACATCGAGCGTCAAGAAATGAATCCGACCATATCTTGTAAAGGATTGGAAGAAATTCCCACTTCTCAAACTCTAAATATAGAAGAACATATCAAGAAGAAAAAGGTTCAAGCAATGAAAGATCACATCGAGCATCAACAACAAGTTCTCCAACTTTTAAAGGATAACGCCACTTCGGTGCAAAATCAAATGAAACAACAGGTAGATCAACATCATAGTGAAAAATGTTTTGATGTAGGCGATTGAGTATTTTTACGGCTACATCTAAAGCAAGCTATTTATGAGAAGGAAATGTTGGCAATACTACATGCACTTAAAAAATGGCGACCTTACCGAATGGGAAGACTCTTCAAGGATGAGGATGTGGAAGCATTGTTTTGTGCTATTCTATTATCCAACCAGATTGGATAAACGAAGCAAGGGATGAATGGAAGAAGGACAAAGAAGTATGGCCACTTATTCAAAAGTTTCAAAAGATCCCAATTCAAACAATATTGCCAGATATTGAAAAGGAAGGAAAAATAATATTGGAACCTGGAGCAGTCACAGAAACAAGAACCCGACAACTGTGAAATCAATCAATTTCAGAGTATCTCATCAAGTGGAAGAACTTACCCGCTGAAGATTCCACATGCGAGGACAAAATTTTTATACAGAAGCATCAAGAACTACTCAAGCGTTGAGGACAACGCTTTTTGAAGGAGAGGGGCATGTTAGGCCCCTATACTACCAGTGTAACCCCTTATTGTTATTAGTACAACCCACTTATTATATTGATGTACCCATGTAGTGCCCATATTGTTACTAATGTGCCCCATAGAAGCCCACTATTGTTATTATTGTGCCCTTACATTATTATTGTTATGTCGGCTCTGATTATGTTATGACCCCTTAGACTCCTATATATAGAAAGGAGGTGTTTTCATTTGTATCATCCAAGAATTGTTCATTTATGTAATGTAAAGGAGGTTGCCCCCTCGAAGAGGCTGAATTCTAAGGCGTTGATCTATCTTTTCTATCTTTTCTTGAGCTGGTTTCATAACACTCCTCCTTGGAAAAATGGGCGGAGAAGGCCTTCATATCCTCATTTTTCATACCCAATGCCATCACATTAATCATATTCTGCACCATATACATCTTATCCACTAGTATAACCTTCATTACTAGTCACTTTACCTAAGTAGAAGTAGCCCATGCCACCTCAATTATCATTTACTCCACCATTTAGGCTACCTTAGTTAGCTGTGTAGTCAGTGCCCAACCCAAACAATAAGGTGGTGCATTATATTCTTCCTATCGAGCCACATGCTTTCCGCACTTATCAAATCATGCCAGTTGGGGTCCATGGCCTACAACTGAGATCGAGAAGGGTGATAGAACCACAAAAACCAAAACAATAACAACTAATAGTTATCATTGAGGAGAGACATGAAGGGGAGACTCTTGACCATTCAAACAATGATACTTCCCCATAACCTACCCCACACACTCAGAGCCTTTACCTTCTTCTTCAAACCAAGCTCCCTATCTAGAGAGGTTGGATTTGGATAAAATTGATCCTACACATGAGTTTGGACTGGCTTCAAATTTGAGGAACATTTGCATAAAAGTTCCTCTGCTGTAGGCTTTGAAAGAGATTTCTATATATGTAAAAACCATCTAGGAACTTTGTCTTAAGAATCCAGGAAGAAAAATAACTTAACCCCACACTATCTAGTTCATTGGCAAGGTGACTGAGTTGATAACTAGGCGTACTTATGTTGATAAATATATTGACCTTGGAAACCCAATCATCTCTGTGTAGATAGGTGGAATCCTTGTGCCTAATGTATTAATTGACCTTGGAGCATCCATCAATGTGATGACTTGTCAAACTATGGAGTAGCTTGGGCTGACTCACATTCATCCTACTCCTACCACCCTTGAACTTGCTAATTGATCTAAAATCAAGTTGCAAGGTGTACTAGATGATGTGACCATCTCAATTGATTCATGGGAGTACCTTGCAAACTTGATTATCCTTAAATCTAGGAATCCTATCGGGGAACACCCTTTGATTTTGGGATGGTCATGGCTTTCCATTATTGATGATTATATCAGTTTTTGCTCTGACGATATGTTTATTTCACATGGGAACTCAAGGAAGAAGGTCACCCTATACCTATCTTCTAGATCCATACATAAGCTTTGTGATACTTAGTGGTTAGACGATAGTAGTAGTGATGATGAAACTCAGTCTCTATCCATCATAGATCAGGTACACTAGTACATAAAGAGTATTGAGGAGAGCTAGAACCATGACTATCTTGTCAACTTGAACACTATGCATAACTCTAGATTATTTCATCATGTTTTTTGTTTGATTTTTCAAGAGAATTATGATCTACAAACCCTGTCACCACTACAGAGCATAGTAGAAACAAAAACATTCACGAGCCTGATAATTCACTTTCTAAGGTGAGTCTGGGAAAATATATATACATTGATCCTCAGGTTGAACCATCTCAATGAGAGCAAATGATAGAAATGCTGCGAGATCACCTTGATTCATTTGTGAGATCACTAACCATATCTATATTTAGGAATGGTCTCAACTTTTCCAACAAACTTAGGGCAAAATGAACCCTGCGCTCTAGGACATTGTTAAATAAGAGCTTCAAGAACTCTTGGATGTTGGCTTCATCTACCTAATTTTTGACAACCGATGGGTGTTCCCATAGGTAGTTGTCCTGAAGAAATATGGGAGATTCTGAATCTAGGTTGATTGTTGAGAATTAAAAAAGGCCACTCTCAAATTTAATTCCCACTCCCTTTCATCGATCTGGTACTGGATTCCCTAGTAGGAAACAAGTACTTCTCTTTTATGGATGGTGTTAGAAAATTATATATTACAGAGAAATGGAACACATAAAATATTGTAGAAACATAAACAAAAAAAACACATAAAACAAGAGAGACACAGATATATGTGGTTCACACAATTTTGGCTACATCCACAGAGAAACAACCAGTCCTTCCTTTTATATTATCCATCAAAATGAAGAGATACAACCTACAACAGATTCGCTGTAATTTCCTCTTAACTCCCACACAATCTCCTCTCTCTTTCTCGCTTAGAATACACATTTTCATAGCTGTAATACAATTCCCTCATATATAGTGAGGGGTTTCCTTCTACAGGAAAAAACCCTAAATTAAACATAACTTCTACCGTCATATCATCCACCTAATGAACAACCCAGATTGACTAGAAATTACACTATTTTACAAGGCAATTTTACATATATTTTTAGTTTCGGGGGCGCTGCCCCTGAACCCCCAATAGGGGGTGGGATCATAAAATTTTCATCGCCCCCCCTAGATCCCCCTGACGATGATTAAATAGGTGGTGTTTCCATCCCATTACGAACTAGGGTCCAATGTGGAAATAACTTTGAATAAAGAAGATAATTAGGCTCCACACCTAAAAAATGACTTTAGTGGGTACGACCAAATAAAAATTGCACCTGAAGATCACGATAAGACCAATTTCACATGTCCATGGGGAACATTCGCATATAGAGTTTTTCCCTTTGGAATATGCAATGGCCATATTACTTTCCAACAGGAAGTATTAGCTATCTTTGTTGATGTCAATTGCGTAGAGGTTTCCATGTATGCTTTCTCCATATTTGGTGATTTTTTTTAGATGCCCTTCATAATTTGAATAACGTATTGATCAGGTGCTAGGAGGCCTACCTTTCTTTGAGAAATAAGAAATGTAGATTGATATGTAAAGAGATGATATTTGTTGGACATATCATTTCCTGTGAGAGTATATAGGTGGACCTTGCAAAGGTTGATATCATTATCCATCTCCTAGTGCCCAAATCTCAAAGGGAAGTGAGAGGTTTTCTTGGACATGCGGGATATTATTGGAGGTTCATCCAGCATTTATCTATGACAAATTCTCCTCTTTTTAAGTTATTAGCTAAAGACATTGATTTCTCTTGGATTGATGTTTTCCAATGCACCTTTGAGGAATTACAGGAGAAACTAATTAAGGCACTTGTCCCAAGGGGACCTAATTGGTCCCTTTCTTTTCAAATCTCCTCTGATGCCTCAGATACTGCTTTTGGCACAACCTTAGAACAAGAAGAAAACCAATTGGCTTATGCTATATATTTTTCCAGTAAAAATTTGTCACATGCTGAGTTAAATTATATGGTAACAAAAAAGGAATTTTTATCTATAGTTTTTGCTACCAATAAATTTAGACAATACATTATAGGTTATGAAGTATTTGTTCATTATGATGACTTTGTAATAAATTAGTTAATGAATAAACCTTTGACTAGTGGTAGGGTTACTAACTGTTTGTTGTTATTACATTAATTTAATATTACAATTATTGATAAACCTAGAAAATAAATGTTGTGGGTACTAGATTAGATAATCTAGGTCAAGTGATTTTTGTAGATGATTCATTTCCTAATGAAAATTTATTTGTTGTTTCAACTAAATCACCTTGGTTTATAGATATATAAAATTATCTTGTTACAAGGAAAACACCACCTAACCTATTTGCTAGAGAAAAGCAGATAATTGTTATAAATAGTCCTTCATACTCCTGGATTCAGGGAGAGCTATTTTACACTAGAAGTGATTTGATTATTTGCAGATGTGTATGATAGGAAGATGTTCTTGAAATCTTAAAAGTAGCCCACGATGAACCTTGTGGGTGCCTATTCGAAGACAAAAGAACAACATACAAAGTGCTTCATGCATGTTATTTTTGGCCTTCCCTCTTCAAGGATGCCATATGATACATCATCCAATGTGATAGTTGTCAACGAATGGGATGACCTGTATAAGTTGATGAAATGACCTTGTTTTTGCAGGTTATGATAAAGCCCTTTTAAAAATGAGCTATTGATTTAGTTGGACCCATTGCACCGACATCATTAAAGAAGAGGTATATCTTAGTTTGTACTGATTTTGTAACAAAGTGGGTAGAAGCTATAGCTATTCTTTATGCTATCGAAAACTATGTTATTCATTTTATATTTGATGAATTTTTTTTCTAGATTTGGAATTCCTAGAGAGATTTCTACTGACCATGGATTTAAATTTACCTCTAATCTTGTGAAAGGAATTATAGCTCAATCCAGGATCAATAATCAAAAGTTTTCTCCATAGCATCCATAGGACAATATCCAAGTGGAGTCCAAAAATAAGATGATCGAGTCCATCCTCATGAGAACAATTAATGTTCATAGAAAGGATTGGGCAGCTAGGCCCCTGCGACCTTGTGGACATATAGAACTACTTGGAGAAATAATATTGGTCACACACCTTACGATCTTGTATATGGAAAGCAAGTCCTGATACTGATAGAGTTTGAGATCAAAACATTTAGAACCGTAGTACAACTGGCATAAGATCTCTCAGAAGCACAAGAAACAATGTATCTTGCAGTTGAGTGAGCTTGATGAGATGAGAATAGATGCCATCCAAAAAAATATTTTGATCAAACAACAACGAAACAAATGGCATGATAAAATAACCAAGAAGAATCCGTCCCAACTAGGTGATTGGTGCTCCTCTATGATTTCAAGTTCAAAATTTTTAAGGTGAAATTTCACACACACATTGGTTGGGACCATATGAGGTGGTTAGAGCTTTCGATAATGGAGTAGTTTAAGTGAATACCATCGATGGACATGGGACCATTTTCCTGGTAAATCAGCATAAACTCAGACCTTATCATCAACCCATTACTAAGGAAGATTTCGTCCAACAGATCAAGTAAAAATCAGACTTGGAAAGGGTGGGTAGGAAGGATTTATAGCTTACTACGAGTACTCTTCCCATTTGTTATTTCCCTAGTTATATACCTCCCATTCTTTTCAAATTGACCCATGTCCCTATTCTATTGTCCCATCTATTACCTCCCTAGTCATATTCCTCCCTTTCTCATTCATTTATCCCTGTCCCTAATTCTATTTTTACCCACTATATTTTCCCTAATTTTTACCCTCCCATTCTATATACATATCCATGTTCCCTTTATCCTTTATGCCTTTGTTCTAAAAGCTTCTTCAATTTTTTTTATACTTTTGCTCTTTCATGATTTATGGCAAGCACTTCTTGCAGCCTTGACATCAATATCATCTTGGAAAAAATGATGTGAACCAGTCTAGCATCAGTAAGGTCCAAAAAAAAGAAAAACCAATAGACATCATCATTTTACGCATACTTAATCAACACAGAGTTGTCATTCCTGTATTCACAACTAGGTGTAGGAAAACTATTGTTAGTGAAAGATCACCTGCAAACTTTTATTCACCGAGATTAGTATTCTTATTACAAAATATTTGTATAGTAAAAAATAGTGACTTCTATTTCTAACACAAAACTTTGGTAATGTATTGAATGATTGGAATGGCAATCAAAATTTAAACCTTCTTATTTTTAATAATACTATTAACCAATTATTATATGTTGTGATTGTTATAGGGGTGCAAGGTAATCATTTCCGTATCTACTTCTATCATTATCCTGAATTCAAAGGCTATTATGAGAAAGATCGTGCTTGTTCTAAATTTATCTACCCATTATCATACCATTCCTTTCCCTATACTACCCACTATACCATTGTTATCTCTAATCATTCGGCCTTTGTATCGTGATTTCCCCTTGTAAATTCAACTTATGTCAGCAATGTTCATTCCTGAGTGCTGAATTGTGGGTTTAGTAGTGTGATTGTGCTTTGAAGTGTGAAATTGAAGTATTATTTGGGTTTAGTGGTGCGATTGTGCTTTGTAGGGCAGAATTGAGGTGTTACATCTAGACAACAGTTGGTTGTGCTTTGTAGTGCAGAATTGAGGTGTTACCTCTGGATAGTGGTCGATTATCCTTTGTAGTGCGAAATTGAGGCATTGTCTAGACAATGGCTGATTTAGTTTTGTGGTGTGGGCAATGGATGATTATAGTAGATTTCTAGGGTTGAAGTGATTATGACACCAATAAGGACTAAACCTTTGTCAACTAAGAAGATGAAGTCGACCCCTAAATATAATGCTAACCTCCCAATTTTGTAGAATGCGTGATGGATGACCTTCCCGCACAAGTTTGATGGATTTGACACAACCATCACTAAATATTTTTTTGATAGGTTTGATGGAAAACCTAGCTACAATTGGAACCCTAGTGATGAGAATTTTTGCAGAGTTTATTTGACAAAAACTTGGTCTCCTTTGAGGGGGCAGAGAATGGTTTAAAAACGTGATGGTGGGATGTCATATTTGGCAATGTTTTATCATAGATCCCAATTATAAGGATAATTAGAAACTGGGAGTGCTGAGGAGTTTCATTGTCGAGTTTAGTAAGATTGATTTAAAATCAAGGTATTACCATGTCTGAGCCAAAGAAGAAGATACCTAGAAGACCACATTAAAAATCATACAAGGTTTCTATGAGTGGTTAGTCATGCCATTTCGTCTATACAATGCACCAATTATATTCATGAGATTGATGAATGATGTATTATGCCCCTATCTAGATTCATTTTTTTATTTTTTATTTTGATGATACAATGGTTTATAGAGTTACTTTGGAGGAGCACATCTCACACTTGATGTAGGTGCTAAAGACTTTGAAGAAGCACCATCTGCTCGAAAATACCAAAAAATGTGAGTTTTCACAATTGTCTTTGGCGTATTTAGGCTATGTGATTAGTGGATGGGAGAACAAGATAGACCTTGCAAAGATGAAGGTAATAATATAATGGATGGTGCATACAAATGTCTTTGAAGTGAAGAGTTTAACTAGGAAATAACATCACCCGAGGAAATTCAATCCTTCATTTGAAGAAGTAGCTACACCACTCCACATCGTAATAGCATGTGGAAAGAGTTTCTAGTGAGGGACAGGTCAACAAAATTCCTATGAAGAATTGAAAAATAAATCAACCAAGCACCAATTCTCATGTTACCAAACTTGCAACAACCCTTTGAAGTGGAGACATATGCAAGTGGGTATGCCATGGGAGCAATCTTGATCCAAGAAATAAGGCCTATATGTTATCATTCTAAATTATTTCATAGGACAATACTCAACTACCCTACTTATGAAAAGGAGATTAATGCTATGGTACAAGCTATCAAAAAGTGGAAACACTATCTGATGGGAAAGGAGACTACCATCCACACATATCACTAACCACTACAATACTCATAGGCCTAGGGTAAGCTACAATATACCTCACACTACAAGTGGATGGGGTTCTTATGGTAGTATTATTTAGTAATCAAGTATAAGAAGGGTATCACAAACAAGTTGGTTGAAATTATTTCAAGGTCACCTACATACAAAACTACAACTTTTGAACTTTGATGCAAGAAAAGAACACGGGTTTTGAACTTGAACTTGAACCCTAAGTCAAAACTCGAGTGTTATTTTATTGCAGCTTTGACGGGTTGTCTTCGGTCACCTCGCCTTGGCTTTTCCTATTTTCTTCGGATTCACAAATCCAAAGTCTCGCTTCTTTTTTTTAAACTTCTGCTCGATCTTGACAGCTTATCAGTACATCATGATGAGTGAGGAGATGTCCAGGAACTCTATCTAGTCCTAGATGTACCTAAGCCACAATATTTGAGTAACAAATGCCACTCAGAATCCTTGATACCAAACTTTTTGCTAAGGGAATAAAAAATATTGGTAAACTCCAACACATCTTGGTCCTTCCTTGCCGCAGTGTGGTCCACTTTATGTATTTATCCTCATAGCTTCCTACAGGGTAGTACTGCTCCTTGATGCCATCCTGGAATGAATTCCAAGTGGGTGCGACTGAAAACAGTGAGGCCGTACTTTCATCCTTATGCTCACAGTAAGTTTCCCACCAGTCCTTGATGTGGTGGGAGGCTTTGAGAAGAGCAAAAGTAATCTTTTCCCGGCTGGAAAAACCATGAACAACAAAATATCATTTTAGCATATTTAACCATTTATCTACGATGTCTGCATCTATTTAGCCCTAAAATATGGGAATGTCAAAGTTTACTTGTACCTTAAAGGGCGTGTCATTTCCAAAGTAGCTGTTGGAAGCAGATGCGTCGCCCTTGGGTAGCCGGTGAAGGATCCGGGCAAAGTTATCCATCATTGCATTCCTTTGTCGCTTGAGGGCTTCTTCGAGTAAGATTTTGATAGGATATCCTGCTCCCTTGTCTTTATTTTCTTCCACCATGGGAGGTCATCTAGATTTGTGAGGCTGATCTTGCAAAGGTTCAACCAGATCGAGCCCTAACTCATATCCCGACCTTGTTGACGACATGCAAAGAAAAAGAAAGAAAGAGCATACCGCTATGATACCATTGATCCATATTTATGCAAGAACGCAATAAAGTACATGAATAAACATAAATATAGAGATGCAACAGAAATCATACTTCATTTCATTAATGTAAAATACTGAAATATGCTTACAAACAAAAATGGAAAAAACTAGCTCGGGCAACGGTAGCTTATCTCTGAGAAGAGATGTGGTAGCTACATGCCTCTAAACTATGTTACAATGAGGCTCAAAGGCCTATTTATTGTTGAAAAACAATGGAAAACCCTAAACATCCAAAAATATAATCTTGGGATATGAAATGACAAATTATGGGCCTCGTTTGGGTAAATTGGTACATCAACTTCCCGGGGTCGAACTTTGGCATATGATCTTTGTTTGACACACACAATACCTTGTTAGAAAGATCTATTTGAGGACTACAACTTTCAAATGGCCAACATTGAAATTATTCTTGTGTTGGCCCCTGTTTTCCCAAAAAAAGTCGTTTAGGGCCTCAAAACGGCTCCGGAAGTTCACGACCCGAAAAACTGCCAAAAATAGTAAATTGTGCTATAATTAAGGAAACTGAAAAACTGAAATAGATAGTTGTGGGGGTCCAAGTGGGAGAGGCGGGTGGACACCAACATCCACCTGGATCATTCCTCCCCCCTCAAGAACCAATGGTCCCCATTGTGTTGAGTGCCTCCATGATATGGGGAAACTTTTGGTGAACTTGGTCCCTGGTGAGCTATTCTGCAATCTCTGATGTGTCCAGTAATGGTGGGAAGCATGGTCAAGGGCGGTCCACATTGAACAATCAGTGCAAGCCAAGGAATGGGGGAATGCTGTGCTCCAAAGCATTGTTTCCAACAACTTTGGTAATGGTGTAAGGACCATATCGGAGTAGTCTAAGCTTCCAATGGGCTCTTGTAAGGCGTTCTTTCTGTAGATGCAACCAAACTTTGTCACCCACTTGAAACTTGTGTGGAACCCAATGTTAATCATGTTGCTGCTTGTACTTGGAATTTTCCAGAATGGAGCAGCGATATATCGATCCGTTGGGTAGAGGTGCTCCAGAGTCAGATCGAGCGAATGCTTGACCTGACAGTGCAACAGTACCCCTGTGGGTGAGAAGAAGATGTTCTTGTATTCTTTCATGACTATAACCACTTGCTTCTGCTGCATGGAGGAACCCTTCCCAGGGGCCATTGGCATGGCTACGTCTTCCCCTTACTTTGAGAGTGAACTAGAAAAAAAAATTGAATTTCCTAGTCTGGGAGATGATCTTATTGCATTTCTTAGTAGTGATCAAAGAGGTGGCAGTAGGTGGGGCTACCTCGCATAACCTGTATAATGAATAACCGAAAGAGATAATAACAACGTGAGACCTTGACTCATACACAACATGTTGCTTCCACAAGTATGGTTGGCCTAATAATACATCACAAACATCAAGAGGAGCAACATTACACAATACCTCATATGTGAAGGGTTTGATGCTGTAGGGAAGTTGGCATTGCTGGCTAACTCAGAGATCTATTCCTTAGTGAAGCCACACAATACTGTACAGTTGTAGGTGTGGTGTAGTCAGTAGGCCCAACCACTTCATGACCTTTGCTGAAATGAGTTTTTTTTGGTTCTCGCTGTCGACAATGAACTGCAATGGAGAACCCTTCACCCACATCTGTGATTGGAAGAGATGCTCCCCCTCCTATTGATCTTCCAGCTCATTCTTCTGGATCTTGATGGTCGCAATAGTGGTGCTAGGCTCCACATCAATAATCTACTTCATTTTGTCATTCCTCTTGTCAGATTCTGACTCAGAGTCAGAACATGCATTTGATTCCAAAGCCTTCAACTCGGCCACTAGCGAGTGCTTGGTCTGACACTAACTTGTGTTGTGAGTGGGGCTGTTATGGAACTCACACCACTTTCTTGTGTCCTTCTTTAACTTCTTGGTGGTGTTATTTTCTTGCAGCTTCGATGGGTAGTCTTCGTTCACCCTGCCTTGGCTTTGTCCTCTATTCCTCTAATTTGCAGATCTAAAGTCTCTCTTCTTTTGTTTAAACTTCTACTTGATCTTGATAACATATCGGTACGCCGTGCCGAGCAAGGAGATGTCTTCAAACTCCATCTCGTCCTAGATGTACTTATGTAGGAAGTCGTAGTATTTGAGTACCAAATGCTGCCCAGAATCCTTGATACCCAACTTTGTATGAAGGGTGTGAAAAATATTGGTAAACTTTGGCATGTCTTGATCCCTTCCCTGCTGTAGCATGGTCCATTTTATGTATTTATCATCATAGCGTCGACAAGGTAGTATTGCTCCTTGATGGTATCCTGGAATGAATTCCAAGTGGGTGCAGCTGAAAATAGTGAGGCCGTACTTTCATCCTTCTGCTCAGAGCAGGTTTTCCACTAGTCCTTGACATGAGGAGTGGCTTTAAGATGAGAAAAAGGTAATCTTTTCCTGATTGGAAAAATCATGAATAGAAAAATATTCTTCTGACAGATTTAACCATTTATCTATGACGTCTGCATATATTTGTCCCTCAAATATGAGAATGTAAAAGTTTACTTATACCTTAAAGGGTGTGGCGTTTCCAGAGTAGCTGCTGGAAATAGATGTGTCACCCCTGGGTAGCCGCTGAAGGATCTGGGCAAAGTTGTCCATCATCGCGTTCCTCTGTCGCTCGAGGGATTCTTTGAGAAAGATTTTGATAGGATATCCTGCCCCCTCGTCTTTCTTTTCTTCCGCCATGGGAGGCCAGCGGGATTTGCGAGGCTGATCTTGCAAAGGTTCAACCAGATCGAGCCCTAACTCCTTATATCCCGACCTTGTTGGGGGCATGCAAAGAAAAAGAAAGAAAGAGCAGATTGATCTGATACCATTGATCTAGATTTATGCACGAATGCAACAAAGTATAGAAATAAACATAAATATAGAGATGCAACAGAAATGATACTTCATTTCATTAATGTAAAATACTTAAAAATGCTTACAAACAAAAACATAAATAAACTAGCTCGGGTGATGGTAGCTTATCTCTGAGAAGAGATGTGGTGGCTACATGCCTCTAAACTATTTTAAAATGAGGCTTGAAGGCCTATTTATTTTCGAGAAACAATGGAAAACCCTAAACATCCAAAAATCTAACCCTAGGAGATGAAGCGCTAAACTATGGGCCCCATTTGGGTAAATTGGTACATCAACTTGCGGGGGTCGTAACGTTGTCATACAATCTCTATTTGATGTGCGCAATACCTTGTTATAAAGATCTATCCAAGGACTACAACTTTCAAATGGCCAACTATGTCATATATTGCCCATCGTTTTCCCAAAAAACGTCGTTTAGGGCCTCAAAACGACTATGGAAGTTCAGGACCCGAATAACTGCCAAAAATAGTAAATTGTGCTACAATTAAGGAAACTAAAAAACTGAAAGAGACAGTTGTGGGGGTCCAAGTGGTATAGGCGGGTGGCCACCAACATCCACCTGGATCATTCCTCCCCCCGTAGGAAATAATTGTCCGCATTGCGTTGAGTGCCTCCATGAGATGGGGAAACTTTTACCAAACTTGGTCCCTGGTGAGTTGTTCTACAATCTCTGATGTGTCTAGTAATGGTGGGAAGCATGGTTGAGGGCAGTCCACATTGAACACTTAGTGCAAGCCAAGGAATGGGGGAATGTTGTGCTCCAAAGCATTGTTTCCCACAACCTTGGTAATGGTGTTAGGACCATATCACAGTGGTTTGAGCTTTCGATGGGCTCTTGTGAGGCAATCTTTCTATAGATGCAACCAGACTTTGTCACCCACTTGAAACTTGTGTGGCACCCGATGTTAATCATGTTGTTGCTTGTACTTGGCATTTTCCATAATGGAGCAGCGACATATCTACCCGTTGGGTAGAGGTGCTCCGAGAGTCAGATTGAATGAATGCTTGACCTAATTGTGCAATGGTACCCCTGTGGGTGAGGAAAACATGTTCCTGTATTATTTCATGACCGCAACCACCTACTTCTACTGCGTGGAGGAACCCTTCCTGGGGGACATGGATGTGGCTACGATCTTCCCCTTACTTTGAGAGCGAACCAAAAAGAAAATGAATTTCCTAGTCTGGGAGATGATCTTACTGCATTTCTTAGCAAAGATCAAAGAGGTGGTGGTAGGTGGGGCTACCTTCGGTATCCTATATAATGAATTATCCAAAGAAATAATAACAATGCGAGGCCTTGACTCATACACAACATGTCACTTCCACAAGTATGGTTGGCCTAATAATACATCACAAACATGAAGAGGAGCAACATCACATAATACATCATCTATGAAGGGTTTAATGCTGTAGGGAAGTCGACACTGCTGGCTAACTCGAAGATCTGTTCCTTGGTGAAGCCACCCAATACTATACGGTTGCAGATGTGGTGTAGTCGGTAGGCCCAACCACTTCATGACCTCTACTAAAAGGAGGTTCTTTTGGCTCCCGCTGTCGACAATGAACTAGAATGGAGAACCATTCACCCACATATATGAGTGGAAGAGACACTCCCCCTCCTCTGGATCTTCAAGCTCGTTCTTCTAGATCTTGGTGGTGGCACTGGGCTTCGCATCAATAATCTACTTCCCTTTGTCATTCCTCTTATCGGGTTCTCACTTAGGGTTGGAACATGCATTTGATTCTGAAGCCTTCAACTTGGCCACCAGCAACTGCTTGGTTCGACACTCACTTGTGTTGTAAGTGGGGCTCTTATGGAACTCACACCACTCTACTATGTCCTTCTTTAACTTCATGGTGGTGTTCTTTTCTTGCAGCTTTGACGGGTTGTCTTCGGTCACTCCACCTTGGCTTTGTCCTCTGTTCTTTGGATTCACAGATCCAAAGTCTTGCTTCTTTTGTTTAAACTTCTGCTCGATATTCGCAACGTATTGATACATCATGTTGAGCGAGGACATGTCTAGCAACTCCATCTCATCCTGAATGTACCTGTGTAGGTAGCTGCGGTATTTGAGTACCAAATGTCGCTCAGAATCCTTGATACCCAACTTTTTGCTAAGGGTATGAAAAATATTGGTAAACTCTGGCACGTCTTGGTCCCTTCCCTACCATATCCTGGTCCACTTTATGTATTTATCCTCATAGCTTCTAACAGGGTAGTACTTCTCCTTAATGGCATCCCAAAATGAATTCTAGGTGGGTGCGATGAAAGCAGTGTGGCCATACTTTCATCCTTCTGCTTGCAGTAGGTTTCCCACCAGTCCTTGATGTGGGGGGCAGCTTTGAGAAGAGAAAAAATAATCTTTTCCCGGTTGGAAAAATCATGAACAGAAAAAAATCCTTCTAGTAGATTTAACCATTTATCTATGACATCTGCATCTATTTGGCCCTCAAATATGGGAATGTCAAAGTTTACTTGTACCTTAAAGGGCGTGGCATTTCCAGAGTAGCTACTGGAAGTAGATGTGCCGCCCTTGGGTAGCCGCTGAAGGATCTGGGAAAAGTTGTTCATCATCACTTTCCTTTGTCACTCGAGGGCTTCTTCGAGCAAGATTTTCATAGGATCTCCTACCCCCTTGTCTTTCTTTTCTTCCACCATGGGAGGCCGTTGGGACTTACGAGGCTAATCTTGCAAAGGTTCAACCAGATCGAGCCCTAACTCCTTATATCCCAACCTCGTTGGGGACATGCAATGAAAAACAGAGAAAGAGAAAATTGCTTTGATACCATTGATCCAGATTTATGTAGGAACACAATAAGGTACAAAAATAAAAATAAATACAGAGATGCAACAAAAATAATACTTCATTTCATTAATGTAAAAACTTAAATATGCTTACAAAACAGAAACAAAAATAAACTAGCTCGGGAAATGGTAGCTTATCTCTGAGAAGAGATGTGGTGGATACATGCCTCTAAACTATGTTACAATGAGGCTCAAAGGCCTATCCATTTTTGAGAAACAATGGAAAACCCTAAACATCCAAAAACCTAACCCTAGGAGATGAAGTGCCAAACTACGAGCCCCATTTGATTAAACTGGTACATCAACTTCCCTGGGTCATAACTTTGGCATATGATCTCCATTTGACATGAATAATGCCTCGCTAGAAATATCTATTTGAGGACTACAAATTTCAAAAGGCCACCATTGGTCCACGACCCATTTTGGTGCCCCTTTTCCAAAAAACGTAGTTTAGGGCATCAAAACGGCTCCGGAGTTCAGGACCCGAAAAATTGTCAAAAATAGTAAATCGTGCTACAATTAAGGAAAATGAAAAACTAAAAGAGATAGTTGAGGGGGTCCAAGTGGGGTAGGAGGGTGACCATCAACATCCACCTAGTTCATTCCCCCCCCCGGGAATAAATGATCCCCATTGCGTTAAGTGCCTCCATGAGATGGGGAAACTTCTGCTGAACTTGGTCCCTGGTGAGTTGTTCTGCAATCTCTGATGTGTCTTGTAATAGTGGGAAGCATGGTTGAGGGCGGTCCAAATTGAACACTCGGTGCAAGCCAAGGAATGGGGGAATGTTGTGCTCCAAAGCATTGTTTCCCACAACCTTGGTAATGGTGTAAGGACCATATCAGAGTGGTCTTAGCTTTCAATGGGATCTTGTAAGGCATTTTTTCTGTAGATGCAACCAGACTTTGTCACTCACTTGAAACTTGTGTGGAACCCAATGCTAATCATGTCGTTGCTTGTACTTGGCATTTTCCAGAATGGAGCAGTGATATATTAGCCCATTTGGTAGAGGTGCTCTGGGAGTCAGATTGAATGAATGTTTGACTTGATTGTGCAACGGTACCCCTGTGGGTGAGGAGAAGATGTTCCTGTATTCTTTCATGACCGCATCCACCTGCTTCTACTACGTGGAGGAACCCTTCCCGGGGGCCATGGATGTGGCTACGATCTTCCCCTTACTTTGAGAGCGAACCAGAAAGAAAATGAATTTCCTAGTCTGG
Source organism: Pinus tabuliformis (assembly GCA_031772625.1). Classification (NCBI taxonomy): domain Eukaryota; kingdom Viridiplantae; phylum Streptophyta; class Pinopsida; order Pinales; family Pinaceae; genus Pinus; species Pinus tabuliformis. The sequence goes on along the minus strand of CM062810.1, from coordinate 994,005,844 downwards.
GAGATGATCTTACTGCATTTCTTAGCAGAGATCAAAGAGGTGGCGGTAGGTGGGGCTACCTCCGGTATCCTATATAATGAATTACCCAAAGAAATAATAACAATGTGAGGCCTTGACTCATACACAACATGTCACTTCCACAAGTATGGTTGGCCTAATAATACATCACAAACATCAAGAGGAGCAACATCACATAATACATCATCTGTGAAGGGTTTAATGCTATAGGGAAGTCGACACTACTGGCTAACTCGAAGATCTTTTCCTTGGTGAAGCCACCCGATACTGTTCGGTTGCGGGTGTGGTGTAGTCGGTAGGCCCAACCGCTTCATGAACTCTACTGAAATGAGGTTCTTTTGGCTCCCGCCGTCGACAATGAACTGTAGCGGAGAACCATTCACCCACATCTCTGAGTGGAAGAGAGACTCCCCCTCCTCTGGATCTTCAAGCTCATTCTTCTGAATCTTGGTGGTGGCACTAGTGGCACCGAGCTTTGCATCAATAATGTGATTCCCTTTGTCATTCCTCTTATTGGGTTCTCACTTAGGGTTGGAACATGCATTTGATTCTGAAGCCTTCAACTCGGCGACCAACGACTGCTTGGTCTGACACTCACTTGTGTTGTGAGTGGGGCTCTTATGGAACTCACACCACTTTGCTGTGTCCTTCTTTAACTTCATGGTGGTGTTCTTTTCTTGGAGCTTCGACAGGTTGTCTTTGGCATGAAAAATATTGGTAAACTCTTGCACATCTTGGTCCCTTCCCTGCCATAGCATGCTCCACTTTATGTATTTATCCTCATAGCTTCCGATAGGGTAGTACTTCTCCTTGATGGCATCCCAAAATGAATTCCAAGTGGGTGTTGCTGAAAATAGTGAGGCCTTACTTTCATCCTTTTGATCGCAGTAGGTTTCCCACCAATCCTTGACGTGGGGGGCGCTTTGAGAAGAGAAAAAGCAATCTTTTCTCAACTGGAAAAATCATGAACAAAAAATATCCTTCTAGTAGATATAACCATTTATCTATGACATCTGCATCTATTTGGCCCTCAAATATGGGAATGTCAAAGTTTACTTGTACCTTAAAGGGTGTGGCATTTCGAGAGTAGCTGCTGGAAGTAGATGCATCGCCCCTGGGTAGCCGCTAAAGGACCTGCGCAAAGTTGTCCATCATCGCGTTTCTTTGTCACTCGAGGGCTTCTTCGAGGAAGATTTTCATAGGATATCTTACCCCCTCATCTTTATTTTCTTCCGCCACGGGAGGACGTTGGGATTTGCGAGGCTGATCTTGCAAAGGTTCAACCAGATCAAGCCCTAACTCCTTATATCCCGACCTCGTTGGGGACATGCAAAGAAAAATAAAGAAAGAGCAGACCACTTTGATACCACTAATCCAGATCTATGCAGGAACACAACAAAGTACATAAATAAACATAAATACAGAGATGTAGTAGAAATAATACTTCATTTCATTAATGTAAAATACTTAAATATGCTTACAAATATAAACAAAAATAAATTAGCTCGGGCGATGGTAGCTTATCTATGAGAAGAGATGTGGCAGCTACATGCCTCTGAACTATGTTACAATGAGGCTCAAAGGCCTATTTATTGTTGAGAAACAATGGAAAACCATCAACATCCGAAAACCTAACCGTAGGAGATGAAGCCCCAAACTATGGGCCCCGTTTGGGTAAATTAGTACATGAACTTCCCGGGGTCGTAACTTTGGCATACGATCTCTGTTTGAAACACACAATACCTCGTTGAAATATCCATCTGAGGACTACACCTTCAAATGACCAATATTATGGGGTCACCCACGTTGGCCCTCGTTTTCCCAAAAAAGCGTCGTTTTGGGCCTCAAAATGACTCCAGAAGTTCAGGACTCGGAAAACTGCCAAAAATAGTAAATTGTGCTACAATTAAGGAATTGAAAAACTGAAAGAGACAATTGTGGGGGTCCAAGTGGGATAGGCGGGTGGCCACTAACATCCACTTGGATCATATAGGTGAATATTCTGGTTTGAACAATCATACATATATAATGTAGGAATATATTCAACAAAAAACTTGAAAAATTAATTATGAAAATTGGTAAATTTTTGGTGAATATTATCAATTTTATTATACATATGTTTAGCTTTGAGAGTTAGCTCAATTTGTGGAGTTCCCATCGTTAAAATCTCCTCACTCTTGAGAGGTCACAAGGTCAATTCTCCTTAATTGTCTCGGGTTTAGGGTCCACTAATGAGCTAGTGGGAAGTGATCCCTTAAGGTGGATCTACCCATAACAATGTTTTCGTGGATGTGGCTCGGGTCACCAGTGTGTGAAGTTTGTGAACCACATCTAATTTTATTTATTTATTTATTTATATGTAAAAAATAGGTGAATTTTTAACTAAATGGGTGAATAATGTTGTTAGAAAACGTCAAATATCCAATAGGCAAAATTTTCCCCTAAAAATTCCCTTCACTTATGCACATGGATCCTTTTACCCATGATTCATATAGACAGGCATATACAAAGGATGGGGACTTCAAGGAGATGTTTCAATAATTCAAATCCAGATTCATCTAGGTGATGGTGACAACACAACTAACTAAAATATCCAAAATGGGTTACTCGATAGGCTAGAAAAGTTGTGTCCTAAAGGTGAGTGATTGGAACTAATCAGAGAGGCTCAAACCTCCAAGGTTGCAAAAAATTTGGTGTAGAGAAGAAAATGACCAACTTACAAAGTTATGTATACTAGCCCAAAATGAAAGAATATGTAGAAATATTCATTAGAGGATGTATTATTTGTTGTACCAATAAACTTAGTAGGGAATGGGGTTGATACCATCCCTTACTTGTACCCACTCATCCTTGGGAAATAATTTCCATGGACATTGTAGTCAGTTTACCAACAACTAGGGAGGGACATGACTACTTGTTCATGGTATTTGATAGGTTTAGAAATATGTTTGTTCTTATGCCATGTGAAAATAAAATTAGAGGGAAAGAACTAAAAACAATATTCTTTGAACAAGTCTAGGTGTACTTTGGGATACCAAGGAGCATAATTTTAGATAGGGATATTAGTTCTTTTAGCACATTTTGGACTAAATTGAGGGAGAAAATGGACACAATGTCAAAGAGATCTACAAAATTTCCATCCACAGTGAGAAGTGCAAACAAAAGTAGTTAAGAGGACTTTAGTGCAACTTTTGGGGTTACAATAAAAGTCATCTAAATAAATTAGATCAAAATATACTCCATATATAACACTCTTATATTAATAGAGCAGTCAACTCTTCTACTGTTAAGTCCTCATTTGGAAGTGTTTTTGGATGTTTTCAACGTTCACCTTTAGATGTTGTATATGGCAAGCAAGGAGGAGTGAGGGGGGATCTCATAAGAGATACTTATAGAGCATAAAAATTAGTTGAGAAGATTAGGTAAATCCATTTGTAAGTATAGGATATGGTTAAGTCATTAGAATAAAAATACAAGACCAGGCATGATCAAAACATAATAGAGAAGTCATTTAGAGTGGGATATAGAGTATGGTTGCAATTTATGAACAAGGAGAGGCTATAGGGTCCTTGTAATAAAATCAAGGCTCTACAATATGTTCCCTTAAAGATACTATAAAAGGAGGGAAATAATTCCTACAAACTTATTTTACCCCCATACATTCTCATTTGTTAAGTGGTGAATGTGGAAAATCTCAAACTCTATGAGCCTTCCATGTTGGATCATGAAGAAAAGTAGGTCTTACCTTCTATAAAGAATCTATCTCTAGATGCCAACATAGAGTTAATACTGGATATATTTTTAAAGAAGAGGTATAGAAATACAAGGAAATAGCAACAAGACCTTTGATAGATTAGGTTGAAAGGAAAACTTCCAAGTAAAGAAAAATGGTACTCCAGGGAAGAGGCAAAGGAAATATTTCTTCACCTCATTTAGTAAAAGGTTTTGGGGATCAAAAGACTCTTGAAATGGGGAGGTATGATATATATTGGATAAACATATCCTTTGTTATCTATCTTAATGATTTTAGAGTCGAAAAAATGGAGGACCCAACTTGTAGGAGTAGTTTTATTGGTGAAACCAAATTTGGAGAATTAGGGTCTAAAAATTTTTGAGGCCATTTTGAGGCCTTAAATGATTTTTTTGGGGTAAAATTTCTTGATTAAATTGTATTATTTGATTCTATTCTACACTTTGAGACCTTTCCAATAGTGTGAAAATCATGTCAATCTGAGTTTGTATGCATAAGTAATGCTTGCCAGAAATTGAGCTACCATGTTTGACCACCATGGTGCGAGAAGATGCCATGTTAGGCCTCATCATTCATGCATGATGGGCTAGTCATGTGAGAAATATGAAGAAGAATCTAGAAGGGTCAAAGTTATAATTCTAGTTGAGAGTGGAAGGAGTCAAACCTAATTCTCTTTAGTGGTTATTTCTTCTTTAAGGACTTGAATAGTCATATAATTTTAGAACAACTCCCATTCTTTACACCTATGACCTAGAGCATATTTTTCATCACAATTGTAGTAAATTCCATGTTTTTAGTGATCTTCTGTTTTTGATGGAGACAAATTTTGTAGTTTAAATGATGAGTAAGAGTTGTGCTTGGTGAATTACTTTGGGATAGATGATTGCAAGGAAATGTTAGCTTTTTTATTTGTGCATTGGTCACTATTCCAACTTTTAGAGCCCTCTTGATTAATTCTAACCATGTATTAGGATGTTGCATTCTGACTTGTTCTTAAATCTCTTCCTTGAGGTCACTAATGAAACATTATTTATAGAAGGAATCTGTTAAGTCCTTTCTATGGAGGAATTATTGATCAAATGTTGATTTAATGTCAATGATTGAGCCAATTTGGTATAACTTGGTCAATTCCCCCAATGACCATCCCTCTCAAAACATGCATATACAACTTTAACAAATTGACTTCATGCAATATAACTTTAATATGTATTTTTATTCCATTCCAATCATTACCATTGTTCTTGATCTAAATATGGTACCCCCAAATTTAATAAATCTTTTTATTCCATTTCAATCGTTACAATTGTTCTTTGTCTAAATATGGTACCCCCACCTCGAGTTTCATCATATCATTAGTAATACCGTGGAGGGTGAAGTAATATTCCATCTAAGTGATCCACATTGATGGATAAGAACTATCAAACTTGTCCAATTCCACCTTAGGAGAACAATGCCGAATGTTATTATCTATTGATTTATCTTTGTGTGTGCATCTCAATTATTATGGGTGATTAAAAATTTCTACATTAGAAATTTCTTCTTGCTGTGGATCAATTTTGTTGTGTAGTCATGTGGGTTTCTCCTAGTGTGATTTGAGCTATCACACTTAAAAATTTGTCCATTGATCTCTTTTCAAAGTTATCAAACCTCTCATTATACTTCTCTTCCAACCCATTTATGTTTTTCCGACATTGCTTAAGTTGACCTTCCATTAGTTCCAAATTAGTCGTAGAAAAGTGGGTGTTCATGTTTTTTGGGGAAGTACGGGGATGTTTAAAGGCATTCTTCTTCATGGGTGAGCTTACTATTAAAAACTATTAGGATAATACTTGTGTTATTTGAATACATAGAAACACGTCTTTCTCAGATCAACTATTATGAAACAAATTATGAAATGCCACCATTTATTTTCATCTTATAGAATTGGTTTGGTTGAAATGTGTTATATCAATCAAAATATAAAGATATGCAAAATTCACAACCATCACTAGAATAAATCATATAAAAATGTTGATTTTAAGTTGAACTTCACTTCCCTCATTCTATTTTGGGTGATTTTTTTTCTTTTTTTTTGTAATTAGCAATTTTGTGAGAGGAATCAATTCATTGGATTACATTATTCAAATTTTGCACAAAAAGGTTCAGAAATCGACTTTCCAACAAAATTTGCACCTATACAAACCTTGAAAAATGTTGATTTTAAATTATTGATAACTTCACTTCACCCAAGAAATATCTCATGATAATAGAAAATAGAGAGCTATATTCACTTGCCTATTCAAAGGGGAAACCTCCAATAACAATTCTATAAATACAATCATAATTCTTGACAAAATATTACATAACCTTATACTCAATTATATCTATTCATGGAGAATATTAAATACCTATGGGCCACTTCTAATGAGATCCTACTAACTAATTTAAGTTAATGAACAAGGATGATCCCTTTTACAATGAATGACTATTAATTAGCTATTTAATGGGCTTCTTAAATTAATATTGTATCTAAATAAGGGGGTTAGGATAGGATCCTAACACTGTTTGGATTGAAAAAAAAATAAAACCTTCCTTTTTCTAAATTCCTTTCAATATCTTCAATTTTCAGATTATATTTAAAGAAACTACACAAATCCATTGTTGATGAAACTACACACGCATATAGTCCCATTACTACGAAAATTTTAAATATATAATTTCAAAAGCATATATTTTAATATTATTAAATTAATGTGTTAAAATGCTTCCCCAAAAGGACTTTGGAACCTTCCTCCAATTTTTTATTGGGGCATCGGGCTTGAAATAAATACATTTCCCAATCTATGCCACCCCCTAGGACATTTCCCAATCTATGCCACTCGCCCCCTGATAGAGTGGCTTCCCAAATCATTACTTTGTATGTTTTAATTCTCGATGATGTTATGTTAGCCAAACCCAGGAACATCACTATTGAAGAAGTGGACCATTCTATCCCCTAATGATTTTTTTATGGGGTGTCTCTTGGTCAGGGTGCTTGCAGTGGTGGAGCAATTTTATTTTTGAGAAAAAATCATTCTTTTAAGCTTCAAAGTGAGTTAGTTAGGGGATTAAATAATTATTCATAATTACTTAGTCTTAGGCTCTTAATGTTGTTTTCCATAGAAAAGGGTTGCAGGATGATTCATATTTTTAGCAACTCTTTGGTTGTAATTAATTGGGTCAATGAGGTTACCAGATGTCACATGCACACACTGATATCAATTCTTGAAGAATTTTTGAGGCCAAAGAATTATTTTGATCAAATTTCATGTTGTCATGTCTACAAGAAAATGAACTCTATTGCAAACGCTCTTTCCAAGGATGGTGCAGAAAAATCTATGGGGATTTGGAAGATCCAAGAACAATTAAGAGACACTACACATAAGTACTATTACAAACCCTTTATTGAAGGCCTGCAATTGGATGACCATATTATATGATCACTTTCAATGTTTGTTTTTTTCTTCATGGTTACAAGATTTTAATCCTAGATGGAGGCTAACTTTTTGTATTGTATCTATCAAGTGTAGAATTGTATTTATCCATGGATATATTATCTGACAAGTCATGATATGGGTCTTACCCAATTTTGTTTTTGATGATAATTTATTTTCTCCCAAAAATTATATTTATCCATGGATATATTATCTAACAAGTCATGATATGGGTCTTACCCGATTTTGTTTTGATGATAATCTATTTCTCCCAAAACTATTTTTGGCATACACAAAGTGCTGTGAAAATGTAATTTTCACTTTAATTAATGGAAATTATAATTTTTCTTCTGGAAAAAAATAAAATTATTTTTTCCTTAAATTATATCATAATATTAAAATATATGTTCCCTCCATTCCCGTTATAACTTTTTATTACCTTACCCATTAAAAAAACTACCTTACCATATGCTACACTACTACACTAGTAAAAATCAAGATCTATGAGATATTTTTTATTAATTTTGGACTATGTTAAGACCCTCCAACCTTGCACTAATTGCTTGAACATGTAATTTTAAGGCCATAATTCATATTTTAGAACAAATATAAAGTTAATATAATTTTTGAAAAAATAATGATGCACAAGAAGAAAGTATTCTCTACAATTTCAACGATCTCCATACCAATATGAGGGAGGTGTAAAACTTGTAATTTTAGGACCAAAATTCATAGTTAAAAAAATATGAAATAAACATTACATTTTTTGAGAAAATAGTTATTTATAAGAAGAAAGTATTCTTTATAATTGCAAATAATATTGGGAGAGAGGCACATTTTACAACCTATATGAGGGAGGTGTAATTTATTTCATCCTCAATCTTGATTTTACAAGTCAGTTTTTAAATTAAAAATTAAAAATAATAAACAAATATCATATAAATACAAAAACAATGTAAATTGTAATAATAAAAACAAAAATGAATATATATATATATATATATATTTGGTTAATTTTAACTAAAAGCATTATGAAACATCAATAATCCTTCCCTCAAGAGGCCGAGTTTGTTGTTGATATTACAACTCATTATGAAAGATACGTGCTAAAAATATTCCACTCTCACTCTTAAACATAAATAAAATGTTTAGATGTCTATATGAACTTAACTTTATATATCAACTTTAAAGAAAGATAAATAATTAAAAAAAAAATAAATCAAGAAAAATCATCTTTGAAAGATATAATTTTTGTAATTTTTAAAAATATTGCAATACAAAACTTAAAATAAACTATTTGAATATTTATATTAATTAATTAATTTCAAAATTATATATATACTTTATTTCAATGTGTATGGTTATGTAATACTGATATGTATTTAAAAATATATTAATAATAAAAACAATATTTTAATATCTATAATGTAAGTGAGAAATAATTTTTTAATGTCCATGTTAAATAAAATATTTCAATCTCTCTCTCTATATATGGTTTAAAAAAATATATACGTTTATAATTTTTTTTTTTTTTTAATGTCCATGTTAAATAAAATATTTCAATCTCTCTCTCTATATATATGGTTTAAAAAAATATATGTTTATACTATATAAAACATTTCAAAAAAATAAAAGTATATGCATAAAATATTTTAGGTATATTTTCGATCAATTTTGTCTAAAATCAAACAAAATTTGTAGGAATGACAAGTTTAAACTACACAATCCAAGTACCCAATGACTTTTTCAAGGCGTTGAATCTATTTATGCACTAAAAGACACAATTTAAACAATGAAAAATTACACATGGTGTATGAGTATGTGTGTATATATATGAGAGAGAGAAAGGGAACACATTAAGATGGATCTTTACTGGTTTTAAAGAAATTTCATCATTTAATGGGAATACATGCATTCTATTTTGTAGTAAAAGTGACATACCACTATTATAAAAACTCAAATTTAACATTGTGATACAAACGTTCTATATATATATATATATATATATATATATAATTTAATTTATTATTTCTCATCATCTTACACCACATTCCAATTCATTATAGAAGTATCTTGAACAAAATTAATAGTTGCAATGTAGCCTAGTCCCCGCCTCTACTCCTAATTAATTGATTTTCCTTGCACAAAGCTTTCCACACAGTTAAAACTCTGCGCACATGAATTTTTTGTCCGCACATGCTTCTTCTGAGCATCCACCTCCAGATACACAAACCATCTCCACACAACTTCCCCTGCACAACTACTTCTGTACTCAATAACACCTTTCAGTTAGTCATTGAAATTCAAAGATTTTATTAATTGATGAATACATTCCTAAATAATAATAATAATAAATATTTGTATATTTATTATTGTAATAAATTTTGCACAAATCCTTCCACATAGTCCCCGCCTCTACTGCTAATTAATTGATTCTCCTTGCACAAAGCTTTCCACATAGTTAAAACTCTGCGCACATGAATTTGTTGTCTGCACACGCTTCTTCTGAGCATCCACCTCCAGATACACAAACCATCTCCACACAACTTCCCCTGCACAACTACTTCTGTACTCAATAACACCTTTCGGTTAGTCATTGAAATTCAAATATTTTATTAATTGATGAATACATTCCTAAATAATAATAATAAAAAATATTTGTATATTTATTATTGTAATAAATTTTGTTGGCATTATGGCACAAGTTTGGAACTATGGAACAGGTGTTGTCCTTGATGGCAACTCACTCTAGTGACAGAACTCAGCTCAGGCTTTCAGAATGAAGGAAAAGACATATATGCAGGTTCATCTAGACTAAGACGCGTATACACGCGGGTTGGACGTTACAAAGGCGCGTATGCGTATACATGCACTTTCACGCAAAGAAAAGCGCGTATATGTTGGAGAACTTACTTTTGGTCCGTGGTATTTAGTCCTTGGTATTTGAACCTATGGTTTTGGACCATGGTATCTCGTCAGAAGTGTTGATCCCAAGTATTGGGTCCATGGTATTGTTTTGTTATGGTTTTGGACCGTGGTATTGTGAAAGGCCTAAGACTATAAAAGGGGAAGGAGATCATTTGGCAAAGGATCATCTGAATTAATTGAATATCTAACAAGTGCTACATCTGAAATATTGGTGATTAGGGTTATGGTACAGATCTAGATCTGAATGAAGGTGGAACCTTAGCGCAAAGAGAAGGATAAGTTCTATTGATCGGTCATAATCTTAAGGCCTAAATAATAGTATCTTTGTATGATTTTTATCTGTTATATGTGGCGCATGCTTGATCTATAAATTTGATAATCTGGATTAATTAGTGTCTAAATATTTGAAAGAGTGAATTATCCTTTATAGATCTGTACACAGGTTCAGTGAAGCGAAGGCGCATATACACGCTGGTTCAGTGAATAAGAACAACGTATACGCAGGTTGGTCCAAACACAGAAGTGTATACACGCAGGTTTCAGGTTATTGAAGTAGCGTACATCTCTTGAGTTGGGTTCTAGCTGCTTCTGTTTATTGTTGTAGTGTTTTGGGTTCAGAATTTGGTGTATGGTTGCTGTTATTGTGTTTTGGGTACAACTATCAGAGAAGTATCTACTTGATTCAGTTCTAATTGGTGAAAAGGAGATTGTTTGATGCAGAAATTCTTGATGATTGATTGATGTTCATGGATCCAGTCTGAAAATTTATGAAACGTGGTCCCTGGAAGAAAGAGAAGGTTGTAGCCTTCAGTAGGCCAGCACCTATGTACTAGTATCTTGGCTAGTGCAAGAGCAAAGGGGGTTGTAGCTCCATTCCAGGAGAAGCTGGAGAACAAGAGAGGGTTGTAGCTCTCTGCAGGTTGCAGCCTGTGTACTGGTAAAGGACTACACCAGTACATTGTAAGAAGAAGTTTCTAATTAAAAGAATATAGAGACGAATTGCAGCAGGTGGTTTTCACCCACATTGGGTTTCCACCTTATATCTTGTGTTCTTGTGTGTGATTGTCTTCAACACTGTTTTACTGTTTTGGTTACTGTTTATTTGATTCTGATTCACAGATTAATGATCAACATTTGTAAGATAAAATAAATTATAAGTCTGCATTGTATACGCGGGTTTCCTTCTCTGTAGTTGCGTATATACGTGGTTTTATCTAACTGAAGTAATGTATATGATCTGGGTTTAAAAAGAAAATAATTGACTTGATAATACTGATTCACCCCCCTCTCAGTATTATTTCCAACAATTGGTATTAGAGCAGGTCCTTCTGAAGAAGCTTGATCTCTTGAAGGAAGATCAATCATCATGGGCAACTACGAGAAGGAAGCATCTATCAGGCCACCAATCTTTGATGGGACCAACTTTGTCTATTGGAAGGTAAGAGTCATAGCCTATCTACAATCTCTTGGTACAGAAGTCTGGGATATCATAGATACAGGGTATACTTTTCCATCCTCAACTCCTACAGATCTGGCTGGTAAGAAGCAATATGAAACAAATGCAAAGGCTGTCAATACTCTATTAGGATGTCTATCTCAATCAGAATTCATCAAGGTTATGCAGTATAAATCCACAAAAGAAATATGGGACAAGATTGTTCTGAGCTATGAAGGAGATGAATAGGTAAAACAAGCAAAACTTCAAACCCTCAGAATTCAGTATGAAAATCTCCGAATGCACAATGATGAAAGTGTGGCTAACTATTTCCTTCGTGTAGATGATATTGTTAAATGTATGAAAAATTTGGGTGAAGAAATAAAAGAGGCTATTGTGGTTGGAAAAGTTCTAAGATCTTTGTCCCCTAAGTTTGAATCAAAAGTTTCTGCAATAGAAGAAAAGGAGAATCTATGAAACCTTACCATGTCACAGCTACACGACATTCTGACTGCTTATGAAATGAGGAAAGGAGGACCATTAGACAAGAGAGAAGTGGCTTTCAAGGCTTCAAGCAAAGGAGATTACTATGAGTCAGGACACATGTCAGAAGAAGAGGAAGAATCAAATTTTGTCAAGAACCTTCAACGGGGTGTTGGAAGATTCAGAGGTAAGTTACCTTTCAAATGCTTTGCTTTTGGAAGAGTCGGTCACTATGCTGCCAAATGTCCTCATAAGGATAAGATTGATAAGGGTAAGGAACCTGTTAGATGGAACAAGAAACAGAATGTAAATAAGAAAAGCTATTACACTCATGAAGATAGTGACGAACTTTCAAATAGTGACGAAGATGAACAAGGTAATAAATATAAACTTCTAATGGCTTTTGAAGATGATGATTTTGTGGATGCTATAGATGAAGAAAGTCTTTATGAAGAGATTTCTAGACTCAAAATTTGTTTAGAAGAGAAGAATGTGATTATAGATACTCTACAATTCCAACTTGCTGAAAAGGAAAAACATCATGAAAAATTAGAATGTGAAATTGTGGGATTGAGAAAACAAAAGCTCTTAATCTTAGATTTGTTAAAGGATTTGACACGTTAGATGAGATTATCAAAGTGCAGCGCTCTCCACTAATCAAGACAGGTCTGGGATATAATGAAGAAACAACTCAAGTGCAGAAGACATCTACCTCCAATAGTTATCTTGATGCTGCAAGGAGAAGTGAACAAAGACCCAATGGAAATCAACAGGTAAATCGGGGGAAATCTACTTTAAGGACAAACAGAAGCTATAACCAGCCATAGGTAAAACCTTCTCAATTTACCTCAAGAATGGATGTCAATAGGAACTACAATCATTTGGCTAGTATATTTGATAATCACAGGAGTTTCTTCAATGGCTAATGTTTTTCTTGTCATAACTTTGGTCACAAAGCAGCTCAATGTGTTGCCTATAAGACAATCATGACTAGAGAAGCTCATAAACAGAGGAGTATGACTGGGATCATGAAAAGGACCTACAACAACTTCTTTGCTCTTGACAATGAAATAGAATGTTCTATTTGTAACAATTTCGGTCATGAAGATTCTGAATGTAGGAGCAGGTTTAGGCAAACAACTCAGAAGGAGCAAGCCTCAAGTGCCAAATCATGGAGAATAAAAGAACCCCAACCAAAAAGATGTGGTATAGCCTTATATGCAGAAGGGCAGGAAAATCAATGGTACATCGACAATGGATGTTCGAAACATATGACAGGTGATAAAGAAAAACTTCAGTCATATAGTGCCTTAGAGAAGGAGAAGGAGGTTTATTTTTGAAATGACACCCCTGCTCTCATAAAAGGTAAAGGTTCTGTTCAGTTGAAAGAAAGGGTCAAAGCTGGAAATGTCATGTATGTTGATGGCTTAAAGCATAATTATTAAGTGTCAGCTAGATGTGTGATCAAGGAACTGAGGTAATATTTCGATCAAATGGATGTAGTGTTCGTGATCTTGATACAGGAAAAACAGTGATCAAAGGCGTAAGGACTCCAAATAATTTATATATATTCAAAGAAGGACAACATCAATGCTATCTGAGCAAGAATGATGAACACTGGCTATGGCACAGAAGATTGGGGCATCTTAGTTTCTCACAGATAAGGAAAGCATGCAAATACCAGGCAGTTCATGGTCTTCCAGACATCAGAATCCCAGACAATACAATATGAAAATCATGTCAGTTTGGTAAGCAAGCCAAAACTAACTTCCCTGAGAAGGAAGGATCAGCCAGCAGGCTGCTTGAACTTGTCCATACTGATGTATGTGGTCCAACTAGGAAAAGGTCACCTCGAGGGGAAGAATACTTTATATTATTCATTGATGACTATTCCAGGATGTGTTGGATAGGAATTATGAAGCACAAAGACGAAGCCTTTGAAAAGTTCAAATCATTCAAAGCCTTGGTGGAGAACGAATCAGATCACAGAATCAAATGCCTCAGGTCTGATCGAGGAGGAGAGTTTACCTCGAATGAATTTTTCGATTTTTGTGAAGAACATGGAATAAGAAGAGAATTCTCTACAGCTAGGACTCCTCAACAAAATGGAGTAGTGGAAAGGATGAACAAAATGGTTCAAAAAATGGCTCATGAAATGCTTGATGAGTCTGGAACTCCTGCAACCTTCTGGGGTGAAGCCGCATTTGCTGTAGTTGTTATTCTCAACAAGACAAATGTCCAGGTGAACAACACTCAAACTCCTCATGAGCTCTGGTATGGTGAGACTCCTTCGGTAAAATATTTCAAAATTTTTGGAAGCAAATGCTATATTAAAAATAATGATGAAAATCTTGGCAAGTTTGAACCTAGATCAGATGAAGGCATTCTCCTTGGTTATTCTCCCTGCAACAAAGCATATAAATGTTACAACAAAAGACTTGGAAGAATTGTTGACAGCATTGATGTAGTGGTTGATGAAGAAGGAAACATTCCTAGGCAAGTGAAATCCAAAGATTTCGAAGATGATGAGGACTATCCTTCAACATCAAATCAGACTTATGATGAAGAAGAAGCTCAAGAGGCACCAGAAGAACAGAAAAGAATAGAAGATAAGACTCCATCTAGGTACGTTCAGAAGAATCATCCAGAATCTCAAATTTTGGGGCAAAAGGAGGCAGGTATACAAACAAGAATAACAATCGCAGAAGCCTCAAGCTATTTGGCATTTCTCTTCTCCACTGAACCACAAAATGTAAAAGAGGCATGCAAAGATGAAAGCTAGGTCAAGGCAATGGATGAAGAACTTGAGCAAATCGAAAAGAATGACACTTGGGAGCTGGTTCCTAGACCAAAAGATAAGAATGTCATAGGGACAAAATGGATCTTCAAAAACAAGTTGAATGAAAATGGGGAAGTGATTAGAAACAAGTCCAGACTTGTTTCTAAAGGGTATGCTCAACAAGAAGGAATATACTTTGAAGAAACTTTTGCTCTCGTTGCTAGACTTGAGGCCATTAGAATGTTCCTTGCTCTCTCTAGCTTTCAGAAATTCAAAGTATTTCAAATGGACGTGAAATCAACCTTTCTGAATGGAGACTTAGAAGAAGAAGTGTACATTGAGCAACCAGATGGTTTCATTCTTGGGAATGATCCAAATATTGTATGCAGACTAAAAAAGGCTCTCTATGGTCTTAAATAGGCTCCAAGGGCTTGGTACTATCGTTTGAAAAAATACCTTCATCAACAAGGCTTTTCAAAAGGATCAACAAATAGCAATCTTTATATAAAAATTGAAAATAACAAATTGCTAATACTTGTTGTGTATGTAGATGATATTATCTTTGGCAGAAATGAAGAAGCTATGAGTCAAAACTTTGCCTTGGTGATGCAGAAAGAATTCAAAATGTCATTACTTGGAGAGCTGACATATTTTCTTGGTCTACAAATCCAACAAAATAAAGGCAGTATCTTTTTATCTCAAACCAAGTACCTCAAGTAGATTTTGAAGAAGTATGGCATGGAAGATTCAAAACCAGTATGTACCCCTATGGTTACAGGATGCAGCCTTAGTGCAAATGATGAATCAGCAACAGTGCATCAACCAACCTACAGATCCATGATTGGAAGTCTACTTTATTTGACAGGTACCCGACCAGACATCATGCATGCAGTGGGAATAGTTGGAAGATTTCAGGCAAATCCTAAGGAAACCCATCTTCAGGCAGTAAAGAGAATTTTCAAGTATCTTCAAGGAACTCAAAGCCATGGCTTGTGGTATCCAAGAGATACAAATCTCACTCTTCATGCTTATACAGATGCAGATTGGGCTGGAAGCGTGGATGACAGAAAAAGCACAAGTGGTGGTGCATTCTTTATGGGTTCCAGATTAGTATCTTGGTTCAGCAAGAAATAGAGTTCGATTGCTCTATCTACAGCTGAAGCAGAATATGTGGCTGCCGCATCTTGTTGCACACAACTCCTTTGGATGATGCAAACTTTGAAGGATTTTCAAATCACTTGTACTCCACCCATCTCCATCCTATGTGATAATACAAGTGCTATCAGTATCTCAAAGAATCCTGTCATGCATTCAAAGACTAAGCACATACCGATCAAGTATCATTTTCTCCGGGAACAAGTGTTGGAACAAAAGGTCAAATTGGAGTATGTTCCCTCTAAGGAACAAGTTGTAGATATTCTCACCAAACCACTGCCCATGGAAACTTTTGAATACCTCAGACAGAAGCTGGGAGTAGTTGATGCATCAGCTTGCTGTTGAAACTTGTTTGTTTTAGAGAAAAATGGGTGTACGTGAGTTGGATGAAGAGGATCCGCGTACATACGCTGGTTTATACAGATACAATCGCGTATAGGGAGGCTTGATGGATATCAGTAGGGACAGGCTCTGGTTGAAGATAGTATGATATGGCTCTAATAGAGACCATCTGGCACAGGTTCATGGGGAGCAGATAAACTTCTAATGATGCATTGTTGGCATTATCTTAGAAGCTTTTGGTTCTAGTTCACAACTGTTGTTGGTTTCAGGTGGAACAAATGCAGAGGGAGAACAGAAGGAAATCATGGTTGCTGATCTGAATGGTGATTGACAGATGCTGCTGATATCAGTTATTAGTGACTTTCATAAGTCTTGCTCTAGATACTTCGTCTCCATGTCATGTATCTCTTTTATGGTGTCAAGGTCATGTAATGGCCTTTTTTTGGTTTCCCCACTATGCCTGGGATGAAGATGTAATGTACTTGGTTGTCATATGTAAATTTCTGATGTATCCCCACTTGGTTGGGTGATGGATGTATGTATTGAGTCTTTTGGTGATAGGAAGGTCTTTTATGATGTATAAGTCATGGTTCTTCTTGAAGAACATATTTTTGTAGATCTTACCTACAGTTAGGGGGTGCATGATCAGCACAGCAGGGCAGAGATTTCAGCATGTACTCAGGGGGAGCACAACCCTTTGGCCTTGATGACAAAGGGGGAGAATGACTTTGAGGATCTTGGGGTTGCCATCAAGTCCGAAGGGGGAGATTGTTGGCATTATGGCACAAGTTTGGAACTATGGAACAGGTGTTGTCCTTGATGGCAACTCACTCTGGTGACAGAACTCAGCTCAGGCTTTCAGAACGAAGGAAGGGACATATACACAGGTTCATCTAGACTAAGACGCGTATACACGCGGGTTAGACGTTACAAAGGCATGTATGTGTATACACGCACTTTCACACAAAGAAAAGCGCGTATATGTTGGAGAACTTACTTTTGGTCCGTGGTATTTAGTCCTTGGTATTTGAACCTATGGTTTTGGACCATGGTATCTCATCAGAAGTGTTGATCCCAAGTATTGGGTCCATGGTATTGTTTTGTTATGGTTTTGGACCGTGGTATTGTGAAAGGCCTAAGACTATAAAAGGGGAAGGAGATCATTTGGCAAAGGATCATTTGAATTAATTGAATATGTAACAAATGCTAGATCTGAAATATTGGTGATTGGGGTTATGGTGCAGATCTGGATCTGAATGAAGGTGGAACCTTAGTGCAAAGAGAAGGATAAGTTCTATTGATGGGTCATAATCTTAAGGCCTAAATAATAGTATCTTTGTATGATTTTGATCTGTTATATGTGGCGCATGCTTGATCTATAAATCTGATAATCTAGTTTAATTAGTGTCTGAATATTTGAAAGAGTGAGTTATCCTTTATAGATCTGTACGCAGGTTCAGTGAAGCGAAGGCGCGTATACACGCTGGTTCAGCGAATAAGAACAGCGTATATGCAGGTTGGTCCAAACACAGAAGCGTATGCATGCAGGTTTCAGGTTATTGAAGTAGCGTACATCTCTTGAGTTGGGTTCTAGCTGCTTCTGTTTATTGTTGCAGTGTTCTAGGTTCAGAATTTGGTGTATGGTTGTTGTTACTGTGTTTTGGGTACAACTGTCAGAGAAGTATCTACTTGATTCAGTTCTAATTGGTGAAAAGGAGATTGTTTGATGCAGAAATTCTTGATGATTAATTGATGTTCATGGATCCAGTCTGAAAATTTATGAAACGTGGTCCCTGGAAGAAAGAGAAGGTTGTGGCCTTCAGTAGGCCAGCACCTACATACTAGTATCTTGGCTAGTGCAAGAGCAAAGGGGGTTGTAGCTCCCTTCCAGGAGAAGCTGGAGAACGAGAGAGGGTTGTAGCTCTCTGCAGGTTGCAGCCTGCGTACTAGTAAAGGACTACACCAGTACATTGTAAGAAGAAGTTTCTAATTAAAAGAAGATAGAGACGAATTGCAGCAGGTGGTTTTCACCCACATTGGGTTTCCACCTTATATCTTGTGTTCTTGTGTGTGATTGTCTTCAACACTGTTTTACTGTTTCTGGTTACTGTTTATTTGATTCTGATACACAGATTAATGATCAACATCTGTAAGATAAATTAAACTATAAGTCTGCATTGTATACGCGGGTTCCTTCTCTGTAGTTGCGTATATACGCGGTTTTATCTAACTGAAGTAGCGTATATGATCTGGGTTTAAAAAGAAAATAATTAACTTGATAATACTGATTCACCCCCCCTCTTAGTATTATTTCCAACAAATTTTGCACAAAGCCTTCCACATAGTGAAATCTCTATCACACATGCATTTTTTCTCTGCACGCGCTTCCTTTGATTAGACGCCTTCTCACACGCATAACCACCTCCACACAACTACTTCTGTACTTAATAACGTCTTTTTGTTAGTCATTGACATTCGAAGCTGTTACCTCGCGAAATACGTTCCTAAATAATAATTAGAAAACATATTTGTATATTTATTATTTTAATAAAAAACATGTTATGTATAAGAGTCATTAGATTTAACATTATTAAATAATCATTGTTACAATTTTGTTAGAGGTCGGTTGTCTTGCTTGGAAATGACAACATAACGGTTTCAAATATGTGCGGAAGGATGGTGTATGGAACAAGGAACATAAACCTCCACACTGACATGCCTTCACACTACATGCTCATAGAAGTTTTGATACATGCTTGATCTACTTTTATACTAGAGTAATTATAATACGAGAACATGAGCCAAAATCTTGATTGGTTGTTATGGTTTCCCATCTCTCAAATCTAAATTGCTTTGAAAATCCCAAATCATTCTTTCACACATAACCACACAAGGAAACATAAGCTTAGAACAATGCATACCACACTCCACTCTAAAGGCCTTTATTGCTAATATTTTAGTATTAAATAATTTATATTTGCTGTTTGTAATAAAAATGGGGCAAGCAGTGGACAAGTACGATATTATTGGTAATATTTTAATTATAAATAATGCATATCTTCGTATTTTGGTTTCTTGTCTTTCAAATCCAAATTATTTTTAAAGTCCTGAATCATTCTCTCACACATAGCCGCACAAGAAAACATAATGAAAAGAACATTCCATACTGCACTTCACATTAAAGGCTTTTATTGCTAATATTTTAGTATTAGATAATCCATTTCGCTATTTGCAATAACAACGAGGCAAGTAATGGACACATACAAAATTATTGGTAATATTTTAATTATAAATAATGCATGTTTCTTTATTTATGATTCCCGTCTCTCAAATCTGATTTTTTTTTTTAAATTCCCGAATCATTCTCTCACACATAGCCGTGGAAGGAAACATAATAATATCAAGCCTATGCAAAGAAAAATCCATACCGCATTCCACATTAAAGGATTTTATTGCTAATATTTTAGTATTAAATAATCCATGTATGTTGTTCGCAATACAATGAGGCAAGCGACGGATGCAAACGATATTATTGGTAATGTTTTAATTATAAATAATGCATATCTTCATATTTCTGAATATCTCTTTGTTTATGGTTATCTTTGACAAATTAGGCACATGTGTGGAAGTGCCGAGGAAGTTCATTGTGTGGATCTCCACACTTTGCACTAAAGGCTTTTATTGCTAATATTTTAGCATTAAATAATCCATACTTGTTGTTCGCAATAGAACCAAGGCAAGCATAAGACCCATACGATATTATTGGTAACATTTTAGTTATAAATAATGCATATCTCCATATTCCCTTTTGCTTAAAGAGCCCTTCGGAGATCTCGGTATTTTATAAATATTAGTAGTCAATTGAGTAAAGGTTGTGTGGAGTGTGAAAACAATTATGTACAAAACCACATCAATCCTTGTGTCATTGAGTAGAAAATTTGTTTATGGTTATCTTTATAAAATTAGGCACATGTGCAGAAGTGCATAAAAAGTCCATTATGCAGAGGAAGCTTTCAAGCTTTCATTGTCCAGATCTCCGCACTTAGCGGTAAAGGATTTTATTGCTAATATTTGTAACACCCTCCTCCCACATTTACCCAAGTTAACTGGTCTGCTGGGGTAAACATGTGATGATAGGATACTATGATTTGTTTCAACTCCCCATGTACAATTGAGGAAGTGGAATTGATAAAACCAAACCAATCTGACCTTTCACAAATGCTACAGAACCTTCAGGAGCAAACCAACCCTTCCAGGTGACCAAACCCTGAAGAAACTTGACATTTCATTTATATAGAACCCTAGCCTCTCCCATGAAAAGCCATGCATGCGACTGAGTCCTTCTAGTCACTCCCACAACAAAGGCATGCGAGCGACTGTGGACTTTTTCAGCTAGTTCTAAGCTAATGACCCTAGATTCTGTGCCACTTTTTTCAGGGCCAGGACTCAAGCCACTGCCAAAAACTTCATGAAACTCTTAGAAATACTAAATAAAAATGGAACAAAGGTACTAATGAAAACATTTGATCAATGAATTGACTAGACCCCTACTAGCCATGACAGGCATTTCGTTAAACATGTCACAAATATGTAATCTACAGGTCATAACAACATATCTGAGAATAGGGGTCTCATACTTATATGAGATTTGTAAAGAATCATTGTTTCCATATCATAATAGCTACATTATCATGTATTAGGTCATGTATTCAATTTACATTCATTTACAAATCAAAACACGATGAGAGCCATACATAAAGTCTGCCATAAAACATACTCATAACCAACATATAACCAACATAAATAATAAGGATATAACAACCATAAGAATCACATATAAATCAATACATTTACACATGAAATACCAAGGAGAAGGAACTCTTATTAATGAATGAAAAAGTCAACCAGGTATGGGACTTCGACAAACCACCTGACCATAGATTGGCTGAACCAAATCTTTCTTTCAGCTAATCACCCTCGTGCCATATTCCAAGCATGAATGTGGGACTCAAAGCAAACCAAGCTAGGTTTCCTTAGTTTTATTGCAATTCCCTCTAGATCACTAGGCCCTAAACAAGCATGGATGCCACTAGATTTCTCCACCTATACCGTGAAGAATTTTCCTGTCTCCTAGTCTTTAGGATTTAGCGTATATCCCGCCATACAACAATCAAGGATTCCTAGGCCTAATCAAGACTCCACCCTCCAGGATTTACCGTATATACCACCATTCATCAGTAGAGGATTCCTAGGCCTGATCGAGGGAACTCACTCTAGGCTTTACTATATATCCCTCCATTCATCAGCCAAGGATTCCAAGGCCCACCTAGGCACACAAAATCAAGCTTTACTGCAATCCCAATATGGTTCAAGGATTCCAAGGCCATGTATTCTCTCTTTTAGAGACCACCTCTCTTAGTTTTGAAACCATCTGGTAATCCAGATCAACCAAATACAAGAGAACCCATCACACCATGGCTATCCGAAAATGGAAAGGCAAGGCTGAAGAACACTATCACACCTGGAAAAACCCATGCCAATGATAACAAGAGAACCAAATACACACATGCATGTACCATGCATGACAAAACTAGCAAGGAAATCACACATGCAAATTGATACCTGCAAATAATCCTATTGCTACTAGATCCTGTTGTTCCTTGCTTGATATTTGCCTTCTTGGTCCTTCCTTTTCTTTCCTTGATCCAATGCTAGAGTGCTCCAAGAATTCTCTAAGTGTCTAAGAGTGAGAGAGAGAGAGAGAATAGAGGGAGAGCTCCAAAACTGAACTGAAAAAAGGTACCAACTAATCCTCAAAAGGATTTTTATTAATGAGGTTTCTATTTTCTTCTATTTTCCATTATTTTCCTTCATTTTCCTCCTCACATGCAAACTGTGACCTTTCATCTTCATTTTCTCCTAATTTCCATTATTTTCATAAATAAATGCCAATTAATGCCACTTTATTTTTTCAAAGCCTTTGCCTTTATCAATTTCCTTAGCCATAATAAACCAAATGAACACCCACACTATGATGTTTTCCCCAAAATTTAGCTTGGAATACGTGTCCCATGACCTTGGTTATTATTTTACCTTTATTAACTTTATTACATGGAATTTTGACCAAGTTTGTTATAGAACCCTTCCCCTTGGGGGAACATCGTCCTTGATGTTCACTGACACCTACAACCAACAAGACTGTTGAGAAGAAAAACCTACCCCCCATGGATCTTTATAACTTAGCTCGATGTAGTAATTACAATGATTAACTCATTGAGCAACAAACCAACATGACACATAACAACATAACAACCATAACAACATGACACCCATACCTCTTATTGGAGCTTTATAACGCAACTCATGGTGGTATTTACATCCATATACATATGTACATATACCAAACATCACACCAAAATATATACGAAAAACATTCACTCAACTAATGAATAGAGAAGAATACATAGCCTTCATTTGATCCGCCATCTCCCATGTAGCTTCATCGGGCCCAAAATGCTTCCAATACACTTGAACCTGTTTGATTTCTCTGTTTTAGAGCATGAGAATCTTTCTCTACAATATACACTAATGTTTCGACTGGAATTCTCCATTTGGCTCCACTTGTAACACATGCCAGTCAATCACACAATCACCATCTTTAACATACTTCTTAAGCAATGACACATGGAAAACATCATTGAATTTCATTTTTGGAGGGAGTGCAAGTCGATAGGATATTGGTCCAATCCTTTCAATAATATTTAAAGGTACACAAAACCGAGGTGCCAAATTGACACATGACCCAATCCTTAAGGATCTCTTCTTCAGCTTGATGTGCAAATACACCTATTCCCCAACCTGAAACTCCTTAAACAACCTGTTTTGATAGACATAATTTTTCTGTCTGTCCTATGCTTTCTTTAGATTCTTCTTGGTTACTTGTATTTCTTGTTCCATCTCTGCCAACATATCCGGTCCAATCAACACCCTGTTCACTGGATCACTCCAACTGATGGGAGTATTAAAACTCCTCCCATACAATGCTTCAAACATACTCATCCTCGAAGATTCCTGGTACCCATTGTTATAAGAAAATCAACCAATGGAAGGTACTCGTCCCATATCCTTTGCTGGTGTTATGAAACTAGCTCAGAAAAAGATAGAAAAGAAAGATAAATGCCTTAGAATTCAACCTCTTTGAGGGGGAACCTCCTTTACATTACAAAAATGAATAATTCTTGGATGCTACAAATGACAAGACCTACTTTCTATATATAGGATTCTAAGGGGTCATAATATAATCAGAGCCGACATAACAATAATAATGTAAGGGCACAATAATAAAAATAGTGGGCTTCTATGGGGCACAATAATAACAATATGGGGAATACATGGGTACAAAAATTTAATAAGGGGGTTGTACTGATAACAATAACGGGTTAAACTAGTAGTGTAGGGACCTAACATGCCCCTCTCCTTCAAAAAGTGTTTTCCTCAACGCTTGAGTAGTTCTTGATGTTTCTGTATAAAATTCTTTTCCTCCCATGTGGAATCTTCAGTGGGTAAGTTCTTCCACTTGATGAGATACTCTAAAATTGATTGGTTTCGTAGCTGTCGGGTTCTTGTTTCTATGACTGCTTTAGGCTCCAATATGATCTTTCCTTCCTCGTCAAATTCTGGCAATATTGTTTGAACTAGGATCTTCTGCAACTTTTGAATGAGTGGCCACACTTCTTCCTCCTTCTTCCATTCATATCTTGCTTCATTTATCCAATCTGGTTGGATAATAGAAATAGCACAAAATAATTCTTCCACATCCTCATCCTTTCTTGAGAGTGCATCTGCAACAACATTTTGCTTCCCTTCTTTGTAGACCCAACATATTTGTGACCCATTTTTTATGTTCTTCTAAAGATAATCTTTGTTCTAAAAAGTATTTAAGACTATCATGATCCATTTTTACCTTGAAGTGTCTTCCCATTAGGTAAGGTCACCATTTATTAAGTGCATGCAGTATTGCCAACATTTCCTTCTCATAAATAGCTTGCTTGAGATTTAGCCGTAAAAATACCCAATCGCCTACATCAAAAATTCTTTCACAGCGATGTTGATCTGCTCGTTGTTTTATTCGATTCTGCACCAAAGCGACGTTATCCTTTAAAAGTTGGATAACTTGTTGTTGATGCTTGATGTTATCTTTCACTGCTTGAATCTTTTTCTTCTTGATATGTCCTTCTATCTTGAGAGTTTGAGGAGTCGTAATTTCTTCCATTGCATTACAAGATATGGTTAGATTCATTTCTTGATGCTCGATGTGATCTTTCACTCCTTGAACATTTTTCTTCTTGATATGTCCTTGTATATTGATAGTTTGGGGAGTGGTAATTTCGGCCAATGCATTACAAGATATGGTCGGATTCATTTCTTCTTTCTTGATGTGATCTTTCACTTCTTGAACCTTTTTCTTATTGATATGTCCTTCTATCTTGTGAGTTTTAAGAGTGGTAATTCTTGCCAATGCGTTACAAGATAGGGTCGGATTCATTTCTTCTTTATTTGGGGTTGGTTCCTGGTGTATATCCTCTTCTTTTGATGTTTCTTGATCCTTTTCTTCCTCCTTTTCATAATACATGTAAAATAATTTCTTCTCAACACACTTATGACCTTTAGTGTATTTTTTATCACAATTGTAACAAAGCCCTTTTTCTCTTTTTTCTTCCAATTATTGTCATGTAAACCTTGTAGTTTGTGAAAGGCTAGGAGAAAAAACACTTCCATAATAATAGACATGAGTGGTGGGATTCCTTGTTTCCATAATTTTGCTTTCAATTTTTCTTGCCAACCTGAATGCCTTCTCCAATGAATCAGGTTCCCAAAGACGAACCTCATGTTGAATGTTATCCTTTAAAGTCCCTATGAAGGCATCAATCCTTTGCTTCTCTGGAATATCATTTACCCTTATATTCAATTTTTGAAATTCCTCAATGTGCTCTGCCATTGAACCCTTTTGTTCGAGATTTATCAATTGGCTAAAGAAGGTGTTACTCTTTGTATCCTCATAATGTGATATCATTTCTTCTGTGAAAATTGACCAAGTGACAAGTGCTTTACGAGAACAAAGCCTTTATACCATAAAAATTGATTTGGTTCTAAATATAAAGATGAAATATGTACCTTTTGTAACAGTTGCCTCATGTGGATCAAAATATTGCTCCACTTGTAATATCCAATTTACCGGATCTTGGCCATCAAACTTCCTCAGATCACCTTTTCTTGATTTTAGGAGTTTGATCTTGAAACGACTGTAACTCGGTAATTTTAGATCTCCAAGTTTTGAAATTGCATCCTACAGTATCTCTCTGAGTCCTATTTCTAACCCCTCAAGTCCGATCAGAATTTGATTCTCTAAGAAAGAGTTATGCCCAATCTCCTAAGATGACCTGATTATATAATGTTTCAGTAGAGCGAACTTGTAAGATGTGCCACGTGTCACTGTTTCGATCTTCGGATTTGAAAAATATACACAGAAAACTACAGTTTGTCCTATTTTTATAACTTCTTACGTAATTTCAATTTGTTTCTCAGAGATAAAGTTATGACGATTTTTCCAAGGTAATCTATTTATAATGTAATTCGGGAGTCTGCAAAAACCCTAACTTCCTCAGATTATATCTCTGAAAATATAGCGAGAAAAGGTCTGAGATTCAGACCTGAGCTTCATCAAGATTTCGAATCAAATGGGTTTTAATTGCAAAGTCTGAACCTTTGTAGAACAAATATTATAGCGAAAATTCCACAATGACCTGTTTAAGATGACATTTTGGAGCTTGCGAAACCCTAACTTCCTCAAATCATATTTCCGAAAATATAGCGAGCCAAGATCTGGAATTTGGACCTGAGCTTCAAATCAATCACTTCTGAAATGTTTTTTTTTAGCTTCTAAAACGTGGTAGCGAAAAATTTATTGCGAAAAATTCACGATGACTTGTTTGAAGCAGCGAAACCCTAGAATCTAAAGCTCTGATACAAAATGTTATGAAACCAGCTCACAAAAAGATAGAAAAGAAAGATAAACGACTTAGAATTCAACCTCTTCAAGGGGAAACCTCCTTTACATTATACAAATGAATAATTCTTGGATGCTACAAATGACAAGACCTCCTTTCTATATATAGGAGTCCTAGGGGTCATAATATAATTAGAGCCGACATAACGATAATAATGTAAAGACACAATAATAACAATAGTGGGCTTTTATGGGGCACAATAATAACAATATGGGGACTACATGGGCACAAAAATATAATAAGGGGGTTGTACTAATAACAATAAGGGGTTACACTACTAGTATAGGGATGTAACTGCTGGTGCATCACATACATCCTCAACATGTCCTCCAACATCTTGTTGACCCTCTCTGTTTGTCCATCTGTCTGTGGATGAAAAGCTATATTGAAGGCCAACTCTATGCCCAAACCTGCAAATAACTCTTTCCAAAATATAAAAGTGAATTTGGCATCCCTGTCTAACACAATATTCTTCGGTACACCATGCAACCTCACTACATATATGATGAATACCTGTGCCACATCACTATCTGAATACATAGACTTCATTGGAATGAAGTGCACTACCTTTGTCAATCTGTCCACTACAACCATGATGGAATCATGTTGTCTAGATGTCCTTGGAAAACCTATGATGAAATACATCGAAATGACCTCCCACTTCTACTATGGAATCAAAATCGGCTGTAGTTGTCCACCTGGATCCTTACACTTCGCCTTCACTTGTTGATAGTCCAAACGTCTTGCCACAAACTCTGCCATGTCGTTCTTCAGATTTAGCCAATGATAAAACTTCTTCACTACTGTCAATTCCTTCTGGTATCCTAGGTGACTTGGATATAGTTTTGCATGAAACTCTCACAAGATAGTCTGTTTGAGCTCATTTTTATTTGACACATATATCCTGTCCCTAAATCTAACCAAACCATCTGTAGTAAGATGATATTCCACATACTGACCACCTGTACCTTGCTGCAACCTGTGCATAAGATCCATGTACCTGCCATCTTGCTGTCCTACCTACAAGATCCTATCCTATAAGTCTATTACATAAGAACTCATAGCTTCTATGTGATTCACCTGTATTTTCTACTAATAGCGTCTGCAACCTTGTTCTCCTTACCCTTGATGTACATGATCTCAAAGTTGACCTCATTGATTGTGGCCAACCATCTAGATTGTCTGGCATTCAAATTTAGTTGGTCAAATAGATACATCAATACACTATGATCACTCATCAATACAATTCTCCTGCAAATAAGATAATTCCTTCACATCTTCATTGCATGGATGATCGCTGCCAACTCAAGATCACGTGTCAGATAATTCTGTTCATGCTCATTTATTTTGGTGACTCATAGAATTCTACCTATCCTTCCTACATAAATACTCCACCAAGTCCTCTCTTACAAGTATCTGTACATACCACAAACTCTTTGTCTAGATATCAAATCTTTAAGACTAGAGCATTCGTCAACAAATGCTTCAACTGTTCAAAACTTGTTGCACATTCCTTTGTCCATTCAAATTTCTTACCTTGCCTCTGTAGTGACGTAATAGGATATGCAATGTGAGAGAAGTTCCCGATGAAACTCCTATAATAACCTTCTAGCCCCATAAATGATCTTACCTCATCCCAATTTCTAGGATTTTCCCATTCCACAATAGCTCTTATCTTTTCTGGATCGACTACTGTGCCTTCCTTGGAAACAACATGTCCCAAGTAATGTACCTCTATCTAAAAGAAACTGCATTTGATAAGCTTATCATACAACTAATGCTCTCTCAGTAATCTCAACACTGCTGCTAAGTGCTCAACATGTTGTTCCCCATTTTTAGAATATATCAAGATGTCATCAATGAATACAATTACAAACTTGCCCAGATAGGGATGCAACATACTATTCATAAAGCACATGAAAGTAGATGGAGAATTAGTCAAACCAATCTTGTAGATGTCCTCTTCCTTGACGCGTACTTGATGGTATTATGATCTCATATCAATCTTTGAGAACACTGTTGTTCCCTTCAACTGATTGAACAAGTTATCAATCTTCGACAATGGATGCTTGTTCTTGATTGTCACCTTGTTCAATTTCATGTAATCAATGCATAGCCTAAGAGTACCATCTTTCTTCTTCACAAACAATACTGGTGCATGCAAATGTGATACACTTGGCCTAATGTATCCCTTGTCAATCATTTCCTTCAATTGTAACTTCAACTCTACTAACTTTGGTGTTATAATCCTGTACGATACCTTCGATGTTGGTGCTTCCCCTGGTACCAACTCAATGGAAAAGTCCACTTCTCTGTGAGGTAGAAACTCTGACCTTTCATACATGCTACATAACCTTCAAAATCCAACCAACCCTTCGAGGTGACCAACCCCTGAAACAACTTGACATTTCACTGATTTGGACCCCCAACCACTCCCATGACAAGCCATGCATGCGATTGAGGCCCTCCAGTCACTCCCACAACAAGGGAAGGACAACAACTACGGAAATTTTCAGCTAGTTCTAAGCCATCGACCCTAGATTTTGTGCCACTATTTTAGGGCCAGGACTTGGGTCACTGCCCAGAACTTCATGAAACTCTCAGAAATGTTAAATAACAATGGAAAAAGGGTACTAATGCAAACATTTAATGAATGAATTGACTAGACCACTACTAGCCATGACATACATTTCATCAAACATGTCACAAATATGTAATCTACAGGTCATAACAAAAAATCTAAGCATAGGGGTCTCATACTTATCTGATATTCGTAGAGAAGCATTGTTTCCATATCATAATAGCTGAATTATCATCTATTAAGTCATGTATTCATTGTACATTCATTTACAAATCAAAACATGATGAGAG
Source organism: Pinus tabuliformis (assembly GCA_031772625.1). NCBI lineage: Eukaryota > Viridiplantae > Streptophyta > Pinopsida > Pinales > Pinaceae > Pinus > Pinus tabuliformis. The sequence goes on along the minus strand of CM062810.1, from coordinate 993,976,563 downwards.
CCATACGTCAAGTCTGTCATAAAACATACTCATAACCATAATATAACCAACATAAATAACAAGGATATAACAACCATAAGAATCACATATAAACCAGTACATTTACATATGAAATACAAAGGATAAGGAACTCTTATTATTGAATACAAAGGCCAACCAAGTATTGGACTTCCACAAATCACCCGACCATAGATTGGCTGAACCAAATATTTATTTTAGCCAATCACTCTTGTGCCATATTCCAAGCATGAATGTGGGACTCAAACCAAACCAAACCAGGTTTCTTCAGGCTTTATTGCAATTCCCACTAGATCACTAGGCCCTAAACAAGCATGGATGTCGTCGGATTTCTCCACCTATAGCATGAGGAATTTTCCTATCTCCTAGTCTCTAGGATTTACCATATACCTCGCCATACAACAATTGAGTATTCCTAGGCCTAATCAAGACTCCAACCCTCCAGGATTTATGTATATCCTGCCATTCACTAGTCAAGGATTCTTAGTCCTGATCGAGGGCACTCACCTCTAGGATTTACCATATATCCCACCATTCATCGGTGGAGGATTCCTAAGCCCACTGAGGCACAAAAAATCTGACGTTACTGCAATCCTAGTCTAGTTCAGGTATTCCTAGGCCATGTGTTCTTTCTTTTAGAGACCATCTCACTCAGTTTCGAAACCATTTGACAATCCAGCTCAACTAGATACAAGAGAACCATCACACCATGGCTATACGAAAATGGCAAGGCAAGGCTTAAGAGCACTGTCACACCTGGAAAAATCCATTCCAATGATAGCAAGAGAATAAAATACACACATGCATGCCAAAACTAGCAAGGAAATCACACATGCAAATCGATACTTGCAAATAACCCCACTGTAGCTGCTAGATCCTGCTCTTCCTTGTTTGATATTTTCCTTCTTGGTCCTTATTTTTCTTTCCTTGATCCAATGCTAGAGTGCTCCAAGAATGCTCTAAGTGTCTGAGAGAGAGAGAGAGAGAGAGATAGATAGATAGAGAGAGAGAATAGAGATAGAGCTCCAAAACTGAACTGACAAAAGGTACCAACTGATCCTCATAAGAATTTTTATTAATGAGGCCACTATTTTCTTCAATTTTCCATTATTTTCCTTCATTTTCCTCCTCACATGCAACCTCTGACCTTTCACCTTCCTTTTTTGCTAATTTCTATTATTTTCATAAATAAATGCCAATTAATGCCACTTTTCCTTCTCAAAGGATTCACCCTTGCCTTTTACAATTTCCTCAGCCATAATAAACTGAATGAACACCCACACTAGGATGTTTTTCCAAACATTCAACTTGGAATACGTGTCCCATGACCTTGGTTATTATTTTTCCTTTATTAAATTTATTACATGGAATTTTGAACAGGGTTGTTACAATATTTTAGTATTAAATAATCCATATTTGTTGTTCGTAATAACTCCAAGGAAAGTGGTGGAACCATATGATATTATTGGAAGTATTTTAATTATAAATAATGAATATCTTCGTATTTCCGAATATCACTAGTTAATTGAGTAAAGGTTGTATGGAGCATAGATAAAATTCAATGCAATGAAAACCCGAATTGTTTTGGATGTTCCTGGTCATTTTCCTTCACATAGTTGCACAAGAAAACATAACAATATTAATTGGATTTTCGTTCAATGACCTCCCCCCGACCTCCTCCTTGCCTGAACCTATGCAAAGAACTTGCAACTGCGCCAATTATCACATCATTGAGTAGGAACTTTATTTATGCTTATCTTTATGAAATTAGGCAAAAAAAGCTTTCAAGCTTTCATTGTGCAGATCTTCACACTCCGCACCAAAGGTTTTTGTAGATTTTTTCTTAGAAAACATGCATGAATGTGGAGCTTTGTTTGAGTGTGGAGACTCAATGTGTAAAAGGTCAAAGCTAACATACAATGCCACATAAACACTTTATAGCCAATATACAATATCAATTTTCATTTATCAAATTTACTATCACATATTGTACTCATTATTTGTGAGGTTTAAAATTAGTGTTTATAACATATTTTATACGTAATTATTGTAACGATAACACGTAACGTACAAATTGTTGGAAGCATTTAGTTCTAAAGCATGTGAGAAAAGACAAGTGTGTTATATGAAAAATATTTGTCAAGATGATAATGTTTATGAAGATGCGAAAACTTGGAAATCACACTTAGAATTGAATAATTAATTACTGCTTAACAGTCATATTAATATCTATTCACCAAAGCTTTCTCGCAATAATAATGAGGCAAGCAATAGACCCATACAATATTATTGGTAATATTTTAATTGTAAATAATTCATATCTCTGTATTTCCGAATATCTCTTTGTTTATGGTTATCTTTGTCAAATTAGGCACATGTGCAGAAGTGCAGAGGAAGATCCCATTGTGTAGATCTACGCACTTCACACTAAAGGATTTTATTGCTAATATTTTATTATTAAATAATGCATACTTGTTGTTCGCAATAACAATGAGGAAAGCACTAGACCCATATGATATTATTGGTGATATTTTTGTTATAAATAATGCATATCTCCATATTCCCTTTTGCTTGAAGATCCCTTTGGACATCTCAGTCTTTTATAGATATCAATAGTCAATTGAGTAAAGGTTGTGCATAGTGGAAATAAAATTCTATCAGGGAAATCCCTGATCGGGGTGAGAGACAGTACATATTGAAAATTTCAATGCATAATGGATTGTGTCTAGATCCCACAACAAATCTTCGCCACCTTCCAAATGCTCTGCTCGCATGGTATGGTGGTAGTTCATAGCAAGGTAATTAATTTGAGGAGGAAAGGTGGCATTAAGGCTTCAATGTGGCATGCTCACAGTCTTTGTGGTGTTCATTATGTTAAGTTGTATGTTGGTGAATTAGTTCGGTATCAATGCAACGAAGATCTCGGCCAGCTTCGATAGGAGACTGCACCGGGCCCTTGCAAAACTTGGGTTCGCTCTCTGTGGGATTCACCTAGTTGTCTCAGGTAATTACTCAGTCCTTTGTTCCTCTTCTGTGTCATGGATCCTTTCTCCTGTTTGTGGGTTCTAAGGGATGAAAGATATGAGATGTTTAGGCAAATAAAGAAGTACTAGTCCTAGGATATAGGTTCGACTGTCTCGGCTTTGTACGATGGATGTTCTGTTTTCTTTACCCCAGTGTCGATTATTTATGGAATTATTTTAATTCATATGGGGGTTTTAATAGTTAGGCTCTTGACGTGTTCACGGCTCAACGAGTTCTTCTACCGGCATAGCCAATCTGGGTTGTATATGCGAGTTTGTGGTTCTGGATGAAATCCATTAAGGCCTCTACATGTGATTGGTTTAAGGCCTCTCTCTTTCTTCAATAGTTCTGGATATTGTATGACTTATGCCTACAAAAAGTTATTCTCTCTTAGGGCCCTGACAAGTAACTGACGATGATTACGGGTTTTGTTTAAGATGTGGCTCTTAACAATATTTATCATGACAAGTACTCTAATAGAGGGCATTCCTTGGCCACTCCTGTGTCCCAGAATTTAGCTCACTCGGGGTTGATTGTGGTCTTTTAGTTAAGTGTTTGTAGGTTGATAGTTGGGTATTTTGAAGTAAACCTCATGGCTCGAGCAACAACTAGAAAATGCAGAACCACCCATGGCTCCAATGGTCATGGGAAATAAGTTAAATCAAAACCTTATAATTCAGGTTCCTCCTCTAGTAAACCTCGTGGATGGAAGCCCACCTCTCAGATAATTGAGGGCACAATGAGGGAATACCATGCAGGCTTGGCCCTAGTCCGCCAAATTATAGCTCAATGGGATGTTGAGCTTAATGAGAAAGCAGGTATTCTCGATCCAGATTTGGAAGAATGACAGGATTTGGTTCCAGACCCGAGCCACTCTTGGGGTTGCACCTCCCAATAAAAGCAAACACCACAATTGTATTGGATGATAAAAACCCTCCTAATGAAAGCATTGGAAAATATCCCATCAAGATCAGTCATGCAAGTTGTGGTAGTTCCAGATTACTATTAAGATTTTCAACAGTTAAAATTTCAACAACAACAACAAATTGGTCTCCTCAGTCACATTGAGAGGCACATCCCTCGCATACAACAATCTGAACTCCCCGGATCGACTGCTAAAGATTCGACTCCAATTGATTCTACAAAAGATGAATAGTCTAATGGTTCCTCTCTGTTTTAGTTTATAGTATATGCAACAGTTTTTTTATGTAGAGTATTTCATTAAGGGAATTTTGAGTTCTAAAATGGGCCTCCTAAGGAAATTATAAAATAATAGTTGAAATAATCAAATAAGATTAGATTACATCATCAAAATTTAGAGAGAAAAATAAAAAAACTATTTTTCAACTCGTATTTTCAACTTATCTTCCTATGGGTTTACTCAAATTTCAAGCAGAAACACTCATTGGATGCAAAATTTGATTCCTCATCCAAGGAGTACCCATGTTGCATACTTTCGATGGAGCCTACTATACGAAAAATGAGAAATACATGAAAAACATGATTGCAATCACGTTTTTTCATGTAATTCTCATTTTTCGTGTAGCAGGGTCCATCAAAAGTATGCAACATGGGTACCCTTGGATGAGGAATTAATTTTTTCATCCAATGAGTACTCCTGCTCAAAATTTGAGTAAAACCTTAGGGAGATAAATTCAAAATATGAGTTGAAAAAGTAGTTTTATTATTTTATTATTTTTTAATCTTTTTATTTTTTACTCCAAAAATGGTGAATCGTCCCCCATGGTTGACATCATCATCTTGAATCCTATTGGTTCTTATAAAGTTTATTTTGGTTGTAGATTTTTTTTAGGAGGCCCATTTTAGACCTCAAAATTCCCTAATGCTAGTATGTTTATAGTTGTTTAGATGTTAGGAAGTTCAAGGACAATCAAGCATTGATAGCTTGGATAGATAGACTAATTCTATATATTTTTTGGATGGCTTATCATGCTGTTAGGTGGGAAAGAGATTTGATTTCCCTCTGGGTAGGTTGAGACCACCTAACCATTCCGATGATGGATGTATCCTACCCATTTTTGTGAAAATTAATGAAAAAGAAAGCAACTACCAATGTTACAAAAGAATAAATTGTCAAGGAAAATACGATTTGTTTTGAAAATAACACAAAGAAACATAATAATATTAATTGGATATTTGTTCAGCTTCCTCCCCCGCAAGCCTATGCGAAGAACTTGCAACAACATCAATTCTCACATCATTGAGCATAAGCTTTGTTTATGCTTATCTTTATGAAATTAGGAACATATGTTGAAAATAGCAACAAGAAATGCTAAAAATAGAAGTGCTAAAAATAGCACAGCTATAAATAGCATTTCGAGATACATTCCAATTTTAGTTAGTCCCTGAACTAAAATTGAGAATTAAAATTCAAATTTGATTTTAGCAGTTGTTTGTAAAATAATTAATTTTTATTTAATTAATTCATCTTGAGTTAATTAGTTGTAGAAAATCAAACATGAAGTCCATGTGAAGACATACAACAGTTTCTCCTTTGATTGAGGAAGTTATCCTTTGATTAAGGAGATCAAAATGAGTTGTACTTTGAGTTGTAATTAGTTAGCTTAGTTAACTGAGTTAAGTCCAGTTAGATTAGTTCCAACAGTTTGTGGAACTGATTGTGAGTTCAGTTAGTTAATGCATGCATGCATGTAACTACTGCACTTCAGATAACTAAATATTCTCTCATAAATAACTCATGCATGTCAGTTCAGTCAGAGACCCAGTTGAGATTAGATGATGGGACAATGTACTATCAGTTGCAGGAATATTCCATTGAGGATATCTCTTGCATGCATAAGGAATTCATTCCTTGGAGATTGCACAGTTACTTCTGAGTTTGGTGAGTTGTGTGAGAGGTGAATTCAGCAGGTGGCAACCAGAGGACCCAGGATAAACTGCACAAGGAAACAGGGGGCTTGGAGGATTGAGGGAAGGCATATGTTGTCTCTATTCAGTCTATGAGCAGCATTGAGGGATTGTACTAAGAGTTGGATAGCTTGTGAGCTAAAGGTTCGTGTAATCCAGACATATTTCCACTTGTATGATAATACAGAGATTGGGGATTTTAGTTGAGGCTTTCCCCAAAGTATTCCTCTGTGTTCATGTGTGATTGATTTCTCATTCTCTATTATATGTGTTCTAATTGATCTTGCTCAAAATCGATTAAGCTTCCGCAAGTTTGTTTGTAGAATTAGATCAAGTATTTTGCTTTAGTATATTGCATTATTAGTTTAATCTACGGTGAAATTTCTACAACATATTTGGAATTGTGGATAAAGTTCATTGTGCGGAGGAAGCTATCAAGCTTTCACTCTGCGAATCTCCGCACTCCATACCAAAGGATTTTATTTCTAATATTTTAATATTAAATTGTCCATATTTTCTATTCGCAATAACAACGAGGCAAGCATTGGAGCCATATGATATTATTTATAATATTTTAATTATAAATAATTATTTTATTGTTAATAATTTAATATTAAGTAATACATATTTGTTGTTCGCAATATTTTAATTATAAATCATGCATATCTTTATATTCTCGAATATCATTAATCAATTAAGTAAAGGTTGTGCAGAGTGCAGACAAAATTCTATACAATGAAAACCTGAATTGTTTTGGAAGTATCACATTGTTCTCTTGCACATAGCCATACAAAGAAACATAACAATATTAATTGTAAATTTTCTTAGCCTCCCCACTCCCTCACCTATTCCTATGCAAATAACCTGTAGCTGCACCAATTCTTAGATAATATAGTAGAAGCTTTAGTTATGGTTACTTTCTAGAATTAGACACATGTGCAAAAATATGAAGTCAGTCCATTATGTGGAGGAAGCTTTCAAGCTTTTATTGTGTGGATCTCCACACTTCACACTAAAGGATTTTTTAGATTTTTTCTCAGAACACATGCATGAGTGCAAAGATTTAATTGAGTGCAGAGGCTCAGTGCAGAAAATTTCGAAGCTAACATAAAATAATGCACAATCACTTCATAGCTAATATACAATATCAATTTTCATTTATCAAATTTAATATCGCATATTGTACTCATTATTTGCGCATTATAACATTACTATTTATAACATATTTTATTATGTAACTATTGTAATGATATCAGGTAACGTACAAATTGTTGGAAGCATTTAGTACTATAACATGTGAGAAAGGAAAAGTGTGTTATATGCAAAAACTCTGTTGAGATGGTAATGTTTATGAAGATGTGAAAACTTGGAAATCATACTTAGCATTGAATAATTAATTAATGATTAGCAATCATATTAATGTCTATTAAGAAAATTGATACACACTTACATTATCCTTGAAACGCTTAATAACATATTCTCTGATGCATTGTGTAATGATCACCGATTTCAAATATATCAATAAAATCATATCTATTGATATTATAAATGATTCATTCGATATTTATGAAAAAATGGATACCTACAATATCTAGTGGAAGTAGGGGTTTTTTAAATTGGGAAAGTGTATTGGGTTCGTACTGGTAGTTGGTTAAATAAAATGATTTTTGGAGGTATTTTGCAATATGTAGTCAAATTAGGGGTATTGTTTAGTACGCCATGAACGCACGTGCTATGTTAGAGCTTTATTGAGTGAAGCTCCCATGTGGCAATGTTAGAGAACTCACCAACACAATAGCCGCTCACAAAATTAATTTTATTTTATTTTTAAAATGAATTGCAAGACACTGAAAAATACCAAAAATAAAACGCTTTCCACTAGGGAAATTGCGTCCCATTAGATCTTCCTTATCTAATTGGAAATTAGAATTTTTTTCTTTCTAAAATTTGAAAATTATTTTTGAATTTATGCAAAAAAAAAAAGAAAAAGAAAAAGAAATATTAAGCATTTTCCCGAAACTTTAGCTAAAATTACAAAAGCACAGCCAAATAATAAACAGTGAATTAGTTCCTAAAGAAATCGAAGCTAATAATTTTCAAAATCAAAATATTATGGTTTTTTTTTTTTGGTGCATATTTACATTACCATTACCATTAATATGTCATGATATCCCATCATTAACTTACACTCACTAGCTTATACTTATTTTTGTTATATTTGATTTTGATATTTATTTTTATTGTACATTGATTAACGTCAAACCTTTACATCCATTTTTACAATGCATTGATTTTAAAGCGTGGATTGCTTTTGACATGGTATCCTTATATTTAATTTTATTCTTATATTTAATTTTATTATGTACTAATGTTAACGTGATGCCATATTTACCATTATGTCATATTTAGTTTTAAAATGCATTAGTATGACCTCTTTATGTTTGTTTTTATGGTGTATTACTTGTAACATGGTGTCATGTTTAACATTATATCCTATTTATTTTTACAATGCATTAGTATGACCTCTTCAGTTTGTTTTTATGGTGCATTGCTAGTAACATGATTTGATTTTTAATTAGAGAGCTATTTATTAAACATATATATTTTAATATATATTTCTAATTTATTTTATTTTTTAATATCAACTATATTTATTTATTTTTAATTACTTTTAAAAGGAATGGGTAAAGGGTTTTATATTAATAAAAATTGGGTTATGAACTAGAATCTTTATATAAAATGAATGACACAAAATTTTTGAGATCAATAGTTCATTAAAAAATATTTGTTAGTTTTTGGGCTACAAATCTTTCTTGTACAAAAAACATATTAATTATAGACTCAATAAAAGAACCAAGTATAAAATAGAAATTACATAACAACATAGGTAGATAGGGATATCAAACTACATCAGAAATCAACTAGAAAATTGTTCCCTAGCAACGACCATGAAAAATAGTGTTTGACCCCATCAAATGATGAGTTCTCTTCTTTTCTAGAGCAACACTAGAACCAACCCCCCCATGTCATGATGTGCATCACTAGTCTTGAAGATATCAACCTCAGAAGCCCAAGCACTAAGGGAATGAACTTCCTCACATAGGCCATCTAACATTTTCTCCATATCAGAATGATTCCTAACTAACTTGGCCTCAAGAAACAATTGGAAGGAATGCCTTTCATTTCAATTATATCCTCCAACTGTTGCATAATGACTACTAGCACTTGAACCACTTCCATTAAACTATCAAGAAAATTGCCAACAATAACATTTTTCAAAATTGATGAAGAATTATCCATATTTGAACATAAACACAACACCCAATGAACTACTACTTTACTAAGAATTATCCATGCTCATATACTTCCATGAATTAACAACACATGAATAATCTAGGAGGTTGAGTGATTCTTAAGTAGACATGACTAAAGCCTTGCCATGAGCCAAACTGTAACAAGAATTTCAGAGGCATCACAAAGTCCTTAATAGGACAAATAATTAAAGCCATCCCATTGCACAATAAAATAAACTCCACGGTTGGGGAAATCCACAAAAAATCCCACCAAGAATGAATTAAATAGATAAGACACCAAGTATTAGAGTTGGAGAGGGGTGATATTACATGCCATTTGTAAATAATAATGAGACACTGGGAAGGAGCCTTAAGGATCCATGGTCGGAAAAGGAAAGGTTGCAAGATCTTAAAGCCCTTCTAAATATGGAGACGAGCCAAAGGGCATAATAAGAGGGAGGTAGATAGCCACAAACTATTTCATTGGATTTTCTCAATGAAAACATAATTAATTTGGGAATAATTGATCCTTGGGATTCCAATCATGGATAAGGAATGGGAAGAATTGAAAAAACTAAGGGCCATTTCCAGTCTTCCCAGATTACACCTTGATAACCCAGTCATAGCTAAGGGATGGTGAAATTGACAAGGTTATGATTCATTTCCAATATTCCTTGACCTAATTTAGATCTTTTTTTAGCTAGTGAGTCTGCCACCACATTCAAATGCTTATACATTTGGAAGAGATCCAACTGCTTAAAATAGGTGGTGGAAATGATAATCCTCTTTAGCAAGGGAGAAAAATCATAGCATGTCACCTTCTTAGCCTTGGTCATTTGTTGGATAACAAGCATTGAATCTATGAAAACTAATATCCTATGAATTTTCTTTTCAATAACTATTTCCAAACCTTTCCACAGAGCGAGATACTTAACTTGATTATTGGCCGCTAAGCCAAGTCCCCATGCATACTACAATACTATTTTTCTTCGAGGGTTGGATAATAGCCTCCTTCTCCTATCTCTCCCATATTTCCTCTTGAATTCCCATCGAAAAAGAGAGAGAACTTGGATTTTTCCAACCTTTATTTAGAGAAATCTAGCCGACTAAACTTGATACAAGGGCCCACTGTACTAACTGGACGAAGCAAGAATTTACAAGTAGGCTTGAAATCCTTGCACACCTTTTTTGATTCACATTTTTCTTGGTTCATATCCTCAATTTCTTTGACTTTGAAACCCTTGGCAAAGATAGCTTGAAAGAGCATGTTTATTGCTTTAAGGGCGACCAAATAAGGGTTCAAGATCTCATTTTTAAAGATATCTTTATTCCTGGTAATCCAGATAGACCAACACATGAACATAGGGAGGGATTCTCATCATCTTATTGGCAATGAGGAGGCTTTCCGACTCCAAGGATATTTAGGTTTCCATATTTTGAAAATTTCCACCCATGATCCTTGAATAGAGACAATAGGAAACACATGAGTGAAATCTATTCGCTAGGCCTCCATAGAGGAAGGGAAGTGCCAAAATAGGTGAGTGATTTTTTCTTCAAAAATGAGGCATAAACACATCTTGATCTTCTTCTTTTCTTTTGGTTTTTGTCTGAGATTTTTTACAATGAATATTTTTTGATGAACAAGAGACCAACATAACATATTTACAATTGGGATACCATCTTTGCTCCAAAATTTTGACCACACTCTACACAGAGGAGGATGAGGAAGCCACTTAACTAATCATGAATATCCCATCCTTGCATAATATTTGTGTTGAGGACTTAGGTTCCATGCAGGAACATTGTACAGAGAGACAAAAACAAGAGCTAGGAATTTTAAATTGTGAATCAAACTATCCCATTGGAGCCCAAGTTGAGAAGGAAACTTAGGCTTGAGCCAAACTTTCCAAGAAGCCTGGTCATCCCAAAGAAATATATATTTCAATTTAGAGAACCCGTTCTATTGCATCCATGAAGCAAGATTTCTAAATTCTTCATGAAATCCTAGAGGGCCATTGGTATAAAGATTATCTTTCCGAATATTGATGCGAGTGTTATTCCCAACACGCTCGTTGAGGTGATTAATAATGAGGGGAAAATCCTCCTTGCGTAAATTCCATAATTTAGAGCCAAGACCATACCAATTAACTAACTTCAGCCTTCCTTTTTTAATCCCTAAGGAACCCAGTAGCCCACCTAACACATACCTACTAGTAAACCTCTGGGCGTCTGCGACCTGTCATCCTCTCCGTAAACTGGGTCACAACTAGAGGGATTTGAACCTTGGATCTCTCAGTTTCCACATTATTCACATTAATTTGGTCACTAATTGAAATTGACTCCACCCTTAATAAGTGATTTTTGATGAAATATTTTCACACAAATGCTATTTTCCACCTTTCCTTAGTATATGATATGAGCCTATAGATATTTTTTACTCCAAGAGAGAGGTTCATAAAAAAAGGATCTTTCACAATGAGACTGCCATTTTCCTTTGGAAGATGAATAATGTAACAATGAACCAAGTGAAATTTCATTTAATTATTTTTTCCTCCTTGCCATAAAAGTTTTCAAATCAAGACACTTGTTTGAATGCTTATACATTTTGGAGCTAAAATATCAAATAAGAGATATAACGGGAGAGGAGATAAGATTTTTTTTTCCAGGATCACCTGACCAACAATGGTTATCCATTGAGCTCACCAAGACTGGATTTTCTTCTTAAATTTGTTTAAGGTGTTAGTGCAGTTGCCCAAGTTGGAGGCGCCTAAAGATATTGGGATTTCGAGATATTTGAAATAATGCCACTCAAACTCTAGAGGAAATTCAAGGACCTTGAAGATATTTTGAATTATTGAGCTATTCCATCCAAATAGTTGATTCTTCTGTTTATTGATGAGGCCCCAAGAGAGATCCAAATATTGGTCTAGAATTTGTTTAAATCTTATTGCAATTAACTTTGAGGCACACCCCATGAGGAGCATGTCATCGAAAAACTAAGAGTGATTGACATCTTTGATGTTACTGGTTATACTTAGACCCTTTAACCTTTTGTCAACCATGGCGAGCTCCAAATTTTTGCTGAGAATTTCTGCCACTAAAATGTATAATAAAGGGAAGAGTAGGCATCCTTGTCACAAGACCCATGATGTTGAGAATAAATTGCAAAGGTGATCGTTTATCAATAGAGCAATCTAGGGACTTCCAATACATTCTTTTATCTATTTTACAAACTTTCTATAAAACCCCAATTTTTCCAAGATAAATACCAAGAAGGAGTGAAAAACTCTATTAAAGGTGTTCACCATGTCCAGTTTAATAACCATGCTTGGTTTTCCACTTTGCTTTCTAGAGTGGATAACCTCTTGGACTAGAATACCATTGTCAAGTATTTGTCTCTACTTAATAAATCCACCTTGATTTTTTGAGATTATTGTAGGTAAAATATTCATTAATCCGTTGATTTTCACTTTAGTCAAGATCTTATAATAAGAATTGCATAAGAATATAGGTCTAAAACAAGAGGAGGTAGGTTTTGACATTTTTGGGGTAAGGGAAAGGAAGCAAGAGTTTGTATTCCCACCAAACTTCCCTTTTGATCTAGAATAATTCAACATTTTCAATAGATCCTTCTTGATTAGGACCAAAAAGTCTCTAAAATAACTAATAAAGAAGCGATTTGGGATGGGGGCTTTATCGAAATCAAGAGACGAAATGGCCTCAATCACCTCTTCTTCCTCAATTGGCTTAATGCGTTGAATAGTTTCAAAATCTAAGATGGTAGATGGCAGGCATGATATAAAATATTTCTCCTAACCAGAGTCGTTTACCTTGGTCTTAGAGTATAAGTTCTTGAAAAAGTTAAAGACTTCTTGCTTTATTTAAGGGAAAGAGGAAACTTTGGGCTAACCCTCTAGAGTGATTTATTTGACTTGATTCATGATCTCCCAAGATTTAGCTTGCTTGTGGAAAAGGAAGTATTTTAGTCCCCAACCCTAAGCCAGAGAGTTCTCGACTTTAGACTTCAATATTCCTCCTCTTGCCTCCTGAGAAGGTAGATCTACTTGCTTATTTGCTTTTCTCTTTCAATGAGCCCCTCTATCACTAGACCATTCTCCATCTAGTCTTGTTGAATCTCATTATGACTGTTGAGTTCATATTTTTCTTGTCATGGAGGCTTAAAGTTGAGTTTTTTTCAATTTCGAAGAGCTTTCTTCACCATTTTTAGTTTAGTCTCCCACACAAAGGTGAGGGATCCTTTTATTGGATTTTCCTAGGCTTGATTTATTAAATTTGTTACTCCTTCTTTTTGAAGCCATCTTGGGTTAAAATAAAATTGGATTGGACTCAAATCCTCAGGGGGTCTATATTTAGCTCGATGGGTTGATGGTTTGAGTCCCTCCTTGTCAGAATTGAAGAGTAGCACTCAATTTTTTTAACCAACCAATTATTGTGGATAAGAAAATGCTCCAACCTAGTTGCAATATGCTCAAAACCACTTCTCCAGTTGGACTAGGTGTACTTTCCTTCTTTCTGGGGAAATATCTAGGAGATCCCATTCGCTAATGAGATATTCTAGCCTTTGTCGAAAATGATATTTATAAACATTTCCTCCATGTTTATCTGAAGATAGAATAATAGTATTGAAGTATCCACTAACTGTGCTTTCGATATTTCATTGTTCCTCCTTTCATTCGATTAAGGAGTCACAAAATTCACCCTTCTCATCATAATTGACTGGAGCATATATGTTTACAAAGGAGAATACTTCTTTTGTGTTATTGTCTTATAATATAATATTCACCCAAAATATTGTCTTGGAGCTAGCTTTTAACATAAAATAAGTGTCTAAACAAAATGTACTTAAGCCTCCATAATCTTCACAAGAACTTTGAGCTATACCAGAACTGTTTCTCCAAAATGACATAGATAGAACTAGGATCTCCTCATCTACTAGTTTTGTTTCTTGCAAAAACAAGACTTGTGCTTTTTCCAATCTAACTAAATATTTAATTTCATGGGATTTAATGGGGTTTCTTAGTCCCCTGATATTCTAGGATATAAATTACATTTAAACTTAGAGGCATTTGACTTACCTCCTCTGGATCTGTTTCTCCCATGTTCTCTATTACATTCTTAAGAATTTCAATGATTGAGGTTGGATGCTAAGCTTAATGTTTTATTCTGCTTCAACCTCCCTGCATATTTTCTTGAAGGCCTTCCTTTATTTTTATGGTTTTCCAGCTCATGGCTAGTAGAATCACTTGCCTAGTTGAGTCTCTTCTTGGCACTTCTCATAAGAACATTCCCTTCTCCTTCCTCTATTACTTGGAGCTTTGGAGTTGTGTCTTCATGTCTTGTATCTCTCCTATTAGGGTTTGGCAGAGTCGTGGAGCTTTGTTGAATCTGATATTGGACATTTTCGACGGAAGTCATTTCCTTTGCTAGTTCTTCTTCTTACGTCTCCCCATATTCTTCTTCTCCCATTTCTTATTCAATTCCTAGGGATTCATTGCCTGAAACTGGCTCCATTTGCTCTTTCCCTTCTTGAGAAAACATTTATAAGGGGTTTGCCAATGTTGACACAACTTTCTAAGCTAGGGTTTTAGGATTTTTAGCTCCATGTTTCCCTTTATTATCCCCCATTTTATGAGTGTTCCATTGTTCATCCAGTGCTGGAGTCAATCCATCTCCATTTCGAAACTTAGCTTTCTTACAATTTGGGGAAAATGCCCATATTTGTGGCATATTTTACATTTAAATGGGAGTTGGTTGTAGTCCAACAATTGTATGAAAATCCACTCCCCTCGGGTTAGGACAATATACGAGGGTAGAAATTTTTTAAGGTCCACTTCCATGCAGATTTTGGCACACAAAAATTGTTGGCCTTTTAGCTAACACAATCAAGGAACCAACTGACACCATTTCCGATAGCCTTCAAGCACTCGTCGCTCCAAAAAGAAAGAGGAAAGTGCGGAAGGTTGACCCAAATAGGAATGATGGTTGGAATTTCCTTGCTTGGATTGAAATCCAAGGCTAGGCATTCACATAGATCCCCCTAGAGCCAAATCAATATGGCCCATTTCGAGACACTATATCTCAGTCTTCCTTGTATTTGAAGAGAAAGGAGAAAAATCCATTGCCTACTACATAAACACCAATATTTCCTTTCATCATAAATTTCAAGGTCTTATCAAACAACTGTTTCACAGACTTGGGTGAAGGTCACATACCCATGAACTTCCTGACCAAAGCCCTGTTAAAGAAGGTCAAGGAAGTTTTCAAAAACTCAGATGCAGAACAATTGACAAGGTATTCTTTAACTTCTTGACAATCTTATATTGCATTTCTTTAAGTATAAGGTTGATTTTAAGGGACAAAACCAAAGTGAGGAAAGCATAATCCTCATTGTAAGGAAGGGAAAGGTCCCTAGACTTACAACCATTTGACTTCAACAAAAGAACGGTTAACTCTAATAAAAGAGTTAAGGTTTCAAATCAATGCATACCATAAACAACCATGTTTATAATAATGATATTTTTTATTTCTTATTATTAATTTTAATATTTTAATATATTAATTTTATAATAATGATATTTTTTATTTATTATTATTAATTTTAATATTTTAATATATTAATTTTATATTTACTTTCTCTTTTGTTTTCAATTAATTTTATAACTTCCTTCTCTTTTTGTTTTCAAAAATCATTATTAGTGTTTTAATCGAATCATACCTTAAATTAAACTTGAACTAAAATTCTTATATCCTTATGAATAAACCAGATAGGGCATTATCTCTTTATCTTAGGGAAATGAAAGACAAACGCTACTTATATTACAACTATATTTGAAAATGGATGTTGACTTCATTTTAGTTCATGGTGCACACTCCATCTTTGTAATTTTGAAATGCATATTGTGAATTTTTGAGTATTTAAATTTAATATTATAAAAAATAAATAAAATAAAATAATTAATATCTTATAAAAATATAATAATTATGAAATTGTATTTATTATTAAGTTAAGAGGTTTAATTTAAAATTAAGTATGAAAAGATGTGTAAATTTGTCCATCTATCAATGTCTCTTTAAAATAAAATTAAAATTAAAAATTATGTTCTAAGTAGAAAAATAATGTAAGTTATAATTAAAAAAAATGAATATGTTGTAAAGTAATTAGAAGTAAAAAAATTGTGTTAATCTTATACTTTTAAAAAATATTTCAACAAGAGATTTAAATAAACTATTTGAAAATTTATGTTAACTAATTTATGTTGACTTCATATATCTATATATAGAAAAACAAAATTAAGTTTTTATGGTTAAAATTTTTATTTGGTCTTATATATACTCTATTTAGCATTCAAAAATATAATTTAAACAATAAATATTTTGTACATGTGCCACTTTTCAAAAATATTTTAACAAGAGATTTAAATAAATTATTTGAAGATCTATGTTAACTAATTTATGTTGATACCAACTTCATATATATCTATATATAGAAAAAAATTAAAATTTTATGGTTAAAATTTTTATTTGGTCCTATATATACTCTATTTAGCATTCAAAAATATAATTTAAACGATGAAAAATAACACATTGTATTTTGCATTCTAAAAAAGGAACGCGAAGAATTATGATTCCTCTCGGCTCATATTAGATCCGTACTTAAGATAGATCTATGCTAGTTATAATTAATTTAGATTTAGCTTGTAGAATAAATGGTGAGGGGGTATACTGTTAAGTCATTCAATGATGTGAAGGTTACTGGTTCGAAACTTAGTGGGCAAAAAAATCTAGCCATGTTAATTAAGGGCTAGTGTAGTCCAGACTTAGATGCCTTGGTCACGGTTTCTCAAACCAAAGGTTAAGATTCTACTTATCGCTAAAAAATACAAACAACTTAACAAACAAAAAAAATTTAATTTATTTATAAATATAAATTAATTTATAAATAAATATATTGTTAAGATTTTTTTTGCTTAATGATTATTGATTTGAAATTTTATAGATATCTCTTATTTAATCTTAAACAAGAATTCAAATTAATAATGGTTATTAGTTTGGAATTTTATAGATAGCTCTCTTATTTAACCTTAAACTAGAAGTCAGAGTGATAATGGGAGGATGAACCCCTTATCATAAAAGGAATATTTAATTATGAATTCTTTAATTACAAATAAAAATAATTTAAAGTTATATCTTAATTAAAATTTATTAAAATAGAAAAAATATATATATATATATATATTTAAATTAAATTTAAAAATAATAATTTATTAATTCTAATTAATAAATTTAAGTTATATATGATGATGATGATGATGGTTAACGTCCGCTGAGACCAAATAATGATCTATCGGACCTAAAAAGACAAATTATTTATTTTGATTTAAGATTTTATTCCTATGCTCACTATGGAGAGAAGCCTCCCGAGTTCACTATAATTTTGGCATTGTAAAAGGCTAGGAAGGTCAGTATTGTAACAAAGGTTGTGAAATTGAGATCTAATGTGGTTGTATGCAGGGCACTCTAAGAGGAAGTGGTTTTCATCCTCGATGCTCCTATTCTCACAAATATGGCAGATCCTTTCTATCCATGGCGTTTTAGGAACTGCCCAGCGGTCAGTTTCACTATGGAGCTCATGAGAATTCGTTCTAATCTTTGCTATATTAATTTTCTTTTTTGAGCTAGTTAGAATAGAGAGATACTTTTGATCTTCAAGGGTGGGGTTGATGACCTTCTTATAATAACTTAATTTTCTTTTAGACGCTAAATCTTTCTCACACCACAATTTTTCTTTGAACTTAGAAGTAACAATATCTTTAATGTTATTTATGTTTTGCAAAGCATCATTCTCATTGATCTCCCAATAGTTTAACCAGGCCCTTGTGTCCTTATGCCATCCTCGGTTAAGCCTTAGGTGATTTTGGCTGGAATTTAAAGCTAGCTTAGGAAGTCTATGATTGTCTATGTTATTGAGCTTGTGCTTGTACATCAGAAACCTGAGCATAGCTAGGCTCTCAATAGAAGAAAGACCTGCTTCTATAAGGAGAATAGGATAGGGTGTATTACTTTTAATTTTCAGGTTATAAGTTATAAAACGCTTCTGGATTTGCTCAATCTTCCTCCATGATTCTCTGGAGATGCTGCAGCCCCAAACTTCAAAGCAATATAAGATAACAGGAGTGACTAAAGTTTCAAAGAGGAACTTCTTTTTATCCCACATTACGAGGTTTGTTGTTTTACAATTATTTTCAAGACCAAAATAAGCTTTCCATCCCCCATTGATCCTTTTCTCAATGCTATGGTTCCAGTTGAGCTTGTGATGGATATCAATACCTAGGCACTTGTAAGAATACACTTCCTCCAAGTTATTATTGTCATACGTAAAATTAGCGCAAGTGTCCTTCTTAGATTTGATAATCATAACTTTTGTTTTGTCTGTGTTAACAATCATACCCATGGTAGAGCAGAAATCCTTAAGAAGCTTGAGTTGCTTATCAAGATCAGAAGGGCACCTTGCCAAAAGAACAATATCGTCAGCATAGAGAAGAAGGATAATGACTATCCCAGCTAAAATTGTGCCACCACATCCTGCTTCTTCTAAATAACCTTCGAGCTTATTGATGTAAATGCCAAATAGAGTAGGGGAGAGGGGGCAACCTTGTTTAACTCCGATGTTACACTTAATATCTTTTGACTACCCCTCATTGTTCTTTAGCTTGGCAATTACATTCTCGTATAGCCTTATAGCAGCAGCTCTTAACTCAAGAGGAACCTTTAGCTCTTCTAACCTCTTCCAAAGGTTATATCTAGGAACCGTATCGAAAGCCTTTCTAAAGTCTACAAAGCAGCAAAATAAATTGGATTTATCATTACGACATTCCTCCGCAATGATCCTTAGCGTAACAAGGTGGTCTGTTGTTGAGTGATGCCTTCTGAAACCTGCTTGGCCTTTAGCCCGCTTACCTTCACTTTCAAGCCATATGCTTAACTTTTTTTCCAGAATACTACCATATAATTTGGCTAAGAGAGGGCTAATCATAATTGTTCGATAATTAGAGGGGTTATTTGTATCTCCACTTTTAAAAATAGGGATAATGAGGCTCTCAGTCCAAGGTTTAGGGAACCCTTGCTTAACAGCTTGATTGAAAAGCTTGTGGATGTGGGGGATGAGGACAGGGCCTCCAATTTTTAAGATTTCTGCCTGGTAACCTTCAATGTCCTTAGCTTTCCCATTCGCGAGGCGATTAACCCCAAACTTAATGTCTTCTAAAGAGAAGACTTCTTTCGTTGTGAGCAGGGTTTCCAAATTATCCGTGACATTAGGAGATTCATAAAGCTTTTTAAGATAAGAATTCCAATCATGAAGAGCAATTTTATTATTATCCTTAGTCTTCCTAGTCAGAATCTGCCTCCAAAATTTCTTAGGAGCTACCTTAGAGAGGTGTAAGAGATTCTCCTGTCTTTGACGAATGTACTGCCTCTTTTTCCTTTTAATTAGGGCTTTGTATATTCTTATCTTGTCCATTTTAAGAGAATCATCAATAGCTTCCTTAATTGCTCTCCTCGCATTTTTACAATCTTTGTCATACCAAGGATTGGTTTTGCTATTTCTTTTATTATTTGAGACTTCAATTGAGAACTTTTTAATAGAATATGAGAGGGTTGTAGTAAAATTATGATATAGGTCTTCTATGTTATCTATACTAGATAAAGGAGGCAAATTAGTTTTTAATTCACTTAGAAAGAGGTCCTTTTTATTTTTATCAAATATTAAGTTCTTTTGGTTGTAAGTATTATTTTCTATGGGAACTCTATGCATGACAAAATTGAGGGTTATAAGTAAAGGCCTGTGATCGGAGTCAGGCTCGTGGTCGTTTAAGATGTCAAAGTTTATCATTTCGTTGTATAAAGGAAGATCGGAAATAACGTAGTCTACCACGCTGCTACCAAGTCCATGGATGCAGGTCATCTTGCTGGAATTGGGCCACTTTTTTAGACCGTTGCAAATTATGAGATCCTGAGCACTACAGAGCTTGATAAGCTCTGACCCAAACAAATTTTCCCCGAGGTCTTCAGAGCTCCTTTTGTACCTACTAGCCAGGGTAGGGTCTTCGTCTAACCAAAGAGGATTAGGGTTGGAACGATTGCTTAAAATAATAGCTTGGTTGCTTGAAGTTCGGGCATTGAAATCACCTATTAAAAGGATATTACCATCATTCCTTAGGCTAGAAATATCGTTCTCTAAACTATTGTAAGGGTTAGTTTTATCTAGATTCTTCTTCTTATAGAAGTTAGAATTAATGGGGGGGAAATAACATATTGCTATGTAGGACTTTTTATTATTAATGTCTCTGATCTCTATCCAACTAAATTGGTTGTAAGGGTCGTTTTTATAAAGCCTAACATAGGGGGAGATGTTCTTCTTAATGTAACAAGCTATTCCCCCAATGCCTCTACGGGAGGATCGCTTGTTCCATGTAGACCATAGCGTAAAGCCATCTATGTTAGGGACCTTAGATTCTTCGTGCTCCCAAGTTTCAACAAGCAAAATAATATCAACATCATTTGAAATCCAACTTAGCTTGGGGCCTTTGTTCCATGGGAAGCCCTGACAGTTCCAAGAAAGGATCCGGAGCATGTTTAGTTGCTATTGATTACTATCTTTTTGGTTTTTGTCCCAAATAAAGGTTTTTCTATTTTTGATTATTGCCCATTTTCCTTCCTTTCTAGCTTCTTTTACCTTTTGAACCTCCTTTCTTAATTCTGCTTGATCTTCTGGAATGAGATCTTCATTTATGAATATTCCCGTTCCTTTTAGACTTGAGGTTTTACTAAGTATGTTGTGCTTATGATCAGTAGAGCTCACCTTTATGTGGATTAATCTTCCTTTATTCTCGGTTAATTTCCCCAACCTTGTTGCTTCTGTGAGACACACTGTTTCAATTTGTAATCTATTATGTAATTCTGTCTGGACTAAGGCTAAAGTATCCTCATCTTCTTCCTCTTTTAAACCGAAGATTATAAGGTTTAAGGTCCTTTTGTTACGTTCGTGGTCTAATTCTATTAATTTGTTCATTTCATCTTTAATTGGTTTAATATCTAACTTATCTACCACATTATTTAGGGTGAGGCGGCTATTAACTTTTTCTTCTAATTCTTTAATCATGTCTTTCATTTTAAGACCCTCTAAGGTATCAGCGTCTCCTTGCTGGGATGGTTGGTTAGTATCTTGGTTTTGTTTTTCTATAACATGCAATCTAGTCTCCATTGCCTCCATTTTATTCTCCAGTAGTTCTATTTTATTTTCTATTTGTTTCTGGATAGTGTTTTCAAGAGATGCAAATTTGTTTTCCAGCACGGCTTCTAACTCTTTTTGTAACTTGGCTTCTCTTTCTTCTCTGCGTTTCTCTAAAGACTCTATATACTCATAGAGGCCTTGTAGAGTAACTGTGCTAGGTCTGCCCTTGGTAATCTTTGGTAACTGTGGTGAAGTATTGATACTTGAAATTATATGAGCAAATATGTATTAAAAAAGAAAAAGATAAGGAATGTGTGCACCTGATATCCGAACCTGATGTGCGAGCCAAGATCTCCAAGCTTTGGATTGCGAGCTTTAAAACCAAGAGACTGTTTATATATCGCCGAGATGAGACTGTTTATATATCTTCCGAGACTGCTTATATATCACCGAGACTGTTTATATATCACCGAAACTGTGTATATCACGAGACTGTTTATATATCACCGAGACTGTTTCGCGAGACTGTTTATATATCTTCCGAGACTGATATATAACCGGAACCGGGACAAGATCTATTTATAATATCACCGAGATCTGTTTATATATCACCGAAACCGGGACAAGATCACCCGGATCGAGAGTATATATGCGAGAGTATATACACACAAAACAGATCTGTTTATATGCAACCGGAACTGTGTATGCAACCAGAACTGTGTATATCGCGAGACTGTGTATATGCAATCGAAACTGCGTATATCACCTGAGACTGTTTATATATGTCACCGAGACTATATGCGAGAGTATATATGTCTCAAATCGAGATCTGTTTGTATATAACCGGAACCGGGACAAGATCTATTTATAATATCACCGAGATCTGTTTATATATATCACCGAAACCGGGACAAGATCACCCAGATCGAGAGTATATATGCGAGAGTATATACACACAAACATATCTGTTTATATGCAACCGGAGCTGTGTATGCAACCAGAACTGTGTATATCGCGAGACTGTGTATATGCAATCGGAACTGTGTATATCGCGAGCCAAGATCACTGTTTATATGCAACCGGAGCTGTGTATGCCAAGATCATGCGAGATCTGTTTATATATCACCGAAACCCAAGATCATGTGAGATCTGTTTATATGCAACCGGAGCTGTGTATGCCAAGATCATGCGAGACTTCCGCATTCGGTGATCATTGTTTATATGCCAAGATCATGCGAGACTTCCGCATTCGGTGATCACTGTTTATATGCCAAATGTGTTTATAAGTGCGAGCCAAGATCACTGTTTATATGTCAAATGCGTTTATAAGTGCGAGCCAAGATCACTGTTTATATGCAACCGGAGACTATATGCCAAATGCGTTTATAAGTGCGAGCCAAGATCACTGTTTATATGTCAAATGCGTTTATAAGTGCGAGCCAAGATCACTGTTTATATGCAACCGGAGACTATATGCCAAATAATAAAATTTAAAAATAATAATTTTTTAATTCTAATTAATAAATTTAAGTGCTATATATATTTTTATATTATTATTTTAAATTCATACTATATGCATATATAGATTTTGAGTTTTTTGAAACAACATGGAATTTATTGGGTCGAGATGTGTTCTACAATCAAGTATGAAGGTAGATTTCACTAAACATGTAAACGTAAATGTAATGTTTAACATTTAATATTTTTAATTTAATGTCAACCCTATTTAAAAATCTATCTAATTATTATTATGTATAAATACAATATAAATTTAAAATATAAAGGTGACACTCAAAAAATAGGTATGTAAATAAATAAAAATGTAATTAAACCACATGTATGGTAAATAAACAAAACTTTTTTTTTTATATTTACTCTAGAAGTATGGTAAATACATAAAAATATACATAAATTAGAGGTATGGTAAAAAAATAAAACCTCCTTTTATATTTACTCCATAAACCTCTTTATATTTACTAAATTTTTTTTTTTAATTTTTAATTTTTAATTTTTATTTTATTTAGGTGAAGCTTATGGGCCAAATACCATGAGACAAATAATTATTAATATCATGGGCCAAATACCATATTTATAAAAGAGATATGGTAAATAAATAAATATAAAAGACGTATACAAAGACATGGTAAATAAATAAAAATATATCAAATAGGATTAGAAATCAACGTCTAATTATATACCAAGCCTATGGGTCAAATACCATGGTAAATAAAAGAGATATGATAAATAAATAAAAATATAAATAAACCATAGGTATGGTAAATAAATAAAACCTCTTTTTATATTTACTCCATAAATCTCTTTATACTTACTAACACTCAAAAAATAAGTTTTATTTAGTGAAGCCTATGGGCCAAATTATTATTGCTACCATGAAAAAAACATTATTAACCCTACTATTAATATTAAAAGATTATTATTATTATTATTAAATGTAATATTCATATTAATATATTATAATATTCATATTATTAAATTTAATAACTTTGGATTAATATAAGATTAAATTTGTTATATTATAATTAATATATTAATATATCATGATATATATTAACTCTAGATATATATGGGAGGAAAGAACAAAGACATACATTGATAGAAGTGGAGAGATAGGGGGAGTGGCAAGGGAGAGATGGATATAAACTAAAGGAGAGGGGAGAGGAGGAAGGAAGAGAGAGAGAGGGGGAGAGGAGTGAGAGAGGTAGATAAGGGTAAGAGAGGGAGAGGGAGACACAAAGATGGAGGGGGGAGGAGAGAGGGGGAGAGAGGGATGGAGATAGTGAGAGGATTGGAGGGCAGAGAGAGAGAAAGAGAGAGAGAGAGAGAGAGAGAGAGAGAGAGAGAGAGATGGGGGAAGAGAGAGAAAGGTAGGAGATAAAGGGAGAGAGGGAGAAGGATGAGAGAGAGGACTTGCGAAAGAGGAGGAGAGAGGGAGGGATAGAGAGATGGAGTTGGAGGGGGGGAGAGAGAGCGAGGGAAGAAGAAAAATATAGAGAGTGAGAAGTGGAGAGAGAGAGAGGGAGTGACAAGGGAGAGATAGAGAGAGAGAATGTATGTTTAGGGGTGAGATAAAGAGACAAATAAGGAGAGAAGGAGAGAAGGGGGGAGAGAAGGAGAGAGAACGAGTGAGGGAGGGATATAGTACCATAGAGAGAGAGAGAGAGAGAGAGAGAGAGAGAGAGAGGATTGGAGGGAAGAGAGAGAGAGAGTGATGGGGGAAGAGAGAGTATTTGAGGGAAAAGAGAGAGAGAGAGGAGTGGAGGGCAGAGAGAGAGAGAGAGAGAGAGAGAGAGAGTCATGGGGGAAGAGAGAGGGAGGTAGGAGAGAAAGGGAGAGAGGAAGAACGAGAGGCGAGACTTGAGAGAGAGGATGAGAGTGATGGGGGAAGAGAGTCCATTAGAGGGAAAAGAGAGAGAAATGGGTGAAGAGAGAGGGAGGTAGGAGAGAAAGGGAGAGAGATTAGACTTGAGAGGGAGGAGGAGAGAGGGAGGGATAACCAAGGATAAGGAGATGGAGTTGGAGGGGGAGAGAGCGAGGGATAAGCAGGGATAAGGAGATGGAGTTGGAGGGGGAGAGAGGGAGGGAATAAGAAATACATAGAGAGTGAGAAGTGGTGACAAGGGAGAGATGGAGAGAGAGTGTGTATCTTTGGGGGTGAGATAAAGACACAAAGAAGGAGAGAAGGAGAGAATGGGGGAGAGAAGGAGATATGAGAGAGGGAGCGATATGGTAACAAAGTTGGAGGGTTTGGAGGGTGAAGAGAGAGAGAGAGAGAGAGGTGGGAGAGAAAGGGAGAGAAAGGAAAGAAGAGAGAGTGGATGTGAGAGAGTGGAGAGAGGAAGGGAAAGAGAGATGGAGTTGGAGGGGGAGAGAGAGAGGGAGGTAAGAAGAAATAAATAGAGAGAGAAAGGTGGAGAAAGAGAGAGAGGGAGTGATAAGGAAGATGGAGAGAGAGGGAGAGAGGACAACATGAGGGAAGAGAGATAGAAGCAAGGGAGAGGGAGAGAAGGGGAAGAGAGAGAGAGAGGGAGAGGAGGAGGGAGGGATAGATAGATAGATTGGAGAAAGAGAGTGTATGTTTTGGGGGTGATATAGAGAGACAAAGGGAGATAGAGATATAGATGGAAAGTGAAGAGAGGGAAGAAGAGAGAGATGGAGAGAGGGAGGGAGGGACAAAGAGATTGATAGATATGGAGTGAGAGAGCATGTGTGTTTGGGGGGTTGAGATAGAGAGACAAAGAAGGAGATATGGAGGGAGATATAGATATATATGGAGGGGGGAGAGAGGGAAGAAGATTTCTTGCACTAGATGCATTGATTTTAGTGTAGATGTTGATTTCTAATTCTATTTGATCGTTTGCACTAGATACATTGATTTTAGTGTAGATGTTGATTTCTAATGATATTTGATTGCTTGCACTAGATGCATTGATTTCAATGTAGATGATTTCTAATTCTATTTGATTGCTTGCACTAAATGATTGATTTCAGTGTAGATGGTGATTTATAATCGTATTTGATTGCTTGCACTAGATGCATTTATTTCAATGTAGATTATCTATAATCCCATTTGATTTCTTTCACTAAATGTATTGATTTTAGTATAGATGTTGATTTCTGATCCTATTTGATTGCTTGCACTAGATGCATTGATTTCAATGTAGATGTTGGTTTATAATCCTATTTTCTTACTTGCACTAGATGCATTGATTTCAGTGTAGATGTTGGTTTATAATTCTATTTGTGTACTTGCACTAGATGCATTGATTTGAGTGTAAATGTTGATTTCTAATTCTATTTGATTGCTTCCATTAGATGCATTGACTTCAGTGTAAAGGTTGTTTTCTAATCTTATTTGATTGCTTGCATTAGGTGCATTGATTTAAGTGTAAACATTGATTTCTAATTTGATGTAATTGGATGTATAATGATACATTAATTTTAAAGTGATTGGATTAACATTGTGCATTGATTTTAGTGTAAGCACAAAAAAATATTGACAATGTACATTGATTTTTGTGTTATAATAATTCAACCTATTAATATTGGAGAGAAAGAGAGACAATGTATGTTGTTTACTACAATAACTCTCAAGCTAAAGATTTAAATGGTTTGCTATTTAACCTGTCCTTTTCATATAATTGATATGACAAGATGACAATGGATGTGAAAAAATGACAAAAGTAACAAGGTGACAATAAGAATAGCAGAAGAAAATAATTTGAGATTAATCACAATGAAGACTATTTGTAATTGACTATATTCTTATTATTCACATTTTCTATCTTTCAACACTATTACATTGTCACTTTACATTCAATTTTTTATTGCATCATTTTTCATCATTAAAGTTATTTACAATATTTATCATCTCAACTTTAACTAAGAAAATTTAAAATTAAAATGACCAGATTAATCTTAAACATATTTAACATATTTAAAATGATTATATTAATATTTAAGTATGGGGCTTTATGCAGTGCATTATATCAGATATCATTTTTGGGATTCAACTGCACGAAGTCCTAGTTACCGGGTGCAAGCACCAGAAGTGATGATTGATGCTATGTGATTCATTTCACTAGTTTCAGATCTATCAATCGAAGAGAGGGATCAAATCCCTCTTTTTTGAAGAGAGATTTGCACCTGGAGAACTTTGATTCCGAGTTAAAATAAATCTAGACTGGTTTATATAAATTTGAGAATTAAAATTTACCATTGATTTATAATGAGAAAATAAAATATGGTTGGAAAAATAAAAAATAAAACGTTTACACTGCTCTCCATTAAAGTGGATATTAAGGTATTTAATAACCATTATATCAAAAGAGAATTACACAATCCTCGCTCTTAAGTTAATACAGGTAACCAGTAAAAGATGATTACACAATCCTCGCGTTTCAATTTATTGCAGGTAACCAGTAGCAACGGAACAACAGGTAACCGTCGAACAGACGATATTATTTGATTGTAGCGACTGGAAAAGCATTTTACTGATGGAATATAGTTCAATCACATTGTCTCCCACCGATCTCACTCTGGAGCACTTGCACCTGCTGTTTCGCCTTCAAATTTCATGTGAGCTTTGATAGCATCAGCCAAGTGATTGTAAGCCTCTTCCCAAGCAGCTGCCATAGCTGGGCTCCATTTGTCTGCCACAGCTCCCTCGATTGTTAACAATAGAGCTTGTTTCACAATCTGCAAAAACACCCGGATTCCAGAGTAGCCATTTATATGCTTTATCAAGAGGGAGGTTTAATATTAATTCGCATCTTAGAAAACATTGGGTATTACCTCAAAATGTGCATCGATTACTCCTTTCTTCACATGAAGCGATCCCAAGTAGGTCAGAGTGGTTTCTTTCACTGTCACTTTTCCTTTCTCCCGGAGTTGAACAGCAGACTCACACGTCTACCATGAAAACCCACCTCAAAGAAATCAGGAAAAAAACTCACTTTAAATAAATCAGAAAATAGTTGGAAATGTTTGTAGAAGAAAAGTGTTTTAAAATTTATGTGGATTGTCGATTTCAAAAATATTTTAAAATCTAAAATTATATTTCCTGATCATCAAATTCTGAAATATTCCCATAATGTACTATAAACATAAAAATACTTAATATAATTATTCCTAAATCAACTCCGCTCTTCCCACCATTTTGAAGACTTGCAGAGCATGAGACTTGAGCTTCGTATTCTGATCCAAGGGAACAGGGGAATCCCGTAGAAATGAGAACAACCCCTTAGCTTCAGGGGCAATTTCTAAGATCCTGCAATTTGCACATGAAATATGTTAAATCTTGCCTTCAAATTGTAAGGCCTACAGATTAGACTAGTTGCAGGTCGGGAAAAGATTCAATGCTTACTTCGAGAAGAACTTGAATCCAAGCTCTGCTGCGTCTGTCTTCATAACGTTCCATGAATATTTCACCAGAGCTTCCTGTTCTTCTGTAAAAGCCATGATTATCTTCTCACACTCTGGTTCACTCGGATTTTCTACAGCAAATGGCACAGCCGAGGTTGGATCTAAATAAAAAATCACTGCGTTCATCAATAGTTTTGACAGGAGAAATTATGTAAAGATGCAGGGCTTCTCATATAAGCTATCAAGAAATTTAAAAAACTGGTGGAAAACCCATGTACTCAGATTCTTACCGACTATACAGCAGTAACTTGAACCAGTCGCTTACAGGTACTTACATTTACCAAAGCCGAGCCAATGCAGACATAAGACGAAGTGAGTCGAGGACAATGGTGGGGAATGCGTTGCAATCGTATTTATACATATTTGAATATAGTTTTACTTGTTCATCGGTTCAAGAAATATATGTTTATGTTATTTTCATGGAACATGCGGGAATATGTGAAGGGGAGTATCCACAAGTCAATGTTAATATTTATATTGGGTAATGATTTTATAATTTATGTATTTCAAATTAATTAGTTAAAAAAATATCATATCATTTTTATTCAATGCGATATTAATAAGTTTTATTCATAAATTATAATAATAATTTATCACAATATTATCATATTGTAACAGGAATTATTTATAAATTATAATAAAATGAGAGTGAATATATAAGTTTAATTTATAAGTTAAATGAGTTTTTTTAGTATTTATTTTTAGTTAATTTTAATAAAAATCTAGAAATTTTAGTTCAAGTGGTTTGATATAGAGAATTCTAGTCATCTCTTGATTTTTGAGGGTGTTTAATTTATTTATGCATTAAAAAATATTTCAAATAATAAAAAATCACAATCTTAATTAAAATTGTTTTACCAAATTACAATAAAAAAATCATTTCATCTAAGTTCACATATATATATGAAATGTATTATCTATATATATATATGAATGAAATGTATTATATATATATATATATGAAATGTATTTTATATATATATGAAATGTATTAGAAAATGTATATTTTGATATTTATTATAAATTGAATTTTTTTGGAAAAAATATCTTAATTCATATTTATTATCTCTAGTTGCTGACTTATTATTCTTATTCAAGAAAAACCATGTCACTAAAATAACCTTAGTAAAATCTTCAGTCTTAACCTGTTTTCTTAAATATAAGAAAAACAAACTCTTAACCATTCAAAAACAATATTAAAATATAATTATAAATTAATGCTTATTAACCTTTACTAAATATTTCAATATTTAATTTATAATATAATATAAAATTAATATTATATTAAATTAAGCGACGCAGAGCGTGAATATGAAGAATCACGATACTTATTGGAATCAAATAAGTTGGATAAGCTTAACGAAGCATGCAGATGCGGAGGATTTCGCGGCCGTCCATGCGAAGGGGTGAGGGTTTCATGGCTCACGAGGTCATTTCGTGACTTTTTTAAGCAGAGAAATTATAAATTTTATAAATTAAATATTATTTGTTGAATTGAGGTTTCTATGATTCATAAAATTTGTAAGAATAATTTATTAAATAAATAAATATTATTTATTTAATTTGAAAAAAAATCCATTTCACATATCTATAATTTATTTTTAAATTATTATTAATTTTAAAATAAAAACGTTAAAAAATTCTAAAAATATCTAAAGTCATTTATTTCTTTTAACATATTTATTTTATATATAAAAAAATTTAACATATTTATTTTATATATAAAAAAATAAAAATATTTAATGTTATTTGTTTTTTTTAATATATTTATTTTATATAGAAAGAAGAGAGTTTAATAATGATGCTGGTGATAGTTACTAATATATTAATATATTCAATCAAGTATAATTTATACAATCATTAAAATTGATTTTAATATAATTAGTAATTAAAATAATAATAAGCATCACTATTATGAAATAAAAGTTTCATGTTTTTTTAATTTATATTTTTTTATTTGGAATTTTTTAAGAAAAATTAATTTTAAAATTTAGAAATATATATATGTTTCATGTTTTATTTTTTTATATATATTTTAATTAATTATTAAATTTGGTATATGAGATTTTTTTTATTAGTTGGATAAGTAGACTATCTATTTTTTTGATTTTAAGTTTATGATTTTTTTAAATAAAAAACACATGATTTTAACCATTTAGAAACAAACACTTAATGAGTAGGAAAAATGAGATGTTAAATATTTATATATTGGGAATTAAAAATCCAATGTGAAAAGGATGATTCAAACCTTGTGGTTATATTTTATTTCTTCATTAGAATAAATAAATTATATGATATAAGGTTCAAACAAAAGAAAGACAATTTTCATATAGTATTTTATCAATTATTTAATTAATTTTGAAAAACTAATTTTGATTTTAAATCTGTTTTGGAGTCCGATTATTTTAAATTGTAAATATCACATATTTAGAGTTACACTTTGTCCACAGGGTCTTTGGATAGACGATTATCAACTTCTCTGTTAAGGCACTCCTTGATGTGAAGTCACCAGTTCAATTCCGTGATATATTGGACATGATGAAGATGTAGTCTTGCAAAGCTTACAAAAAAAGATTTACACTTTAAAAATCCAAATTCTATTAAAAATGTTTTTTTTACTTAAAATAATATTAAATATTATAAATTTCTCATTGATGAAAGATAAGGTTTAATTTTCTAGTGAGCTATGAGGATTATTGCTAAGGTTTCAATTTTTTAAGGATTTTTTAGCACACTATGGTTTCCCCATGGGAGGAGGAAAAGGACTCTCCTTGAATACCTTTGTAGAAGGGCATGCAAATAATCAAGCTTCGTGCAAACCTAGTAATCCCAATTTAGGGAAGAATACATCTTCATCATTACTAGGTTCTTCTATTTTTGGTGAGTTAGGACAAACATAGACTGCTACAAATGGAATATGTCCCTTAGAAATAATTCTCATTAGTCATATTCCTAAAAGTTGGCATCTAAAAAGTGACATAGAAATGAAGCTAGGTTCTAAGGGGTCTTTAATATCCCTTTTTAATAATGTTGAAGATAGAGACATAATTTTCCAAGGACCATATTTCCTAAACTCAATTGGTTTTTATATGAAACCTTGGGTAGAACGATTCAATCTTGATAAAGAAGATTTAAACTTTGTACTTGTTTGGATACTACTTTCTCTTCTTCAAAAATCTTGGGAACATGATATTCTGGAGGGCATAGGAAATGCTATAGGTTCCTTAGTTATGCATTTAGAAATCACAAGGCATGACTGCTACATCTCACATGCCCATACTTTTTCATACATGAATCTAATGAAGTCACTTTTAAACAATATTGAAATCAACTATCATGATAAGATGTGGGAACAAATCCTAAATTATGAATAGATCTCCTTTCGCTGCAAGAATTGGCATGGGTACGGTCATCTCTTTAGAGAATGTTTGTATAATTTCACTTAACAATCTATGCAATAAATAAAAGAAACAAATCAAGAAGGGTTTGCTAGAATTAAAAATAGTAGAGAGATTGATAGAAAAGGGACACACGACTTGTCACAGTGGGAAATAGAGGTGGTAACAGATATATTGTCCTTCCAAAACTAGAGAAATACAAAGTAGAGGGTGGTTAAAAAGGACCCAGAATGAACAAAAACCAATCTCCAAAAAAAGAAAAAGCTCGTTGTTTTGAAATAAATTTAGAAAAAATGGAGCATTAAAATATGATTGAAGATATGGAAATGTGTGAGAACAAGCAAAACCGCTTAGAAGTATAGGAGCTCAAGGAAATGGATTTAAAAGATTAGATTTACAACTTCTAGCACAAGAGTGAAAGACAAATATCCAGTAGCAATTCTTAAAGAGAAAGTGCACATCATTACAAAGGCCTTTATAAAGTCTCAAGAAATACTTCACCAACAAGCCCAAGGTACTCTTTGTTTTCCTACTTTTTCTTGTTATTTGGTATCAAAAGTGATAAAAAAAGAGTAAACCAAGCTTGTAAAGGAAGATAAATGAAAGGGTAGGAAAAGTAATAAGAAATCAAATAGGAAATGGGAGAGTATCTAGTCAATACAAATAAGTGTAATGTTAATGAAGGAGACCTACGAACCCTCCCCTCATAGTTATCAATGAAAGTGATCTCTTAAATAAAGGGTATTAATGGTAATACCAAACAAAGTCTCCTTAAAAATATAATTAGTCAATGACAGAGGAAGAGTGAGAAACAAGCTGAAAAAGAATGTTGGGAATGTAGAGGTATGCATTATGGAAGGAATTGTCCAAGGTATCAAGTTGGGTTTTAGCAACAAGGATTGAAAGAAAAAGGAGAAAAGCCATAGACCAAACATTGAATTCATGGCATCGTAAAACATGTCTAGGTTGAACACCAAGCCACAGTTTTGGAGTCCATGGGTATGATAAAGGGCATTCCTTTTTTTGTGCTAATTGATCAGGAGCCACCGATAGTTTTATTTCTATTTTGACACTACTTAGAAGTGGATTGACAACTCATGAGCAATGCGACTTTAGGATGGTAGAAATGCCCTCTAGCTCTCAACAATTGATATAATCATTGGTGAAGGATTTCACTATTAACATAGGGGGATGTGGCACCAAGATGAACCTATATAGTATAGCTCTCGGAGCTTATGACTTGATTGTAGGAATGGATTGGATTGAACCTCATCAAGCTATAGTGGATTGCTATAAGAAGACAATTCTTTTCCAAAATGACAAGGGAGAACCCTCAATAATCAAAGGTGTTAGACGTGATGTTACCTTACATCTCATTTCAACCAAGAAGGTTAATAAGTGTATAAGGAAAGGGTGCAAAATTTATGCAGTAGAGATGGTTGATGTTGAGGAAAAATCCTCTGACAAGTTGCAATTGCTACCTTTATAATTTACAAATATATTTCCTCTAGAGATACCTAGCTTACCCCTTGTCAAATAAATTGATTTCTACATTTCCTTGAAGCCTGGAACAAAATCCATATCCAAGACACCTAATCAAATGATTGTCCCATAACTTAATGAGTTTAGTATACAACTTAAAGAATTCCCTGATCAAGGCCGCATTCGACCCAATGTATCACCGTGGGGTGCACTAGTGATTTTTATGAAAAAATGGATGGAACCCTTAGGTTATGTATTGATTATCGAGATATAAAAAAATACACCATTCAAAACATGTATCCCGTGCCTCACATTTATGACCTCTTTAACCAATTAAAATGAGATTCAATATTTTCTAAGATGGATTTGCGGTTGGGCTACCACCAACTATGAATTAAAGAAGAGGATATACTAATGACAATATTTAGAATATGATGTGGACACTATGAGTTTATTATAGTGCCATTTGGTTTAACTAATGCTCTAGTGGCATTCATGAACTTGATGAATAGTGTTTTTCGAAAATATTTGGACCATTTTGTCCAAGTATTCCTACATCACATTCTCATTTACTCCCACAATGAAAGGGAGCATCGAGATCACTTGAGGTCGGTGCTTCAATGCCTTAGAGAACATAAGCTATATGGGAAACTTACTAAATGCTCTTTCTTTGAGAAATAAATTCAATATCTAGGTCATACCATTAGTGGGAAATGAATTGTAGTGGATTGTAGCAAGATTGAAACTATAGTGGATTGGCTAACTCCTAAGAATGTTAAATAAGTATGCAACTTTATGGGGTTGGTAGGATAATATAGAATATTTGTATAAGGATTCTTGTGGATATCCAATCCCATCAGAAACCTCCAAAGGAAAGGGGTTAATGTTGAATGGAAAAGAGCGTGCGAGAGAGAATTTATTGAGCTAAAACATGGACCAGAAAATGCCCCATTCTTAAGGGTGTCCGACATGGAAAAGGAATTTTGTGTATGCATGAATGCGTCAAGAGAAGGATTAGGCATGTTCTTGATGTGAGACGGAGGGGTTATTTCTTATGATTCATGTAAACTTAAGACCCATGAAATCAATTACACCACATATGATCTAGAATTAATTGTAGTTGTGATGGCCATGAGACTATGGAGACATTATTTAGTGGTACATTAATATGAACTAAGAACATATCACAAAATCCTTAAGCATATCTTCACCTAAAAGGACCTTAATGCTCCGTAATGACATTGGAGTGAGTTATTTTAAAAATACGATTTCAGGGTATCCTACATTAAGGGAAAGGAAAATAAGGTTGCAGATGCTCTAAGCAGGAGACTTGAAGTTCATTTAGTACTATCACTAAAGCTGGAGCTGAGAACTTGGATTCTAAACCACTTGATAGGAGAATTGTAATATCAACAGATAAAATATTCCTTACAAGAAGGAGCACCAGTGGCATCCAAGTGGGATGGATACACCAAGTAGAGAATGATGGTTTGTTGTGATATAAGGATAAGATGTATGCGTCAGTTGATGATGAACTTTGGAAATTTATAATGAAGGAAGCACACAAAGCTCCATATGTTGCACATCTAGAAGTAAAGAAAATGTATGCAGGCTTGAAAAGGATATTTTTATGGACTAAAATGAAAAGGATATAACACAATTTGTGGTTTGATGTTTTGAATGTCAATAGGTTAAAGTTGAACATCGTCACCTTGCAGGCCTTCTACAACCCCATGATATACCAAAAAATAAGTGGGAAGTTGTTTCGATGGATTTTGTGGGAGGCTTACCTATCACCCCCTAGAGACATGACTATATTATGGTCATTGTTGATAAATCAACTAAGAGTTCTCACTTCATTCCAGTTAAGTGCACCTTTGAGGCGCCAACCATTGCTCAATTTTTCCTTAAAGAAATAATTCGCCTTCATGGGGTGCCACAAAAAATTATATCTGATAGAGATTCATGTTTTACTTCTAGATTTTGGCAAAGTCTTTTAAATTCTATGGGAACACAAATCAACTTTAGTACTACATATCATCCAAATATAGATGGAAAAATAGAGAGAGTAACCGAATACTAGAGTACATGCAACGAATGTATGTCATGGATCAATGTAATCAATGGGAGAAATAGCTTCCCTTAGTGGAATTTGCATACAAAAATAGTTATCATATTTCAATTTAGGAAAGCCCCTTTGAAATCCTATATGGAAGACCATGTCGTACTCCATTAGGCTGGGATCGATTCATATTAGGACTAGACATGCTATAAGAAATGGAAGAACAAATGTATACAACTAAGCAAAGGCTAAAAGAATTTAGAGATCACCAAAAAGGTTATGCTGATGTAAAGAGAATTAAAACAAACTTTGAAGAAGGTAGCCAATATTTTATTAGAGTTAGACCATGTAAGAGTTCCTTCATATTTGGCAAAGGAACAAAGCTATCCCCTAGATTTTTTGGGCCATTTAAGATCCTAAAGAGGATCAGAATAGTTTCTTATAATCTTGAGCTACCATCCCATCTAAGAAATATGCATAATGTATTTCATGTTCCTATGCTTAGAAAATATGTACCTAACCCATCCCATGAATTGAAATTTGAGAATTTACAGGTTTCCAAGGAGGGAGTCCTTCAGGTTGAACCATTATGTATACTAGACCACTAGGTTCATCAGCTCAATAACCATGAATTTAAATAGGTCAAGGTGCAATGGAACCAATATAGTCCTGCATTAGCTACATGGGAGGATGCAAATGCTATTCATTGTGACTTTCCTTATATTTTTTATTAAATTGTGTGGTGAACCACATATGATTCCATAATTTAGCTTAGATAGATACCTATCTTATATAAATATTTCTCTCTGGAACATTTGAATAATATCTAAATGCTTAAATTTTATTGATAAACTATGATATTATCTATGAGGTTATGGTTTTAGTTTATTTTTTTAAACTATAATGTTTTTATGATATGTGGTTAATAATGTCATTCATATATGGTGTTTAATTATTTATTTTGTTGTGATAATTCCATTGTATGCTCATAACTATTGTTGTATGCATGATGTGACATATGGATTATTTATTTATTTTCGCCATATGGATTATTTCCTATGATGTTATGATTATAACTAATGCATGGGTTGCATGTCGAGATGTGGTGATTAACAAAAAATCCACAAATAAGCCAAGAATACCGGTTTATTTGATGATATCATGGGAGCCCATACCTACAAGGGAGAATGTGTAATAACATATGGGCTGGGGATAGACTCGATCAACACTACATATGGCAATGCCTCTTTTGCCTTTCATATACCTTAATGGATAGCTCTTGAAGGGCTATGGAACCATCTTAAGGAGGCCGAGTACTTGATATTTGATTGGGATATGGAAGTCCATAAGTGGTGTGAGGACTTCGACACTTATGGTTGTACACCTCAATGAGTTGTGGAGGGAGATGGTCCAACCTTGCGAGATGTCCGAAGACATTGAGTTCTAGGACCGGATGTCTGCCTTGGGGAAGATAAGGTCTAAGCCTTAGGGTGAGACTTGAGGCTATGGTATAGACCGATGAGGTTATATGTCTAGTTCATAAAGTTGGGAAAGAGGCTTGAGATTCCTCAAGATTTCCTTGGTGTTGTGATGTAACTTTCATTGATTACTAGTATACTAGTTCAACAAAGGGTGTTGAAAAAGATGGGGTAATAATAATAATAATAATAATAATAATAATAATAATAATAATAATAATAATAATAATAATAATAATAAATGATTAAACTTAACTTCAGGACAAATTTCTATAAAGAGGGGGAGTATAATAATCATAATAATAATCATAATCATAATAATAATAATAATAATAATAATAATAATAATAATAATAATAATAATAATAATAATAATAATAGATGAAATAATATTAATGTATAAATAAAATAACAAATAACAAATAAAATAATAATAATAAAGAAATAAAATAATAAAAGACAAAGAAAAATATAATAATAATTAAATAAAATAAAAATAAAATAAAATTTTGCATGATGACACATGGATTATGTACATGTGAATCCCTTTCCAATTCCCTTACGATTTTTGGAACGTTTTGTTCTTTTTAAATGGCAGAAAAGGGAGATAAGGGAATTCATTCATTCACTCATTCTCTAAGGAAGGGAATGCTGCAAGACAAAAGGCACTGATAGTAGTAAGTTGATTAAGTGTTTGGGGTGACAACTGTAAGAAATATTGGTTGTAGTTCGTATAATGTTGGGTGGAGATTCATCCCCAACACT
The DNA here is from genome assembly GCA_031772625.1 of Pinus tabuliformis. Taxonomy (NCBI): domain Eukaryota; kingdom Viridiplantae; phylum Streptophyta; class Pinopsida; order Pinales; family Pinaceae; genus Pinus; species Pinus tabuliformis. The sequence continues at coordinate 993,938,959 of CM062810.1, read as the reverse complement.
TTGTTGTGGTCAGTGAAATCTGGATAGCTTGACAACTTCATAACCACTAGTAAGGCATATTGTCGCTCCACAGGTATGTTGTTATTTTCAAATCTTTTGAAAATCCTATGGTAATTAATTGATTAGTTATTTTGATTTATAATGGTATGGTTGATGTATTTAATTTTATGTATTTTAATTCTAGTTCGCTATAGATTGGTATATTTGGAGGAAAAAATTGACGATATAGACCACAAGCTGACCATTCTAGTCAGGATATCAACCAACATCTCCTTCTCCTTGGATGAGGATAGTGACTATCCAGTGTAAATGTTTGGAGATTCTTCCCAACAGTTGTTATGACTCACTGGTTTCTTGCTTGCAACCCTAGTATTATTTTTTTGTCTTATGTTGATATATGTCAAGGTCTAAAAACCAACTTGTTTTTATAAGTTTTTATTTATAAGATGTGCTAGTTAGATGAGCTCTTAACAACCTCAATATTTTGAACTTATGCTATTGGTCTAGTTTCCCTTTGAGCATAACAATAACAAAAAATTTAGATCTATGTAATCCTCATTCGATGTAATAAAAAGTGCGTAACTTCAAAATAAAATAAAATAAATGTTAATATCATAATTTAATGTTTTAGTTAATATGAATATTAATATAATGAATTAGTTTAAACAAAAAAAATTTAATACAATATTTAAATACATTAAATTTAAACAAATAATTTTATTTTGAAATTAAATTAATAAATTAATAAATTGATATAATATATAGAATATTAATATCAATATATAATGTAAATTAAATTAATATACTTTGTATACAAACTTAGATCCATGATCTTAACTCTAGATCTACCAAGCTTCAAGAGGGATAAAATATCTTTTCACCTAGATCCATCTTAACTCCGGTTACCAAGCTTTGAGAGGGATCAAATCTCTTTTCACTCTAAAAAAGGTTTGCAACTCAAGAGATTTGATTTGGAGTTAAGATGGATCTAGGATGGTTTAATTATTATATATATATATATAGTTTTAATTTTATTTTTATGTATTTGAACTAGTCAATTGTTTTAGTTTATATATATATATATGTATATATATATATATATCTATATATATATATATATATATATATATATATATATATATTGTGTAATTTGACCTGGTCAAAATGTTTACATAATATAACAAGATAAGACATTACCACATCTCTTCCATACTAGGCTGGAGAGCGCTTCTTGGTGCAATTACATATAGATTAATAGATCATTATTATTATTATTATTATTTACTAGAGGAATTGACAACTAGCTAGTATCGTACTCACACAACATAGGGTGGATTCCAACTGCTACCACTATTAACTCTAGGTGCATACATACACCCCATCCACATGCACAGGTAAGTTGGGATATTTGAACATCGAATCTCCTCACACATAATACTTTAGTTACATGACCATCACCAATTTAGTTTCCCCCAAGTGCTTAGATTAATAAATTTTTCTTTTGGTAAAGATAAGGGGTAAATCCTTTCATTTTTCAAAATATATTATAGTATTTAGTCAATAAATTCTATGCAACAAATGACCTCAAGCTTCCCTGAGGGAAAACATGTCTGTTGATAATCTATTAACAGAGTATCTAGTCCAAAATCTTAACGAAATACAAAAATGCATTATCACCAATGAAATTACATCATCATCAAACCATCGATCTAAAGCTATAAATGTCAAAATACTAAGTATTAGAGGAGGACACAGGTTTAGGGTCTCTTGCACTCAATTTTGGAGGGATTGGAGGGGAAATATCAAAGATGTGATACTTAATTCTGTTGTCCATCTTCTCCATGTAAAATCTCATGTTCTGTTGCTCCCATTTGAGATTTTCCAGGTGGGTGAATATGTTATATTGATCAACTTGCCTCACCATTAGAATCCTTCCCATTAATGATTTTATATTCCAATATAAAAAGATATATTAAATATATTTCTTCTTTCTACCCATCGTATGTGCCAGATTTGCTACAAATTTCCCAAACTCCCTCACCAAGATAGAGTTAGACATTGAATGTCTATCTCTGATTGCCAATTCCTCCAAATGGTGTAATTCGTTATGGACATCAGTAGGGGTGATAGAATGGAATGTTTATACAACTTCCTAGAATTAATTTTGATCTTAGTTGTGCTCCTATGGGTCCCTACCACCACAACCACCTCTATGACACCATATCCACTGTCATTGCATAATGTTTTTCCTGCAACATTGAACTTTTTTAACCCTCAAATGCAACCAAAAGATATTACCCTCAAGACTGTGAAGACGCCACAACTATGAGAATAGAAACCACACACTAGATCAAACGCTATATAATTAACTTCCTAGACACAAGAAACATGACACTGAGACACCAAGTCCAATGGGCCGTGAGGTTCCAGTCACAACTACTACAAATTTGTTCAAACAAGGTATGTATCTACCACCCGAGGGGTTTGGAGACTCTTGCACCACTTATAGATTACCAAAGCTGCTAAATTTTTTCAAATGACTCCCTTTTCCATAGACACAAAACATAACAATATTCACATATTCATCCACGTAGCTTGAAGCTTTATGAGGTTTAACATGTAAACTCATTGATAAAACCAGATAATTAAAAGATTAGTTTTTCTAGGAAACCTAAGGATAAACCCCTCTCACAAAGATAAGTCATAGATCTCTTTGGTCCAAAGGCTTGATACACCCACAGTTCCAAAGAGGAGCTATGTAACTGATAAATTACTGGGCTAGGGAAGAAGGCATGAATGCCTTAGGAGGGCCCTTGAAATAGTGCCCTCCTATGCCATAATAGAAAAGAGAAAACATTGATAGACTCCACTCCCTTTTATAATTCAAACATGGTGAGAGATGGGTGGCCCAAGAATTTTCCAAACAAGACCCCAACCTAGCAATTAATGAGAGAAATCAATTAGATTAGATGACCATGCAAAATCCCAAACATTCTAGACATAGCCAAGGAGATTTAAGTAGGGTAAGGAGAAAGAGAGACTAGAGACAACATACCCCTGAATCTACATGCATAGAAGGCGAGTTCAACCTTAGGCACTAATTTTAGTGACTAGTCCCAAATCTAGATCCCATTAGCGCTGCCTGGTCACAAATTTACCAACCACCAACAATTGTGATACATACAAATTGACCCCTCAACCTTGGTTTCAAAGTCAATTAGGTATAAAAACCAACACTTCCAAATGGCAGAGCACAACTTGGTCCTCTGGTAAAAATACCTCAAATATCCTCGCAAACTTATTAGCACAAATGAGCTCGAATCAAAGAACTTCCTTAATTCACATCGCATGCAACGACGTACATAGGGGTGGCCATTCCACCTCAAGGAGTTAATGCCACACATTCTAGAACCGCCCAAGATGGTGGGCATGCATCCACACGTGCTCATATTTCTATTATTCACCCCCATTGGGGATGGATTATTAGATTATTAATATAGTAAACACATTGAATTTAAACAATAATTAATACAATGTAATACATTATTAATACTATATTTATTTAGTCATATATTACATTTATAGATATAAATTTATTTATATGGATTTAAACTTAAACCTATAAATTATTTAATAGTAATTGATTTATAGATTAAATAATAATAATAATAATAATAATAATAATAATAATAATAATATGAATGAACGAATGAATGAATGGATGGATGGTTGCTATTATATTATAGTTTTATGTTTCAATTTATATGAATACTTTGAAGTTTTAATTTATATGATTATTAATAGATTTTAAATAATAGATTTAATTTATAAACATTTTATTCAACCAATATTTGGCTTTTATTTATGGTTTTATTATTTTGATAAGTGTATTATTATTTCTTTGTTTTAATTTTCCGTTTAATCTTCATATTAGTAGTTTTATGGATTCTTTAATCTATAAAATATGATTTAGTGGTTCTCATGTTAATTTTTCTTAGGGCTATATTGTTCTTTTTTTTGATAATTGCATTTCATTATTTCTGCACAACATCATAACATTATACATATTTACATTATTATTTAGCAGCATATGCAACTATGTAGAAATAACAATATCACCATCAATGCAGTAGAACATAAAGGAAAAATAGAAGAAAAGCATTCACAAATAGAGACACCAGGATTGGTCGGAGACTAGGGAAAATTCCATTATGGGGGAAACCTTTTCAAATTCTTTTTCTTATTAGATTTTCATTGAATGATTCAACAAAAGAGAGTACAGTGATCCATATATTCATCCATACAACTATCCAACAAAAATCACTAAACAATATCCATGAGATGAATCCAACTATTCTTATACTCAAAAACCCTGATTTAGAAGCTTGTAATGAACGATCACTATCTGCGGTTAGCTGCCGAACACTGTGGTCAACAAGAAAAAACTTCGGTCAACAAAAAAATACAACTTTAGGTCCTAGTCACAGGTAGGAAGTGAGCATGCGAGCAATTAGGAAGTTTTAGTAGCTCACTTGAGCCTGCAAGCCAACAACCAGTCAAATCTTTCCTTTGGAAACATGTGACTAAGAAACAAAACCCTAGGAAAATATGTACAAGCTTTGGACCCTACAATTTCACTTTTGAGTGAACCCATTTCTCCGCAAACCTACCTCAGAACTTTTTAAGCCAAAAAAAAGAAATATAATAGAAGAATGACCCATGATGATTTGAAAATGAGTTAGAGGTCAATTGTATTTATATCTTTCCAAGGGTGTCCAATTTGCTTTAGGGTCGACTTGATCAAATATGCACATGTGGGCTCATAATTCAAAAATAAACTTTCCCTTGTCCAAATTTGATGATATTTAGGTCAATTTTTGTCCTCTCGAAAAGAGGAATTCAATGCAATCATCATTTCCATCAAATGAGCTATCCAAAGTGGAAGTTGGTCATAGTTTCTAATTTTAAAACTCCCTCTCAACTAGGGAGAATTCCATCTGTATCATGTCATGTCTAGCCTATCATCAAATCATATCCAATCTCAAGTATCTCATCATCACTTATCATGATTGTTCATTTCAATTCATATCTTTCTTATTCCTACTTATCTCTTGATTTTCCCTGCTCATATTCTGAACATTATTGAATATAAAAGAAGAAGAATTTGACTTTGAAGGGGATCTCAATCTACCACCCTCTTTCCATAGGAGAGCCACTGCTACCACCTAGAATCTCTACCAGCAGAGAGACAAATGCTACCACCTGGGAAACATTAGCAGGGAACTAAATCTATGACCCGCATCAACATCAGAGAGCTTAGCTCTATCCAAAACAACATTGGGGAGCTTAATCTGAACTCGAAATCTCATGGGGGAGCTAAACATCTACAACTCGATAAACATCTACAACTCGATATCGAGCAATAGGTGATATAAAGGAGCACATCTCAACCCATCCTATTGCCTATTGATATTCCTAGTAATGAACCTCAAGATTCATGTGGGAGAAAACCTGTATCATAATCCGAGCTTGGGATAGATACCCAACTTACCAAACAATAAGGATAACATGCCCCAAGCCTCCTCAACTTGTTGGTCAAACAGGGAGGGAAAATTCCAAAAAACCTGACTTGTGGGTATGATGCCATTTGGGGTATACTCTGGAAAGACCAAGATAGGGGAGCAACATATCCAATGATATGGGTAACATATAAGGGTGTGTTGATGGTGCTGGATCCACCAACATTCATGGGATCTCCCCAATATGAGTTCCCAATTAGACCTCACACGATTTGGTGTAGGAGTCCCATCCGGTATAATGGCTTGGTTTCCAAATACTTAGAGATTTGCCTTGGCTCTAGCTTTCAACACATGAGATTTTTGCAATGGTATCTTCGAAAAGCAAGGTGAGTGTGAAATGTAACTGTGTCTAGGTTCTCTTACCAAAAGGGGGGGAAGGAAGTGAGCCTCTAAGTGAGAGGTAATAGTACCATCCAGGAAGAGATACACGTGAACTAGGAAGGCTTGTCCAACATCCAACGGAATAGTCCATAGTGGATGCAATCACACTTAGCATACTTTGACAACATGGCAACATAGACCACTGGAAAAACAAGACAAAGCATTATCCTCTGTGAGACTGTCCTAAAACAAAAAGTGACAAGTGCGACACTTGAGATAGAATTTAGGATGACCGCAATGACACTTGCGCGACATAGCTTAAAAATTTGTGTATGAGTGCGACATATGTTTACATATCCGGAAAACTCAAATACACAAATACCCATGTTCGAAATCACTAGAAAAGGAAGGAAAGCATGGTAAAACAATCAAACATGCCAAAAGGCGATAGTTGATCAAACATGCAAAGGGGGTGAAAAGACTCTAAGAAAGCTCATGACATGAGCTAAAGTTCTTGTAAAAATAAGGGAAAAGACCAAGGAAGGCTCCAAAGTTTGAGTGCAAGCCAAAATTTTGGAGGGTGTTGCAACTGCTACAACACTTGGAGACACACTGGTTTAATTCCAGCTTATCCATCTTGGTTCATTTTTTAGTGTAGGGCCTTGGTCCTTGAGGGAGCATTGATTCATCGTGTAGATTAATTTGGCTTCCCCACTTACCCCATGGGAAGACATGGTCTCCTTTGTACCTTCTCAGTTGAACACAACACAAGATTCAACCAGATCACAATGTTTTGAATTGGGAAGGGTAGTTTAGCTTGCAAGCTTATGATTTTCGGAGTATAGTTTTCATCTCTAGTGTTACTCTGCTACTAGCAAGCTTGGAAAATACCCCGATGGAGTCATGCAGGAACACAAGCATTTCCCCACTACCAGAGAGATTAGACAGTACCCCGGTGGAGTTGCCTGCTTCACCTCTCTGCGCAAGAAGCCTTTCTCTTCTTTCACCTTTATTTATTTATTTAAAGAGAACTGTGCATTAGAATTTATTTATTTTGGGGTGTGTTGATGGTAATGGACCCACCAGCATGTCAGGGGATCACCCTAGTAAGAATTCACATCTAGACCTCATACCTTTTGGAGTAGGAGTTTTAGGAGTGGGTAGTAAAGTAATGCCTTAACTGTGGTAGTGCGCATAGTAAGTATGATAACTCTCTCCGAAGCAAGTGTGTGACCTTGCAATGAGTCAAGTGAGATGCATGGGGGTTCTAACACATGGAGGGTAAATGAAGTGTGTCCCTTAGAAGCCTATAATAGTATGCTGCCTGAAAGGAACACACAAGCATAATGACATCACAATATGGAAAGCGGAATAGTCCACAAACCAAAGTGACGAGTTAAACTAACAACACGTTTGCAACAAGATTCATACAATTGCATACAAAATAGTTCATACACAAATGCATAAGTTAAATAACATACATTTCTAAAGAAACTGGAATAGTCCAACTAAAATAACGACATATGCATGAAAATGTGCTGGCTTTGTTATATATTATTAAGTGAAATTTCCATCCATACATACACCATTGACAGCTAGTAGCCCAAATAGTGGAACATTATAGTCAACACCGCCTACTCCTCCAAAGAGACATACTTGCTCTACATTGTGGAAAAGCCAAGGCTCTTCACAATACTCTCCAAGCCTTATCTAAGCAATGCCTAGCCAAAAGCTTGGCTCCAAAAATCCTATACTATGAGTTATGAGGTTGTATATATAGCAAAGGGTGGGGTGACCCTTGATATTCCCCTTTGACTCTTGGACTACCCTCATGACTCTTCACTTTACATAGTGATAGTTCACATTCCACTTGTGACACTTGGAATTTCACTTACAACATATTTACAATGATACAATTTCCACATATACCCATGTGGGACAAAATAGGCTTGAGTCAACCTAACAAGACAAACAACATCACTCGGGGTCTTAGGGAAAGACTAATTCGATAACCTCCTTGTGTTGGTCTTCGATGATGAATTGATACCAAGCTTGGTACTACATTACTGTTTCCCCATACTATTTGGTGATGTCTTTATTGAAGTGAAATCTTGCCTCCATGGCTTCTGGGTATATCGTTCTCAAACCTCTGTCCAGCTCATCCTGAAGCATGCCCAACACTATCTTGAGTGTGGCTGGACCACTGATGTACTTCTGTATGTTCTCTGTGCTCAATTGCAAGTCATCACTAGTAGCTTCACGCATCAACTTCTCTATCTACCTGTCAACCTCCAGCATGACTTGGTTCTTCCTCATTGCTTGAGTGAGGTTTCCAATCGAAGGGATCTTGTGTGTCCTCACTATGACATCCAGACTCCTATACAACTATGCATAGGAAGCCTCAATGCTGGTGATGAGCGAGGGAGCTGCTCATAGTTCTGCATCAACATCTAAATTCGTGCTTGTTCTAGCTCTTTTATAACACCATTTATGACTCTTACTAGATCTGATGCTCTGATTATGGCCTAGGGAAACACTTCCTTCCAGACTTGGTCCAAAATCTAAAAAACCGTGTTTTATTCCCTATACGCTACTTTTCCTTGTGATAAAAGCGTGTACACGCGGGTCAGTATATACCCAACCCGCATACATATGTTAAAACACTTAAAAATAATAAATTTCCTTAATTTCGAGCGATTTCACTGGTTTTACCTATTACTCACCTCCTATAGCCCGTGGCCCAACTGGTTCCCAACTAAAAAAACTAATTTGGAGAAGTATAAATAAACTTCCATGGGAAGGCCTTAAGGGAGAAGAGATGAGATATTGATACTATAGTGAGATTATACTTGATCGAGTCTGAAAAAATCCTTGTGCCTCCTGCACTCCCCAAATCTTTAGGAAACTCTTATTTCCTTGTTGGAGATATCATTCATATTTCTTGAGATATCATTGTGTTGGTGATGGGGGAATATTGTTAAGGCTGGGAAGGGACAAAATTGGAGGATGGTTCCGCTTGGAGTTGGAGAAAGACTTAGGTCGTATTTCTCCACTTTACTTGTAGTTTACTTCAATAAAGAAATGCTGTTATGTTCCTGATATTAAACATGTTTATGCATTGATTTATATTGTAATTTGTTTATGAATCTTATATTGATGCGTAATTGTTCATTAATTTATATGATTTAAAGTTAATATCATGAACATGCTTTATGTTTCTACTGTTGTATATGTTTCATTTGAATAATTTTCAGGTTTCAAAGACATCAGGAGAAGCTAAGGGTTTGCACCCTACGGGATCTACCCAAATGTAGGACCTTCAGGTAAGGACACTCTTGCACAGTTTAGTAGAATAAGCATTTAGGTTGTTTGCCTAAACATTTCTTTCTGTTGTTTTCCATATGCCCTATTGGGGTTTTCAACCCAAGACCCTAGTGTGATCATTCTTGCAATAGAATTGGCGACTCCACTGGGGATAACATTCTTGTTATTCCTGGTTTGGGTTGTTTGTTCTCAATCAGGGTTTGTTTTCTTGATTGCTTGCTTCTACAATATTATTTGACTCATTAGCTTCCCAGGTATCAAGTCTGATCTTCTAGATCAGGCCTTGATTTTTGTTTTTTCCTAATTGAGCTTTGTATACGCTATTTTCTTGGGTTACAGTCGCGTATACATGCAGGTTTCCTCAAGCAGACTCACGTATATGCGAGTTTCTTGTATTAGAAACGCGTGTGCACGCTTCTGTGTCTTTACATAGTCGCGTATACAATTTTTTGAATTGTTTTTTCAAATATTCTTGCCCAGTTAGGTCTACTTCCTGGTCATTTCTGTTGTTTTATGGTCATCTATTGTTTAAAGAACTCAATTCTCCTACAAGATTTCTTTTTCAAATCTCCTTCTCACTGAAAAGCCTAGTGGGCCTAGGATTGCTTCTTAAGCAAGTTTGTGGTTTGTGTCTTGGGTTCAAGGCTTTTGTCTGAAGTTCTTGGATGTTCTAGTTTTCCAGAACAAGAAATTGATTTCGATTTTGTTTGTAGCCCAGATTTCAAGTTGCCTTGCTTTGCTTTTCCTTGTTTGATTGGCCTTGTTGCTTTTCGAGCCTTTTTGAGAGTCTTTTTGGAAATTTTGAAAGTTTTTATTTCTTGACATTTTTGTTGGTTTGCTGAAGTCTTTTACTGTTGTTTGGGTCAGTTTGTGCAAGTTTGTAGTCTTTCTTGTTTCAAGTTTCATTCATTAATGAGTTTTATAACTTGCAAGATTTAAAGACTCCTTGTGCTTATTTCTTGATCTTTCGAATTTAGTAGTTCTTTTTGTGACCTCAAAAGTTGCTTTAGTTTCCTTAAAAGAAAAAGACAAAAACATAGCTTTGCCTTTCTTTTTCTTTCCAAGATTTTGGTTTTTGAGCAATTGTGATATTTTTCAATTTGTTTTGCTTGGTTTTGAGGGAAATTTGTTATTAAATTTTTGCCCTCTTTATTGTCAAGTGGGCTTATTGATTTTATAAAGAAACACTTTTTCTTCTTGTATGAGCATCCATGCACTATCATTATAGTTTGCATAGCAGACATTTTAGTATTTTTGTTAGCTTTTGCGTATGTGGAGTGTGTTTTTTGGAAAAAAGAAAAATTTGCTTGTATAAGTTTATTTGTAGAACTCTATAGAAATCTCTTTTCATTGAAGAAAATAACTACATTTTCATGTAGCTAAGTTTCCATTGGTTTTTGTTACGTCAAAACATCATTAGTTTCATTCTCATTTTTAGCCATGACTTAATGAACAATACTATAAAATCAAGCGCTTTAACAAAATGAACTAGAACTTTTATTTTTTTCATTAAAAACACTAACAAGTTTAGGTTCATTAGGGCCTTGGAATAGGTGAGTGGAGAGTTAACTCTCCAAGGCCGCTCAAATTATCAAACATAGAAGTTGAATAATGAGCGAAATCCAATATCATTAGAAAGATCAGGAAAGCAGTGACTGGGAGTTAAGCACGAGGGAGAGTGAAGACAAGGAAGAGAGATACCCCTCTCTCCTACTTGTTGGATCCTGCCTCACGACTGTTTCACCTGGCTTTTGATACGAGTTGGTGCATGTAGTTGCCTTTCCTAGGGATCACATAGGTGGCCGCGGAGGGGAATCCCATGGCACATGAGGCAGACGTTGCATCACATTCATTAGTACTTCTGGAGGGTACCCTTGCGAAGCTTGGGTGCTTGCACCGACAAAGGCTTTTTTCTGGAGGTCAGGGTAACTATTTTTGTTACTTTCGCTAGTAGGCTTGGGCCGTTATTATCCCAAACTATCTTAGGAAGGTCCCTTACTTTGATTTTTTGTATTTTGGTGTCCGGTCCTCATCACTTGGAGCAGAAATACTTGGAAGTTGCTTGATTGGTTGCATCTTTAGGGACTTTATATTCAAGTGCTCTTTGCTCTTTATATTTAATTGGCTTTAGGTATTTTTTGTCTTGTCACTTTTGATCTTATATTTTGAGTGATTGACCTACCACTCTGCCACTCTTGAAAGGATGTTGATCTTTCTTTTCGAAAGTTGTGGAATTGCCTCCTTAAGGGAAAAGGTTTTGATTGTGCATCTCTCTTCCTTGGAAAGTCATTTGTACATTCCTATAAGGGAAGGATCTACAAATAAGTCTGGTATGGCCCATATAATTATGGAGGCCAACCAAGGTACCCTTCCAAAAGGGGATCTTTGTGCTTTTCCTTCCTTTGGAAACGTTGGTACCCCCTTGATGGACACTTTGAATATTCTTGATGTTCTTGAAGCTTATCTGATGAATGCTTTATATCAAGGGCATAAAATGGGTGTTAATTGTTCATCTTCTTTAAAAGAGAAATTTGGTATTCCTCTTTCTCCTCCCTCTTGTAATAAGATATATAAAACAAAGAGAGAGAGGAAGATGAAGAAGAAGAATAAGTCTATCCATTCATCACCAACCTCTGCTAGTTATGTTGGAGATGAGCCTTCAGCCACTACAAGTCATGCTGGGGGCATAAGTCTAGTCACTGAAAGTCATACTAGCAAAGCATCACCAACCTCTGCTAGTTATGTTGGAGATGAGCCTTCAACCACTGCAAGTCATGCTGGGGGCATAAGTCTAGTCACTGCAAGTCATACTAGCAAAGCATCACCAACCTATGCTAGTCATGTTGGAGATGAGATTTCAGCCACTGCAAGTCATGATGGGGGCATAATTCTAGTCACTTCAAGTCATACTAGCAATGAATCATCATTAACCTCTGCTATTCATGTTGGAAATGAGCTTTTAGCTGCTGCAAGTCACGCTGGGGGCATAAGTCTAGTCACTGCGAGTCATACTAGAAATGGGTCACCTACCTTTGTGAGTCATATTTCTGTTGACTCACTTCCTTCTCTAAGTAGGGTTGGGGGCACAAGTCCTATCTCTCTTGGGGACTCTCCACAAACCACTGCTACTCATGTTGGCGGGATGGATGTTGATAAGAAACCTAGGCATGGAAGTTTTAAACCTAAGTTCCCTTGTAAAATATGCAAGGGAGACCATCTTACTCATTTATGCCCTGACATTCCAGAGGTATAAAGGATATGGTCCGAGTCTGAAAGTTCTTCTACTCCTGAATCTGATATGGTTTCTCAACAGTCTCATCAACCATTAGTTGATAATGTGGTCGAGCCAGTGCAATCTCTGGCTGATTACACTCCTCTTTTGGGGGGTGAAGTGCCTAACAACAGAGTCTATTTGATTTCTAGTACAGAGTCTTCTGGTATAGGGGGCATTCTAGTTTCTTCGAATGTTCCCCCTCCAAGTTCTAGGAGTGTCTCCTTTGATTGGGATAGTCTTGTCAAGCCTCGTCTTCCTTCAACTACACCTTTTTAAATAAAGGTTAGATTTAATTCCAAAAACGTCTATTGATGTATGGTGGATGAAGAATCCTCTGCAAGTATTATATCCTCCTTAACTTGGAAATCTTTGGGTTCTCCAAAGTTGTTGACAATTGATAGTCAGTTATTAGCCTATGATAGAAGGCCTGGTGAATCTATGGGTGTTCTTCCTCAATTGCCTATTACTTTAGGTGGGAAGACTATTTTTATCGATATGATGGTGGTTGATCACCCTTTGGACTTTAATATGCTACTTGGGCATGATTTTGTCTATGCTATGAATGTTGGTGGTGTCTTTGATATTTTGAGTGACGCATTTTCCTCATAACTAGAATATTGTCATTGTTGATCAGCGTGCATCTGATAATCACCACCCTAATTCGAATCTACTATAGAATACCCCTTTGTTTGATGATGAGCCCCAAAAATGAGTAATTATATGGGCTCATTCAACCTCCTAATTTGACTTAATCCACCATTATCATTAGTTTATTTCATGTTTTTGATTATATTTATGCTAATAGAGTGAATTGGGTTAGTCATTATGCCAACAAGTCTAATGTGTGCTTTATGCAGATTTTTAGTCAATTTTGAGACAAAATCAAAGGTTTAAATGAGCACTTGGCAGCCAAATTCATGGAGAGGATTTGTAGGAAGGTGTCCCCTTCATTTATGAGCTCTTACCTCGAATTCTCCACCACCAGCTCAGAGTTCAAGGGCCACCACATCGATTATCACAAGGGTAGCCGAGCAAGGGCTAGTAAAGTTGTTGTTAACTGCAAGTTTTGGCAGTCGAGTTCCTAAAGTTTAGGAGGGCTGTTGGGGTCGTCAATTTGTATAAATAAGAAGGCCTAGGGCCTCAGCTTAGTTAGCTAGTTGGCAGTTCAATTTTAGCGATTTTTTTAGTAATTTTTTAGGCAGTAGGTTAGCTTTGCATTTCAGCACATTTTCAAGCTTTTTCTTGTGGACAGTTTTTGGGATGTAACTATTATTTCTTGCTCAATAAAGATGAATCCAGCTTCAAACCAGCTCTAATATTCCTTAGGAGGCTGTAGCTCTTGGGGTTGGGCCCAAATCAAGTTCCCAGTACCTCCTTTGTGTACTTTTATGTGTCTTTGCTGCATTCTTAGAATAAAATCCGTTGTTTAGAATAAAATCTTGTTTTGTTATTTAGGTTGATTTTGATGATTGAAATAGCTTTTCATGTTCAGGTTGATTTGATAGGTTGGTAGCAAAAAATATCTTTGAAAAAGGCCATCAAGCAACCCTTGATCTCACCTCTCCCTCCTTGGGACCATGAGCTGAGACCAAGGTGTCCCTGCTGCCATAAAAACACTATTCTTGCTTCTTCATGCAATTTCTAGTGTTAGATTATTAGTTGCAAAATTTAGTACCAGTTATGATTACATGCTTAGACCTATTATTGCTTGGTTTCCATAGTTTTTTTACATGATTTTCCGCCAAAAAACTTCTGTTCATCATGCTTATGGTTTCTAGGTCAAATTAGGTCAAAATAGCTAGATCTTTGGTTTTCTTAATCTTTGTTGATTAGTTTTGGAAAATAATGTGCAGAACACCTGTATTATCTCCCTGCCTACCCTTGTACCATCAATGCAACCTAATTCATCCTCTAACTCAGATTCTTGCCTTTCATCTGCCACATTTTCTCACTTTGCCCTAATTTCTACATTCTTGTGTTTCATTGCTTCTCCTATCTTCGAACCAACCCAATCACCCTAATCACTCCTCAGCCTCATTCACCAAGCCTTAGACCTCTTCACACCCTCATCTAGCCTCCATGCCCACTTCTCCACCTTTTTTCCACCATCAGCCCTTCAAAATTCCCTTTCGGAACATCCTGTAGAAGCCACAAAACATCTTGTAGAACCCCTGCAGACTTCCTGTAGAAGCTCACGAAAGCAGTTTCTTGAGATCCGATCACTGTGAAACTCTCGGGAAGGGTGATAGGGACCCCTTAGGCCCTCTTCTAACCTTCCCAACCTCCTGCAAGCATTTCTTTTTGCCAATCCACCTCTGCACAGTAAAAAACAGTTAAAGTACATGCATAACAATTCTGCCAACTTACTCAAAAATACAAAAAGATGTTTCTTTTCAGATTTCACTTCAGAAGTAGCTTAGACACATGCACTTAAACTTCCAAAGAATCAATGGCATCTTTTTTAGTAGCTTTCATCCTTTTTCTTGCATTAGTAGGGCTAGTTGGTAAAACTAGGGTTTGCTAGGGTTTGCATTTCCATTCAGCTTTTTAGTTTCTTTCTGAAAGTAGATTAGCCTCCTTTGAGTTAGATTTCATCCATCAGTTAAAAGCTTCTTCTAAGAGCTCATAGAAGTTGGCTTAAGCTCCTAGCGGACTTGTGCTAGCTGATCAAGTGACAGCCGTGGCAAGAGCTAGTACTTGTGCATATAGCACCGTCACTTCCAAGTTTGTTACGAACTACCGGGTTGATAAAATTAAAGAAGGGAGTTCCAGGAGTTGTAGCATTATTGCTACAATACTGGGGCCCACCATTCTTTTTGGTGTCGTTTCCGGGGAAGCGTCAGAGTATAGGTGATTGCTGCTTTTCTTCTATTTTCTACTACAACCTTCTGCTAAGTAGTTTATTTCAGCAAGCGTAGAGTGGATTGTTTCATTTCCATTCTGAAATTTCATTTCCAGAAAAGTAGATTAGAAATTTCCTGCTCTGATAGATTAGAATTTCAATTCCACAATTTCATTTCTGCAAGCATAGATTAGCATTTCAATTCCGCAATTTCAATTTTGCAAGCATAGATTAGCATTTCAATTTTGCAAGCGTAGCCTAGCATTTCATTCCTGCAATTTCTTTTCAGCAAAATAGATTAGTCCTTTCTTTCTTTCATTTCAATTCTGCATTTTCATTTCAGCAAGATAGATTCTAGTTAGTTGTAGCTCAATCTATTTTAGTTTTGCAGGTACAAGTAGAAAAAAACAAAAATCAACCAAAAATATTTCATTTCATGCCTTGTAGGAGTAGAGATAAGTCAGAAAAATGTTTTCACAACACCCCCCACTGCTTCACACAGCCAACCTTCTCCCTTCTTCGATGGCTGTGAGTAAGAACAACCCCTAGGTGGACATCAAGACATATTTGAAGAACCTCTAGGGGAGAAGAAGAAGGAAACATTCCTCTGGATCAAATGGCTACAAGCAAAAATATTGGGAGCAATACCTTATCCAAAAATGAATTTGCAAATCAGATGGAAGATTTCAAGAGCGAGATGAGGCAGTTTCTTGCCATTCAACTAGATACCTTGCAGATCCAAAGGAAGCAAGAGGAAGCCAAGAGGCCTTTGGCCATATTTTGTCCCAGGTGCACTAGAAAGCATCCTAGGAATGAATGTCCATTGCACTCCATAGAAGTGTGTTTTGTCTGTGAAAGAGACCATCCTACAAATCAGTGCCCTTCCTTGCCTGGACTTAAAGCTGCATATCAAAGAGCCAAAGGAGTCACTAAACCACTTTATTTCATGAACCAAAGGAGGCCACACGGATCCATACCTTACCAGCAGGGAATGCAAGGGACATCCCAAACCTATTACGACCCCTATCAAACCACTTCCATGCCTTCTTGGGGTCCCCCTACTCATCCTTCCTGGTCCACACCCCCTCCTTGGTCGTATCCATCTCAATATCTTGCTCAACTAGCTACTCATCCATTTCACCCCTATGCTCAGCCACAGCCTCAGTGGAATGCACCTCATCAGGGGTGGAGGCCCCAGTACAACTCTCCTCCTGCTCCTTTGCCTCCACCACCTGCCCAACCACAACCCCATCCACATCCATCTCAAATATACACCCCCACTCAACTACCCGTACCACCATTTCCAAACCTGCACATTGGAATAGCTCAACCCAATTGCAAAGCTGAGGCACAACATGTCCAAACGACTCCTCTTGAGCTCAATGATGTTCACCATAGCTCAGGAAGAGTATTGCAAAAAAGAGACTATATTGAAAGCATTGAAGGACCACATCCACTAGAAGAAGATTCAAAAGAAAAGATCAAAGAACCATGGGCTACACTTGATGAAGAGAAGACATCAAAATCCGAGATCAAGTGAATTCCCTCATGGTTACCATCAAATCTTCCATGTATTCAAGAGAAAAATTAGCAAAAAGAGGAAGATGTGAAGGTCATGATAGAAGAAGATATGGAGAACGATCTATATCAGGAAAAGGACCAAGGATATCAGAGCTATATTGAGATATGGTTCCAGACAGTCACTAAGTTGCAACAGTACTCTCTTCCTTAGCTATGTTTGATCCCTTCAAAGTTAGATCATTTGGTCTCTGAAATCCGGATCCCTGTCAAAGCATGCATTTCAAGCCTCCACATCATTTTGTCTCTAATCTCAATGTGCACATGGCTGCATTGGAAGTATGCTTATACTTGAAAATGATTTTGTTTTTCAAGTAGGGTAGGGTAAAAAAAAAAGAAAAAAGAAAAAGAAAAACAAAAATAAGAGGAAAATAAAAATCCAAGGTGAAAACCTCCTCCGAGGCACCATTGGCTCATTGATTGAAAACCTCCATGGGGCGGTCAATGGGTTGGAAAGAAGAGAAAATAAAAAGAGAATAAGATCCCTGGGTGAAAACCTCCCTTGGAGGCGCCCAGGGCAGGCAATTAGGGTGAAAACCTCCATGAGGTGCCCTAGTTGTTTTCAAAAAAAGAGAGAAAATGAAAAAGAAAAATAAACCTAATTTCCATTGAATAATTGTAGGTTGCAGCAAGGACATTGCAAGTTAGGAGGATCGCTCAAAACAAAGACAAAGGAAGTTCTGTGTCTTCTATAGGAAGCCTACAAACAGGCCAAAATTGATCTCCAAAGAGGACCCGAAGGCTGGGAATATTTCCATGAGGCCTGCACACATCCATGTTTCCATCCCTCACCCTTCTCCATTATTTTTTTCTATCTCATTGTGCTTCTTTCCTTAAAACTATGTTCTACAGGAAGTTCCTGTAGAAATTATAGGAAGCTAGAAATGGATTTCAAAAAGGGAGTTTGGCGAATATGATAGCTTCCTAAAGGGTTCATAAGTCCTCCTACAATCCTCAAACCTCTCCTCCATCATTTCCATGCCTGCATCACATCCCAAGCTCATTTTTTCTTACCATGCAAAAAACTGCAGAATGCTTGGAAGTAAAAATGCATAGTACTGAAATTTGTTTTTTTCCCTAACTTGAAAACTGTGCATCCATTTACAAAACTGTTACAGGGGGAGTTGTATAGGGACGATGGAAACATGTCCGAGCAATTTCAGCCAATTCTGGGGCACGGTTTCCAAGAAATCAGCCTCCATCACCTTCAGCCATTTTTGCATTTTCTCCATATCCATGCATCCATTTCGAAACTTGTTTCATGGGGAGATGAATATAGGTGATAGTAACCTACCCAAGCAGTTTCAGCTGATTCCGATGCCTGGTTTCCGAGAAATTGACCCCTATAATCTTCAGCTATCTTCAGTTTTTCTCGATATTCGTGCATCCATTGACCACAATTTTGCTATGGGAGGTGCATAACAATGATAGAAGCATGCTCAGAAATTTTCAGGTCAATCTGATCTATCGTTTGGGAGCTATGGAGAAAACAAGTTGTTGTCCTGCAAAAATCCAGCATCAGCAGCATGAAGGTGCAAATCTGAAGGATGAAACTGACTTCTGTAGCTTAGATCTGGCCAGAGGATACCTACACAAGAAAAATAACCACACATCAGACAAAAAAAATCTTATAGCATAAAGGATCCAGGCATGCAACAATGAAATATGAGCATGCAGCAGCAAAAAGGACCAAGTAGCACGTCGACTTACAGGTATGTGTCTAAACTAGTTCCTCTATCTGCATCTATATGATTCGAAAGTGCATAAACGAATGAAATGGTGGGATTAAGCCGACAGTGCCTTGTCCAATTCTCTAGCGCTCAACCGGAAATCATATAGCATACGTGTATAGTCAACTCACGTGAAATTAGAAAAAATAGGTAGTGTTGGCTGTTTGAACTCTAGTGCAACTAATGGCAAGTGATTAACAAGAAGAGAACATACAGTTCATAACAGTATTGCAGTCTGCATGGGGCCAGTGCACATCCGGCCACCTCATCTTCTCACATGAATCACGCTGCAGTTAAATGATGCTTGGCTGAAACTCTCACCACTCTTTGTTTAACTGCGTCTTCACGATAGTCACAACTGAAGCACGCGTCCACCACTTCCAGATCAGCTAACTAGTGGTCCTCTGCAAGATTCCTGCCTGATTTTTCGAGATTTCTGCCGTTTTTTTTTTAAATCTCCCGCCTATCGGGCTCTACAGGAAGCTGAGACAGTTCTACAGGAAGCTGAGACAGTTCTACAGGAAACTCTGGCTAAGTTAGAAGAGACTGAGAAATTGGAGGAAAAGGCAGCCAAACCATCATAGGAAGAAGAAAAGGCTGAGGAAATTTTGGAACCCAGCCCTCAGCCTAGCTTGGGCTCATACTATAACTTGTTAGAAGCTAGGAAGATAATTCCCCAGATATTCACAGTGCCACTTTTCTTTGCACTAGAATAAGAAAGGGTTAGGACTCACATTTGGATAATGATTGCCAAATCCAAGGGTGTGGCAGACATAGGCCACCTGGAAGAACAACTCAAGGAATAAAGAAAAGAATTGGCCATGGTAAGGCATGAGGAAAGCGGTCAAAGGACCAAACTACAGGACAAGAATGAGATGCTGAAACAGAAGTTACAGCTACAGGGAAGTCATAATGAAGATAGGCCCTCCATTTTGGCAGAACAGCAGTAGCAAGAAGGGCCTCCAGCAGACAAGGAAACATCTGATGAACAACAGAGAGAGGACAAGCTGCAGGCTGAGGTTGAGGCGCTAACAAAACTGCTACAAGAGAAGGGAGCACAGGCAGTGGGAAGAAGTAGAGAGAAAAGCATGGTTTCATGACCAAGAAGAGGACATCACTTCAGAAGCTGGGCATGACAGGGAGGCCACCAGGGCCATCAAAGATGAGGAGATAGACCAGTTGCTCAGAGGATGAGCAACACTTTCAGTAGGGGGGTGATGATGAGCCCCAAAAATGAGTAATTATATGGGCTCATTTAGCCTCCTAATTTGACTTAATCCACCATTATCATTATTTTATTGCATTTTTTTGATTATATTTATGCTAATAGAGTGAATTGGGTTAGTCATTATGCCAACAAGTCTAATGTGTGCTTTATGCAGATTTTTAGTCAATTTTGAGACAAAATCAAAGGTTTAAATGAGCACTTGGTAGCCAAATTCGTGGAGAGGATTTGTAGGAAGGTGTCCCCTTCATTTATGAGCTCTTACCTCGAATTCTCCGCCACCAGCTCAGAGTTCAAGGGCCACCACATCGATTATCACAAGGGTAGCCAAGCAAGGGCTAGTAAAGTTGCTGTTAATTGCAAGTTTTGGCAGTCGAGTTCCTAAAGTTTAGGAGGGTTGTTGGGGTCCTCAATTTGTATAAATAAGAATGCCTAGGGCCTCAGCTCAGTTAGCTAGTTGGCAGTTCGATTTTAGTCATTTTTTAGGCAGTAGGTTAGCTCTGCATTTCAGCACATTTTCAAGATTTTTCTTGTGGACAGTTTTTGGGATGTAACTATTATTTCTTGCTCAATAAAGATGAATCCAGCTTCGCACCAGCTCTGATCTTCCTTAGGAGGCTGTAGATCTTGGCGTTGGGCCCAACTCAAGTTCCCAGTACCTCCTTTGTGTACTTTTATGTGTCTTTGCTGCATTCTTAGAATATAATCTGTTATTTAGAATAAAATCTTGTTTTGTTATTTAGGTTGATTTTGATGATTGAAATAGCTTTTCATGTTTAGGTTGATTTGATAGGTTGGTAGCAGAAAAGATCTTCGAAAAAAGCCATCAAGCAACCCTTGATCTCACCTCTCCCTCCTCGGGACCATGAGCTGAGACCAAGGTGTCCTTACTGCCATAAAAACACTATTCTTGCTTCTTCATGCAATTTCTAGTGTTAGATTCTTAATTGCAAAAGTTAGTACCAGTTGTGATTACATGCTTAGATCCATTCTTGCTTGGTTTCCATAGTTGTTTTACATGATTTGTTGCCAATAAACTTTTGTTCATCATGCTTATGGGTTCTAGGTCAAATTAGGTCAAAATAGCTAGATCTTTGGTTTTCTTAATCTTTGTTGATTAGTTTTGGAAAATAATGTGCAGAACACCTGTGTTATCTCCCTGCCTACCCTTATCCCGTCAATGCAACCTGCTTCGTCTTCTAACTCAGATTCTAGCCTTTCATCCGCCACATTTTCTCACTTTGCCCTAATTTCTACATTCTTGTGCATCATTACTTCTCCTATCTTCGAACCAACCCAATCGCCCTAATCACTCCTCAGCCTCATTCACCAAGCCTTAGACCTCTTCACACCCTCATCTAACCTTCATGCCCACTTCTCCACCTTTTTTCCACCATCAGCCCTTCAAAATTCCCTTTCGGAACATCCTGTAGAAACATCCTGTAGAAGCCACAAAACATCCTGTAGAACCCTTGCAGACTTCCTGTAGAAGCTCACGAAAGCAGTTTCTTGAGATCCGATCACTGTGAAACTCTCGGGAAGGGTGCTAGGGACCCCTTAGGCCCTCTTCTAACCTTCCCAACCTCCTGTAAGCATTTCCTTTCGCCAATCCACCTCTGCACTGTCAAAAACAGTTAAAGCACATGCATAATAATTCTTCCAACTTACTCAAATATACAAAAAGATGTTTCTTTTCAGATTTCACTTCAGAAGTAGCTTAGACACATGCGCTTAACCTTCCAAAGAATCAATGGCATGTTTTTTAGTAGCTTTCATCCTTTTTCTTGCATTAGTAGGGCTAGTTGGTAAAACTAGGGTTTGCTAGGGTTTACATTTCCATTCAACTTTTTAGTTTCTTTCTGCAAGTAGATCAACCTCCTTTGAGTTAGCTTTCATCCATCAGTTAAAAGCTTCTTCTAAGTGCTCATAGAAGTTGGCTTAAGCTCCTAGCGGACTTGTGCCAGCTGATCAAGTGACAGCCGCGGAAAGAGCTAGTACTTGTGCATATAGCACTGTCGCTTCCAAGTTTGTTATGAACTACCGGGTTGATAAAATTAAAGAATGGAATTCCAGAAGTTGCAGCATTATTGCTACAATACTGGGGCCCACCATTTGTTCCAAGTGTTCAAGTAGACTATGCCCCGCCACAGGTGAACTACGTGGTGTTGAATCCTCAATGTTCAAATGCTTATGAGAAGGATCCTTTGAACTATTATTTTCCTTCTTGGGACTTGGTCCCGACAGTTGATCGAGTGATTACTCCTATGAGGACATGGAATCCCTTAATTCCCTATTTTGATCCTTCTAGTTCTCATGATTTCTCAGAGTTTGATTTTCCTTCACAGGAGGAACTTTTTGAAGCCATGAGTTTTAATTACTAAAAGAGTCCTTGGCCTGAGCCCTACAAGGGGTTTATCTTGAAGAACTATTATGCGTAAGCCGCAAGGCTGCGTGGTTCCCTGTACCATATTGTACATATAAGGTACACATTTTCAAGTTTTGTATTCTATAACACGAGCTTTTATATGAAGTTTGTATATGGGATGTATTAACTTCTTATCTAGTGTTCCTATTTATGTCTACAGAACTTGGAAGATTTCTCCTTTGGACATTTTTATGGTTGATCCGCTCTGACAGGTATTGGTTCTCGAAACTGGCATATAGGTTAGGTTTTTCACCTACATTGTGCATTTATCAGTTTCCTGTCCTATTTTGGCTTTAGGATCGACCCCACCAAGTTATGGCACAAAACCTTCTCATTGCTTAGAAGTGTCATGACTTGTGTGGTAGAGCCTACCTTATCATGGGTGCCCTAGATAGTACCTTCTTGTCACTTGGCACCCATGCTGAGCTTTTGTTCTTAGGCTCAGGAGTCCTCTTTAGTCCCACCATGAATTGTGCGTTGAAGACTCATTCTCTTTCTTCTTTGCTATTTTCTAGCTTTATACCCTAGAGGCTCCTTTGTGTTCAGTTGTACTGCTACATTGCATATTGACTATTTGCACCTTTTTGCCTTGAGTTGGCTTCACTTGGACTCGTGTTTAAGCCACTTTTCAACCATGTCTTCTACAAAATCAACCTTGCAATCACTTAGCCTCTGAAACTTGACACACCCTTTTACCCATGGAAAGAACATTCCTTTGAGTGTCATTGACCAATTTCACCACCTTGCATTGAGCATAGGAGTGTTCCCCTCTATGATGCAGGTAAATTCTAAGTGCGGACACAAATAATTCCTCTAGCCTGATAGAGTGGGTCTAATCACAAACAAATAATCTATGGAAGATTTACTTAAGCTAGAATCAATTAAGAGGGCCTACCTCTTAGAACTCTATTCCGCTTGGTGATGATCCTTCTTCCTCTCTCCAGCTATCTTTCATTTCCTTCCTTTGAACACCTAAAACAAGCAAACAACAACAAACAACAAACATAATAACATACAAAATTATACTCAGCCTACTTAACAGGTTAAGGAACATTAAGCCATAAATATGTAAAATGACACTTCATGTAGGAAATCAATCAATAGTTTCATTTATATAAATCAGAAAGAGATTACAATTGGTGCCTTGACATTGCTGGTCTCCTTCGACGTATCCAAGTTCCCACACTTCTGCTAGCACTTCATGGACAACCCCAACAATAGAGGTTTTAAGGCCTCTTTCCCTCTAGTCTCAAACCACACCAAAGCACACTATTCTCCCTCAAACATACACTAGAAAACTTCAAGCTATAGATGTCTTGCTCATTATTCTAACTCCAAACTAAAAAACTAGCTTTTGCTTGGGAAAAAGAGAGGTTTATATAGCTTGGATGGATGGGACATGGTTCCTCTCTTCATGGGAGAAGGTATTATCTCTTGAGTTTGTTCCATCCTAATAGGGGAAAGGAGCTCAAAATGACCTGCTTGGCTCCATCTGGTCTAACCATTTACCAGACTTCTGTTAAGAAGCTTCTAGAGCTGGAAGCTTCAGCCCCATATTTAAAAAACTTTTCGAAAGAGGATCAATGCGACTGAGAAAGGGCTTACTCGATCTGATCAGCGCTGGTGATAGTTTTAATCCTTGCATATCGGTGCGAGGAGGATGTGGGTCATTAGCATCAGTCTTGTAAACTGGGGTAAACAGAATATTTTTGGGAAATGATGCAAAAGGGAATTGTTTTGCTCATGAAGAGGGACATAATGGGAGTTTCTTCATTAGAGGAAAGAATGTGGGGTTCACTATAGAGGTCCTCCAAGGTGGTGCACGGGGAGTACAGGGACAGTGACAAAATGATGTGTAACAGATTCCCCCTAAAGCATGAAGAATGAACTAGAGTGAAGAGTGAAATTCTTTACAAGTGCGTGTGGGGAACCGGAGTCCGTTGTTGGAGAACTTGCAAGAAATCATAGATACATATACATCGCTTAAAGCTCTAACAAATGATACATGAATTGTGGTATGGACGCAACCATCTAGAGAATGACCATATAAATGGATCCAAGGCATGGGCGCAACCATCCAATAGAGAGGATCATAAAGAAACCAAGGTGTGGTCGCAACCATCTAGAGAATGATCACATAAATGGATCCAAGGCATGGGCACAACCATCCAATAGAGAGGATCATAATGAAACCAAGGTATGGTCACAACCATCCAACAATGAGAAGAATCACATATAACAACTCATGGTATGGTTGTAGCCATCCATATGAAAGAGACATGTATATCAGCATGATCATGTCACATCGCCTTGCAACCTGGACGTTTGTAATCTGAGCCCAGGGTCTTGTGCGCCAACATGACCCAATCAAAGTACAAATTCTAACATGTGAATAGATGTATTAAAGTCGAAGATGCTAGAAAATCGCTTGATTACTGGTCAATGATGAAAACCGTTAACAAGCATGAGAGAAGCCACCAATAATGACAATGAATCTCAAGGTACTAGCAGCACAATCCACAGAATGTGAGTAACGGGGCTGAAGTCAAACACCTGTGAAATCACCCAATCGAAAGCCAATGACGTGAACTTGTCATTGAGTGCAAAGAACCTGCCAATAGGGCATGCAAGCTCTAAGGTACTGGAATGGAGTCTCTCAATCAGCTTCCTGGATAATGAGCTGAAGTCAACAGGAAGTGACCATGTCGAAGGAGGGCCATGATGTATCCCACATCATCGACATGAGACAAAGGGATGAAAATTATTTCAGATGGTACAGAGAATCAGGAGTAAGTGTAACTACAGAGGGACTAACTCTTGAACATATCGGTGACACAATTCTGGAGTTTGGCAGCTTTTGGATCCATGGGATTGGTGGTCATGATGACATGGCAGAGATCAAATGGAAGGTCAAGTGAATGGCCCAACCCAGGAAAGTCAATGATGAAGTGAGGATATCCCAACCCGACACGAAACAAAGAGTGTCATGTTCAAGAGTGAGCTGCCGACATGACTGATAGGATTTCCAATTTTCCCCCACCATTTTTGGTAGGTACCACAATTATTTTTGATCACAAGCTTGAAGGGGATAACATGTGCTTGCACTGTAAGTTCATCCTTTGGACGAATCCGACCTAGTAAGTTTAATGAGCCCTAGGAAGGAGAAGCTCACGTTCGTCATGGTGACGAATCCAATGTTGTTTAATGCTTTAACGAGTCCGACGAAGGTCTAACTCGGTATATTTTTCATGTTTAGAGAGTTTGAAAAAGACATGGAAAAGAAAACTCCACATGGTCCCTTTTCATACATTTGTGTCTCTCGAGCTCAAAAAGGTATAAAACGATACTTGAGAGAACCACTTGACCTTTTTAGGCAAGGAGTACCTTTTTTGTAAATAGTTTATCCGAGCCCGAAAAAGGGGTAAACGTATATTGGGTAAACAACGTTTCACATCCTTTAACAAGTTCAAAACAACAAGAGCTCGGCAATCTTGTTGTGTTTAAAAGGTCAAAAAAGAGCTAAAAGCAGACCCCCCATTTTATTCTCTTTAACGAGTCAAAAGGGAAAAATACTCGGCGATCATTTCATTTGAGTTTTACGAGCTAAGAAAAAAGCTTAAATGGGACTTGAGTATCATTGTCAACAATCCATCACCTATCGCTGCACAAGAAAGGTAAATGAATTATGCAGTTCTGAGGCAAAATAGGTCAAAAATACTTTAAAAACCATAATATTTTCATGAAAAATGAATAAAAAGGGGGAAAAAGTAATTTATTACCATTTACCATTTTACCTTTGTGTGAATAGCTTTTTACCCATTTGTGCGCTAATTTTTTTGGAGTAGATTGCGGGAGATCATTTGCCGAGCCATCAGCTGCAGGTAAGAGCCAAGACCTTAAGCTCCATTTTGATATTGTTTTTACCTATTTTTATCCATTTTTTGGATTTCATGGGAAGGATTTGGCAAAAAAAATTCGCCCTTGGTCAATGCGATTTTCGAGCACGGATCCACGCCGACCGGGGGTTAAGAAAATTGTTAATCGCACTGTTGGCGCCATTGTTTTTAAAATAATCGTGCTGATGCCATGAGAAAAGAAAAATAATGTTTTTTTCTCAATTCGATCGTTGGAATCCAATTTTTTCTGTCAAAATATGATCATTGACTTGATTAAATGGTTTCTGCAGGAAGAAAAACATTGAAAATGGTGGATTGGAAAGAACGAGAGCATGAGGATATTAATACTCAAGAAATAGATGATCCAAATTGCTTGGAGGCTTTGAGGAACTCTGGGCTCCTCAAGTTATTTATCACACCAGGGATGCAGGCTCAACTTGAGCTGCTAAGGAACCTGATTAGTCTTTTGGACATAAATCAGGAAATTTTCATCATTGGTGACCAAGAGCTGGAGTTGGAGACTTCAGACATTTATTTCATCATAGGACTATCCCAGAGAGGGGAACCAGTCAACCTATATGGGTCGAGGCCGATTGGGGAAAGTGTGTCCATGCTACTTGCTGAAAATTGCCTAGAAGCTCTCAAATCCAAAAGTGTCAAGATCAAGATCACGACTGTTCAGGATCTTGTATTTAGAGTGTTATTATTGACCATCAACAGAGTGGCTGGGTCCCAAGCATCACATGAGACTAACAAGTTGAATTTTTTGTACGCTATCGAGTGCACAACGCCCACTATTTTTAACTAGGCGGAATCTATGAAAATCAACATGAAGCGCTAACTATCAAAAGCTAAGGTGGGAAACTTGAAGCAATTTTGCTTTGGGTTTGTGCTAGTGACCTTCCTGAAGTGGGTTTCGTTGTTACAACACCATCTGACTAAGGTGGATCCGCCGATGCCACAAGACCCACGGATGGTCCATTGGAGAGAGTTGATGCCCAGGGTTATAGGGGGCCAACAGATGTCCTATAAGCTCGCCTTTTTCTCATGGCTATGATGACAGCTGATTGTAGTGGAGGATTAGCCTTACAGCGGTACCGACTTCTTTGGAGATCCGGATATGCCACTCGCAGAGGGGGAGGAATTTGATGATGAAGGTAAAAAACAAACAATTTTTTAATATTTTGATGTTTTTTAAATATATGTATTCGTGGCATTTCAATTTTTGAATGCAGATGTTGGACTAGAACGCCCTGCCGGGATGTCTTCAATTGCCAAGCGTATTGCTCGTCAGTTCGATGTCACTCCTTATCAGGAAGGAAGCGATAATGAGGAAGAGATCGTGCAAAACCTCAAGGGATTGACCCACGGTATCCCAGAGTATGCCCAGGTGGGTGATATCCGGTGCCAGTACCAGAGGCACACGGTGGGAGTATCAAACTAGATCCGCCGACTGCTGACTCGTGTAGTCCAAGAAGTTACATGCTACCATGAGCATCATACTGATTAGTGCATAGACCTAGCATTCCACATTTTTTGAAGCCTGCGACCCATAGATATATAAGGTCTGCGAGCCATGGATGTTTTGAACACACATATTATTTTTTTGGGTTTTGATGTGTGATAAATATTATTGACACACACACACACACATATATTTCCCTACTTACTATGATACAAATGATTTGTTTTTTATTTTTACATGTTTCGCAAATGTCTATCCAACACATAATTAGCTAATGCATCTGTCAATGTATTCATATGTCTAGGAATATGATGATATGTAATGTAATCAAAATTTCTCTCCAATAGACGAATACGTAGATAGATTCTCAATATCTAAGGGTTTTTGATGGAATATTTCCCTTTGAGTTGAAGAACAACAAGCTGTGAATCAAGGTTGACAACCAAATCCCAGATGCCAAGAGTGATAGCTTCTAACAACAATTCGATAACTGCACTATACTCAGTGATGTTATTAGTTGTTTGACCTAGACAAATACCTTGAAGATCAATAAACTCACCATGGGGATCATAAATGGCCCATGCCACAGATGATAGATTTTGGGTACTCCGGCAAGCACCATCAGCGAAACCAACGTGAGGAGACACTGACATATGCAAAACAGGAAAAAAACATAATAAACAGGAAAGTTTCTTGCAGAAAAACACACCAAACCACACTGCACAAAAAATGAATGACACACTTATTGTACAAAAGTAACCATTCAAGATGACCTAAGCATAGTAATTTTTTAGATAAAGCCCATTACGGGGCTTGTCTAAGGGATTTCCCTCATATTCAATAAGTTCATAGGCCCCTTTTTGTAACATGCATTTAACGATGTAGGGCCCATGCCACATGGGTTCAAACTTGCCTGCCCCCAGCTTATCATTAGCCTGATCATACATAAGGACCAAATTGCCTTTGGAAAAATCTCGAGGAGAAACAAACTGATCAAAATGGGATTTGAATTATTTTTTCTGTGCTTCGATGACCAAAGTAGCAAGATGGCGAGTCTCATCCAATCATTCTAAATACAAGAGATGCTCTTCCTGAGGTGAGGTCTCGGGGAGAAGTTCGATAGCCAGCTTGAGGGATGGAATTTCACACTCAATAGGTAAAGTTGCTTCTAGACTATAGACTAGATGGAATGGTGTAAATCCAGTTGCATCCTTGGTCGAGGTTTGGTAAGCCCACAGAGCTGAAAAGAGCATGAGATTCCAATTTGACTTGTGCAACATAATGGTGCGCTGAAGCATTGTAACCAAGACTTTGTTCACAGCTTCAACCTGGCCATTGGCTTGAGGGTAATACAGGGTTTATCCATCGTGGAGTAAACCCAATGTAGAGGTCAGCTTAGCCATCATGTAATCCTAGAAGTGGGAGCCATGGTCGATGACAATGGCCTAAGGCACTCCAAACCTAGAAATAATGTGATTGAATAGAAATTGAGCCGCCGTTTTACCATCTACAGAGTATGTAGGCATTGCTTCAGCCCATTTGGTGAAATAATCCACAGCAATGATAATATAGCCATGCCCCCCAGCTGAATGATGGTTACATGTCATATAGTCGATACCCCATTTGGAAAAAGGACCAATGGTAATAACGAGGTGTAGGTGAGTGGGTGGGGCTTGCATTTTTCGTTGGTAAATTTGGCACTCATGGCATTTGCAAACAGCAAGGATGCAATCCTTGAAGATGGAGGGCCAGAAGTAACCAACGTGAAGTATTTTTTGAGGAGTAGCATATCTAGACATATGACCACCACATGCCCCAGAATGGAAGTCATTTAAAACTCTCTCTACCTCCTTGAGAGTAAGACATCAGTGAAGAATTGAATCGACACGACATGGTATAAAGTATCTCTAATAATATAGTAGGGTTGGGAGTGATTCTGAATGCGTTGGTGATCATCCTTAGTCAACGCATACTGAAAGGTGGATGTCTGGAGATACACTATGACATCATTGTACCATGGTTTGAGTGTGCTAATTAGGAAAAGAGTCTCGTCTGGAAGCTGCTCAGTGGCGCCAACAGGAAGAGATGCAGAAGGAAGGGAGAAAATCAATTCAGCAAAAACCAGTGATTTCTTAGATTTGGCAGTCGTGAACACCAAATTGAACTCTTGTAGGATGACAATCCATTTAGAATACTTGCCCCCTAGCAACTGATGAGTCAGGATGTAGGTCATGGGGTTGCATTCAGAAATCATAGTGGTAGTGTGTAAGAGAATGTAGTGTCGAAAGTGCTGAACAGCCTAGACGACAGCCAAAGCCAACTTCTCGACATGAGCATAACGCGTCTCAGTGTCGAGGAGATTGTGACTGAGGTAGTAAATAACATGTTCATTGCCTTCGTCATCGTCTTGTACCAACACCATGGCGATGGTGCTAGAGGCTATAGCTAGATAAAGGAAGTAATCTCGATGATAATTCGGGGGATGCAGCAAAGGAGATTTTATGAGAACAACCTTGAGGTCATTGAAAGACTTTTGGGCAATTTCATCCCAAACAAAGGGTGTTCCTTACTTGAGAAACTGGGTGAACCCTGAACCCAACTCAGCATAATTTGGTACAAAATGACGAAGGAAATTTTCTTTTCCCTGCAGCCTCTGCAGTTGGTGCAACAAACATGGAGGGGGTAATCAAGGTGAATGCCTACCTTAGAGACAATAAAGCCAAGGAGTCATTTGGATTCGAAGCTGAAGACACACTTATGCGGATTGAGCCGAATGTTTGATGCAGGGTTTCCCCTGCACATACCCACAGTATGCATATTCATGCATAAACACCATTTCCCAGGAAATTCTTTGCTTACCTAGGTCAAAAACTTCAAAACTAAAGATGAATTTTTAAGGCCCCTTTGTTTACAGTTCCTTTGGATCAGAACTCAATCACCTCACTTTAAAACCCTTTATCGGAGCTTTTCCTCAATATAACCCTTTAGCTTTCTATCGAGATTCATTTATGCTTCATAATCTATATATAATGTTATAAACCCTTTGAACATACATATGCAACCTTCCCTTTTCCAACCCTTGGCTAACATATGTATTTAATCCACAAATCCTTCATTCGGCACTAATTCTTTATAAATCCCTTTACAAAGGAAAACACTCCCAAACATACCTTTTCCGCTTATTCTTGGTCTTTGCACGTTTTCTGAGGATGGCCTTTATCGCAATCGCTCATCGCATTTACCCGTGGTCTTACCACTTATATACACCATCACCCCTCCCGACTTCGATTGGTGACTATCGGAACCGTTTAATCATCACTTAAGCCTTAAAGGCTTGGCACAACACTTTAACGTAAATCTGGAAATACACGGGAAATACACAGGCAAACCCACTTCGAAACACAAAGCCGGATCTCAAATTTTATAAACCTGTCCACATAAATATCATCGGGTCTAGATTCTTCCACTGCGCTCCTTTAACTGCTCAGATCTCCACTTCTTCGATCTCCAATTGTGATCCATCGGTGATCGTCGTATCATAATGTCGCACATCGGCCTATCACATTATTGCCCATTGGCACCTCCATCGCACTGTCTGCCAGTCCTCTGCCTTTGCGATATGTGATTAGATATGGACCGTCGATTTGACATCCAATCAGACGGTTGTGATTTAATCACATGATCGCGGTCGCTCCATTTCAAAAGCTCGTTCTGATGTCTTCAAAAGGATTCCATCAACGCGACTTAATCCTGGTCGTTGATCTTTGAAGATCCAACGACTGTTGAGTGTTTAAACTCAATTCCTCTGTCCACTTGCTACTTCGGATTTACGCCATTTTCCTCAGTTCCCTATGGTTTCCGGGTTTTTCAAAGCTTGGTCTCTCGGTGGTTTAACTATGCTCTCCCTCTTGAGCTTTGGATTTGATTATTCGAATGGATTTTTCAATCCATTATGATCCTTATCGTCAGGTATTCCTCTGTGTGATTGCTGTGCTTTGCCTGCACACATATATATTTATATACAGAATACTATAGTTTACTCAACTTCCACCATTCGATGCCTACACTTATTCAATTCGGGATTTAAATCTCTGTACATATATATAATTCAACACATAATTACAAAGTGAGACTTGCTGTCTCTTCTCGGCCTAATCTTCTAGTTTAATGGCCTCTGATCCATCATTTGCCCATAGGCTTACAAACAATAACTAAAATATCTAATCTCTCTCTCTGTCTCGGTTTCTAACCTCTGTTCATGCCTTTTTGGCTTATATTTATACAAAGGGATTCTAAACCAATTTCTGGTTTAGATCCATGAATTCCTCAACCTCATTCCTAAAATCTCTTTCTCATCCCTAAGGATTCTCTCAAATCCACAAAATCATGAACTAATTCCTAATCTAGGATTTACAATCAATTCTCAATCCTCTCATCACTCAACTATCCTAAATCTCTCATGTTCTCCTATATTCGAGAACATTTACAAATAATACTCACAATATTCAATTAATTTCTATTCTCATCAAAATCACTCAAAACATTAAATAATTACATAAATTCAATACTTGGGAAACAAACTTCCTTGAAATACAAGACCCCCTATTTCTACTAGAATACAATGATAATATTGAGATGGATGCTGTCGCACGGAATGAGTCGATCTTGCGGACAAGATAGACCTTCCTAGAATCTAAAGAAGACCTAACGACAAGCAAACCAACCAGACACTATCTTTCTCTAAATATGCTTTAATAAACAATAGCAAACAAGTGTTTTTAGGGCCTACCTTTGGTCCAACGCAAGCTTGTGGATGCCCTCGCTCTTTTGATCCAAGTGAGCTCCTTTTCGCGAATCTGCAAACACAAACAAGGCAAACAAATTAAATAGCACCTGAAAAACCAATTGCATAAAACATATTTAACATGAAAGTCAAGGAGTCCATGAAACAAATAACATAAGATACTTGTTGAGAAAAATGAGTTTGATTGTATTAATTCAAAAGAAGAAGAACTTTACAACGTTTGCCTTGACGCTGTACAAGCTCCTCCCAGGGTCCAACAATATGTCTCCTCTACTTTGACAAGTTTCACTCACTCTCCAATGGAACCAAGAGGTATGTGATCTCTCCTCTCAAGCTCAACCAAAGAGTCTTAATTTCACCAGCATTTACCCTCAAAATGTTCAGCTTCTAACCTCTCTAGTCCTCACCCGAATGCCTGTATTTATAGTGCAATGGAGGGAAGTTACTAGGTCCTCCTTCAAAGGGATAAAGTCCTCCTTCAAAGGGATAGCTCCTTTAGTCAAGGGATTAGCTCCTTCTCTTTTGGGATGCATGAACCACCTCAGAGCGAACAATCCACGTCAAAATTCCTTCTAGAAAACTCTAGAATTAATCCAAAGTGAGTTTTTTAAGATAAAACTTGCGCCTTTTGACTTTCACAGGGGTCCGCACCTACACCGTTAGGGACAGAGCGGGTAGGTACGCAACTTTTGTACACAGAAGGTGCGGGACCGTAGGTGACCATGAGAGAAAGTGCAGAACCAGAGTTACATTGATTTTGAATGTCTTTCTCCCACTTCCAAAGCTTGATTTGAAGAGCTGAGGTTTTAGACTTGCTTAGGAGGACAGTACAAGTGATGATAGACCCATACTGACTGCAAATAATCATGGTGACGATATTTTAGTGTAACAGATTGCCCCCTAAAGTGAGAAGTCTGTAGTAGATGAGGATTTCATTTATCATATAGGAAGAGTGAAGTACTTTATCATTTCGAGGATCATCTTGTGGAGAGCCTGGTCAGAACCTGTAAAAACATTCAATGCAAGATATATATATGAGATCATGTCA
Source organism: Pinus tabuliformis (assembly GCA_031772625.1). Lineage (NCBI taxonomy): Eukaryota > Viridiplantae > Streptophyta > Pinopsida > Pinales > Pinaceae > Pinus > Pinus tabuliformis. The sequence continues at coordinate 993,905,448 of CM062810.1, read as the reverse complement.
TTGCTGAGGTAGGCATTCCCATACTCAGATCAAAACTAACTAGAAAACTATCTACTGCTCTGATATAGGAATGATCTTGTAAAACATCACAAGTATGGACTCATGTGAACACAGTATGGACGCAGACATCTGTTTATAAATAGTCCACAATACAATGAATACAAAATTCCTCGCAGCCTAGATGGTAGAAACTAGATCCAGGGTCTTCATTTCTACTTCCCGAAAAAGTACGATTCTATCCATGCGAATAAATGTGTTGATGTTGAACATGGTAGAAACCACTTGATTACCAGTCAATGATGTAAACTGTTAACAAATGTGAGAGAAACCACCAGTGATGTCAATGGCTCTCAAAGTACCCAGTACAATCCATGAGATGTGAGTAAATGTGTTGATGTCGAACATATCACGGAATCCTTCGATCGAAAGTCAATGATGTAAACTGTCGTCAAAGGCGAGAAACCTGCCATTGAGGCATGCAGATCTCAAGGTACTGACGATTTCTAGATCATCTTTCTAGATAATGAGCTGATGTCGATAGAAAGCAATCCGTCGTAGGCAAGCCCACAACACGAAATCATAGATCAAGTTGAAGAAATTTAGTTGCAAGGACTGACTCAGGGATGGTCAAGATGGATGACAGATATTTTTACATATGAATGGCTTATTGGCAGTGACCTCTTGAACACATAACAACACGACAGATGGCTTGGTGACAATTGACCTAAAGTTAATACCCAGAAACCGGCTGAAGACTTTCAATGTGGTTTGATCAACTGTTAGGAAAAGGATTTCCCAACCCAGGTGAATAAAAGTGTCGTGTTCAAGAGTGGTTACAAAGTATGACAAACAGACTCATTTTCTTCTCTTTTCCCCCACCATTTCTGGCAAGTACCTCTTTATTTTTGACAAGCTTGAGGAGGATAACATTTGCTTGATTATAAGCTCATCCTTCGGATGAGTCCAGCTTAGTTTAAATTCGAACCCTAAGAAGGAGTGGTTCGTTCCTGTTTGTAATTGAACAGGTCCTTTACTGTGAAATTTTAACGAGTCCAGTATAGGAGAAACTCGGCGTTTTTCAATTTTAGAGAGTCTGAAAAAACTTAAGAAGACTCCAGGGTTGACCTTTTTCGTAAATTTGTGTCTCCCAAACCCGAAAAAGTATAAAATAATACTTGAGAGAACCACTTGATCTTTTACGACCAAGGAGTACTTTTCGTTATTAGTGTCACTGATCCGAAAAAGTAAAAAAGCGATCAATGACACGTCATTTTATAACCAATATCGAATTTGAAACGACAAAAATCCGGCAATCTTTTCATGTTTTTACGGTCGAAAAAGCGCTGTAAGTGGACCGTCTTTTAATTCCGTTTTAACGAGTGTAAAAGAAACTCTTGGCAATCTTTTCATGTTTTAGGAGTCAGAAAATGGCTTAAAGATGACTCTACTTGTTTTTTCGTTGAAAATGATAGATTTCGCCTGAATAATCCTTTATTTTGCACAAAAACACAAACATTACTCATACCTGTTTGAAATGGATAAAAGCGTTGCAAAATACCTTTTCAAAGTGAAACATAAACAAATTTGCGATTTATTTACTCAAAAAACTTATAAAAAGGGCCTTTGTCAATTCATTTTTACCGTTCGAGTTTGGGTGAGAAAATAGTGCTTTTGCTTAGAAAACTTCCCGTGAAGATTGTGGAAAATCCAACCGTCGGAATCGAGCGCTGTCTTCTCCAGGTAATCCACATCATCCTACTCTTCATTTTCAACCATTTAGTTTTTTTGATTTAGTCCTTCATTTCATTTTTTGGGAGGGTTTTTAGGCGCAAAACCTGCGTGCGGGGGTCCACAGGTTTACCATTGCGGACCCGCGGACCCCGACTTTTTCTCCATTGGGAAAAAGCTTGGGGTCCACACCTTCCGTGTAGACAAAGTGCAGACCCACGCACTGTGTCTAACGCGGAGGGTGCGTACCCCGCCGCAAGGGTTTTGAACCCAAAATTTCTCAAAAATGGACCAATCAAAATGTTTTCTAGCAATTTAATTAATCTTTATACTTGATGTAGAGAGTATATCATGCTAGATTGGCGTGAATGAGAGCATGAGGATGTGGATACTGCTGCATGGAATCATCGGCCTTCACTTGATGCTTTGAGGGCATGCGGACTGTACAAATTCTGGCCATTCCTGGCATGAGGGCTCAGGTAGATTTCTTACAGTGGCTGGTTGACAAATGGAGCATACAGGACCAATGTTTTTTCATTGGTGGGCACCGGCTCGAAATCGAGCCGGAGGACATTTATTTCTTGACTGGTTTGCCTAAGAGAGGCGAAGACTTGACTCTATATGGGACTAGGCCAGGTGGCCAGTCTGTCGATAGCCTCCGGCTAGAGTACTGCAACAGCCAGGCTAAAGAGAAAGGGATAGACATAATGACCATATCCCGTCCTGAGCTCATGGTGATTGCATTTACTGTCACCAGAATTTGCGGAGCTGCCGCATTACATATTGCCACCGGATCCCAGATGCGTATGGCAGTTGATTGCTTTCGAGGCACCATCTTCAACTGGTGCAATGCTGTGATGGACAATGTGAAAGGCCAACTGACCAGGGCCAAGAGCGGATGACTAAAGACCTTTGGTTATGGGGCTTTGGTTGTGAGTTTTGGCCTGGAGAGGGTTCCTATGCTGATCCCACAGCACCTTACTGTTGGAGCTGGGCTTCCTTGAGAGCCCAAACTAATGCAATGGGTCGCAGTCATGGCCTGTCACCCGGACGAGAGGACAGAAGTTGCTCGGTTCAAACCTGAGTATTTCCAATGGTTGGAAAGTCAGGTTTTTTCCATTCAGGACTTCCCTTACGCTGGGATGGATTTCCGTGGTGACCCAGACATGGCTCTTCCACCAGGAGAGCAGTGGGACGAGTCAGGTAAAATCCTTTTCAACTTTTCCTATTTTTTTTATTTTTATTTTTCCATCGTCTCAAAACTGATAGTAAAAATTTCAAATGTAGATGTGGGTCCACAGCGACCAGCCACTCTCTGGCCTTTCGAGAGGAGGCAACCAGTTGCTCCCGTGCCAGCCCCACAGGACGAATCAGCAGAGGTTTTGGCTGAGTTGGAGAGTCATCTTGAGCGCTTGACAGGGGATATTCCTGAGACCACTATAGACGACATTCCTCGTCGACTTCAGCGCTATGTGATTGGAGTCCCGGGACCTTTTAGGAGGTTCCTTTGTAAGGTGGCCCGGGCAGTGGTTTCTTATAGAGATCATCACCAGTGATAGGATGATCGCCTTTTGTGGGCACATGTGACATTTTTGTTTTTTGTACTTATCATTTTTGCCGATCATAAGGTGTTTTTCAACCTATGATCGAAGACGATGTATTTTTTGACACACTCCTATATATATATCACTATTACCGGTTTATCTTGTAAATCATATTATGGAATGGTTTTAAATTTACATGTATGATTATTGCAAATGTCTATTTAACATTCGAGAAGCAATTGCATCTGCTAATGTATTTAAAGACCTTAGAATATGTTGATATTCAATATAATAAAACTCACGTTCCAAGAGACGCACTCTCAAAAATAATCTTAATAACACTGGATTTCTAATGGCATACACTCTATTAAGCTGTAACACAACGAGTTCAGAATCTAACCTCACTATCAAAATCCGAATCCCAAATGAAATAGATTCAGACAATAACTCAATCACTGCACTGTACTCTGCAATGTTGTTTGTTGTTTGACCGAGGCTACCCCATGCATGGAAACTAACTCGTCAGAGGGCGAATAGATAACCCAAGCTGCGGAAGAGATGTTCCATGTATTACGACAAGCACCATCAGCAAATCCAATGTATGTTTGGAGAGGCATCGACATCTGCAATATCAAGAGTAAAACCATGATAAGCAGGAAAAATGACGTAAAAACACTCTCTAAGCTAAGCACACTTTTGTTTTTAAACTAAAACACACCAGCTAGAAAGAAAAACTATCCTAACTAAAAATCTCCATACCCCATTCTTTTAAGCATAGTACCTCTTCAAGTAAAGGCCATTTCTGGGTTTACCCAAAGAGTCCCCATCAAAGTCTACCAATTCATAGGCCCCTTTTGCTAGCTTTAACAATATAGGGACCATGCCACATAGGAACGAATTTCCCAGCGCCTAATTTATCATTAGCTTGATCATACAATAACACTAGGTCTCCTTCCGAAAAATTTTGAGGGGTCACATTCCGATCATACTGAGATTTCATACATTTTGCGTGAGTCTCGATCGCCAATGCAGCATCACGTCGATTCTCATCTAATTGAGCTAAGTATAACAAACTCTTTTCCTCTTTGGAAGTAGCTGGAAGTAACTCGATGGCCATTTGCAGTGACGAGATTTCGCACTCAATGGGTAACACAGCTTCCAAACCATAGACTAGTTGGAAAGGAGTGAACCCTGTTGATGTTTTTACTGAAGTTCGGTACGCCCAAAGCGCTGAAAATAGCATGTTGTGCCAATTTGACTAATGAATCCCAATGATTCGTCGGATCATGATAACTAAAACTTTGTTGATGGATTCAACCAGACCATTTGCTTGTGGATAATAAGGAGTTGAACTATTGTGATGTAAACCAAGCTGGCCTGTAAGTTCGGTCATCATAACGTTTAGAAAATGACACCCATGATCAGTGATTATCGCTTGTGGGACACCAAACCTAGCAATTATATGATTGAACACGAAAATTGTAGCTATCTTGCCGTCTGCCTCGAATGTAGGCATCGCCTCGGCCCACTTAGTAAAATAATCTACCGCAAGAATGATATACGCATGCCCCCCGGCCGAGTGAGGGTTACATTCAATAAAATCGATACCCCATTTGGAAAAAGGACCAACGGCAATTATAGGGTGGAGAGGAGCAGGTGGAGCGCGCATCTTACGATCAAAAATCTGGCAGTTGTGGCATTTTCGGACCGCCGTAATACAATCTTTAAACAAAGACGGCCAGAAATAGCCAGCGCACAATATCTTTCGGGCTGTGGCATACCCAGACATATGACCGCCACATGCTCCAGAGTGACAGTCATTTAGAACCCTTTCAGCCTCTTCGTGAGTTAAGCAACGTCGAAAAATAGAGTCCGCCCCACGGCGATAACGAGTATCTCCAATAATTTTGAATTGTTGGGACTGGAATCGAATTTTCCGACGTTCCGACCTTGAAATTTCTGGCCAAAAGGATTGGGTCTGGAGATAGATGATGATATCCCCATACCATGGATCTAAAGTGTTGATTAGAAACAAAGATTCGTCCGCAATGGGCTCCTCTGCCACAGTTTCCGTGTCAGCACGCGGGAAGTCACACATTAATTCTGCAAAAACTAAAGTTTTCTTAGACTTAGATTTCTCAAACACCAAGTCGAACTCCTGCAGGATAACAATCCATTTAGAGTACTTGCCCCCTAGCAATTGTTTGGTCAAAATGTAGATCATAGGGTTGCAATCCGAAATTACCGTAGTTTTAAGTAGTAAAATGTAGTGACGAAAGCGTTGGACAGCTTGAACAGCTGCCAATGCCAATTTCTCCACATGTGAGTATTTTAGCTCAGTTGGATTTAATGTTCGACTAAGGTAATATATCACATGTTCCGTTCCGAATTCATCTTCCTAAACTAAGACCATTCCAATGGTGGAATGGGAGGCGGCGAGATACAAGAAGTAATCCTGGTTGTAGTTGGGAGGATGCAACAACGGTGCATGGGTCAACGCATGTTTGAGTGCATCAAAAGATTTCTGAGCTATCTCATCCCAAGAAAATTGAGTATTTTGTTTCAACAACCGTGTAAAACCCTTTGTAACCTCGGCGTAGTTAGGAATGAATCGTCGTAAAAAGTTTTCTTTCCCTTGCAAACTTTGGAGTTGGTGAAGACTCGAAGGAGGAGGCAAATTGATAATAGCTTCGACCTTTGAGGGATCAACGCGAATGCCGGCTTTCGAAACTACAAATCCCAGCAATCGACCTGTTTCTATACAGAAGACACATTTGTGTGGGTTCAACTGAATACGATAATGCCTACACCTCATAAAGATTGCTCGTAAATGGACGAGGTGATCAGCTCGATGTAATGAATGAGCCGGCAAGTCATCGAGGTAGGGTTGCACAATGTGCTTGATGTCATGAAACGCATAAGACATCGCCCTCTGAAAAGTTGCTTCAGCATTCTTAAGCCCAAAAGGTAATTTGCAATAAGCAAATGTCCCCCATGGACAAATGAAAGCCGTTTTTGGTTGATCGGCAGGTAGAATATTGATTTGATTGTATCCGGAAAAACCGTCCATAAAGGAAAATATTTCACTGCCGGCACAATGATCAATGATTTGATCGATATAGGGAGTTGGGTAGTTGTCCTTTGGACATGCTCGATTAATATCCCTATAATCGATGCATATTCTTATTGTCCCCTGTTTTTTGTTAACCGGAACAATATTCGATACCCAATCCATTAACGAGATCGGATAAATGAAACCTGCTTTCAACAGTTTCTCAACTTCTGCTTTAATTGCAGCAGCTTTTCGTGGGTGAATCTGACACAAATGTTGCCGGACGGTTTTAGCGTCCGGGTAAGTCTTGATCTCATGAACAACAATTGCGGGATCAATTCCTGGCATTTCCTCATAGGACCAGGCAAACACGTCGCAGAATTCTTGAAATAGGGCCTTATATAACTGAATTTCGTCATCTATACACGAGGCACCTATATGAATGTTCTCAACAATTCCGAGCTTAGCCGAAATGTCAATGGGGATAGTTCGAGAGATGTTTCCCAAATTTAACTCCGAATCGGGATGTTTCATTGGATTCTGAGGTTCCCTGACATATTCAGTCGTAAAGATTGATGAGAAATCATTTTCAAAATGATCATCCTTAGGTAAAAACGAAGATCTGTGATGGAGATCTTCCCATGGTAAATCATCTACACATAGGATTTCACGAATTTGCTCGTCAGAGTGAACAAGTTTAGAAAACGTAGTTAAATATGAGGTTGATGGGAAAAGTGATTCCTCACAGACCACATTCATTAAGTCATTTTCGGTTGAACACAGGTCGGCAAAAGACTGTACGGCTTCATAGGCAATTTCATATGGACTCAAAGGCATGGAATTACCAAATGAGTCTATTTTAGATTCAGAAGGAACGATCCAAGGATCGTCATAAGAAATGGTGTCTGATGTAATCATATGAATGGTTGCAAATGAAGATGATGCGTTGATTGGAGGAAAAGGAAAAGTTCCCAGTAAACCGGCATCTTTAACTAATCCTACTCCAACATCCTTATATGGGATAGTCGATTTACCGACATGCTGAATACTCTCTGAAGAGGCTGGGTCAGATGGAAAGTAAGCCAGCTGGTCTATTGTTATGATCTTTCCATTATGTGGGAACTTTATTACTCTAAAGACCGATGAAACGACCGCTGTCATAGCCTAAGATCAACTTCGACCCAAGAGAAGGTTGTAGTCTAGAGGGGCATCAACCACCTCCACATCTAGACTAACGGTTTTTCCTTCAACCCCTATAGGCAAATCCTGTAGAATGCCGAAAGGATGAAACCCACGGCCATCAAAGGCCTTAAGAATTGTCGGGGATTGATTTAGTGAAAGAGAACCAAGCGATCTCCAACACTGTATCGACATAATACACGTTGAAACTCCTTCATCAATTACAGTCCGATGAATAGGCCTGTTTTTTACTATCACTGGGATCTGGAAAGCCATTTGATGAGGCAAACGCAGTGTACTATTTTTTAGATCAAAGATTATTAGGTTCGGGTCTTGAACATCAACAGCTCCTATAGTCGACAAAAGTAATTTACGCCGTGCTGGGCATGATTGCAGCACTTTCAAAGCCAACACTGCTGAGGGTGAAACAGCTAAATCCTCAACAATGTTATAATTCTGAGCCGCTCTCGCATGTGGATTGAAAGCTGACTTTCGAAGTATACCCTTGGCGGGCGGTTTGATTACTAAGTCTGGATTAGGTTTCTCGATCTGTAGTGGATCGGAACCGGGAGCTGAGGTTGATGGATTAGAATGAGAAGATTCTGCTTCTTTACCATCAACAGGACTTTTACTGCCATAATCTTGCGATCAAGTCGCAATCCTTACATGGGACATCATCAATATGGGTTCTTCATTGGCACTCGAGGAAGAACCTATCATATTGCTATCTTGACTTGGAAATGGATCCTTCAAAACAGCAGGAGTTTGGGAACCTTTGACGATCTTTGCAACCTCTGCTCGATGAGCGCAGTCTCTTGTAAAATGTTCTTCGTCACAAATGAGACATGGATAACGAGGTTTGTGCTTTTCATCATTGGATTCCGCCTTTTCAGATTTCTCTTTTGAACTTTTGTTCGTTTTATTCTTCTTCTTTCCTTTCTTCTTCCCACCGGATTTTGATTTAGCTGTAGATGACTCTATAACGTGAATATCGGCGGAAACCTCTGCAGAAGAATCTCCTGTCGGGGAATCAGGCAAGGTTATGATAGGAGAAGAATTCTTGGAAGACTTCTTCTTACTTTTAGTGTTAACCGTACCAATCATACCGTCAGCGGCATGAGATCTCGAAGGAGCTGCAGTGATTTGATTTGACTTGGGAAGATCAGGGATCTTTTCGTGTAACGTACCTGACTGAGTATAGACCAAGTCAAGGTACTGTGCTTGAGCAATCACTTGCTCCTCAGTAACAACTCCGGCTTTAGCAACATCTTCAGTGATCCTTGGCAACAAAGATTTTACAAACCACTTAGCCAAGATTTGATCCGGAATAAATACCTTCACTAAACGTCGTCGACGTCTCCACTCATGAATATGATTTGAAATGTACGTGGATGTCGATTGTTTTAGCGAAGTTAACAATTCCGTGCCATTGTCATATCTGACTGGCAACTGAAAATGAGTTAAAAACAAGGTAGCTAACTGACTAAAATTATAAAAAGTGCCTCGCAGTAACTCAATGTACCACTTGGCCGCGAGACCAATTAGAGTGCGCTGGAAAAGTCTAAGACGGATCGAATCATTTGTGATGGAGTTAGACGCACACCAGAGGTGGTAAGTCATCACATGGTTCGACGGGTCCTCTCCAGATTTACCTTCGAACTTGGGAATGTCATTGGGCAACTTATTCGGCATTGGCGGCCAAAACGGAAGAGTTAGGTGCGACAAATCAGGTAAGTCCAAAGTTGCGATAAACGGTAACTGCCGATTAGGATCCCTAAAACTCTGGGTCATGAGACCAGCCCCAGGAGGAGGATATCCGGGATAACTAGGAATAGGAATTGCGTTTGGGATATTGTATCCTCCCGGAAAACCAGGATTAACCGGACCGTACTGGGGTTGTTGAGGTTGTTGATAAGTGTACCCAGGATACGGTTGATACTGATAAACTAGCTGTTGGATAGCAGGACCGAATTGGTACTATCCTTGGTACGGTTGATAGGTGAATTGAGGTTGACTTGTGACAACCGTACTTAAACCAGGTTGTCCTACAGGCATCTGAACCGTAGTTTGAATCGTGGATCCAAACGGTGGTAAAGATGTCTGAGGAGTAGATATAGGAACAGTAGAAACCGGAGCTGTCGATACTCCAGAAGTAGGTGGGGTAGGTTGAATAGATGTTGCGGCAGTTGCAGCAGTCGTTTGAGATGGAGTACGAGGCGCAGTAGGCCCAGACTGAGAAACTACTGAAGGTACAGAAGTTTGAATGTTAGACTGGACTGGTTGCTGGAGTGAACCAGAAACTAAGGGTTGTCCAGTTTGAGATGACAACTGTACACTTGGCTGCAACACCTGTTGAGTTTGCGATGGATCCCACACTATGTTCATTCCGGGGTACTGACCCATAACAGGTTGAGAATATTGAGGACCATAACCGGGTTGAGGGTAGGATTGATAATTGAAAGGTACATTTCCCGTTCCTTGAACATAGGATTGACCTTGGGGTGGTTGGAAACCTTGGTTTGAGTACTGACCTTGGGGTAGATACCCCTGAGGCACGTACTGATACTGGGGTTGACCTTGAGGTATAAATTGATACTGAGGTTGACCTTGGGGTACATATTGAGTCTGGGGTTGACCTTGAGGAACGTATTGTACCGTAGGTACGTACTGTCCTTGAGGTTGCCCCCCAGATGCAAATTGTGTACCTTGAGGTTGCCTCCCAGGCGTTAATTGAGGTTGCCCCCCAGGCAGTAATTGGCCACCTTGAGGTTGAGAATTGGGAATAGAACCTGACATCATAAGAATGTCTTCTACGCTCAACGGCTTTGCACCATTGCTTCCAGTGAATAACCCTTGTTCAATAGGTTGAGGAGATGCTCCCGAAAAAGTACCAGAAAGTGACTGATACCTAGAGGGAACAGAAGGACCACCGTACAAAAAAGATTCGGGCGATTGAGTAAACATGGACGACTGACCTGACATATTTACGGGAGTATAAAAACCTCTAGGGTGATAAGGAGCACGAGGTGGTGAAAAACTTAACGCTGGGTTTTCCAAATAATTAGTCAAAGAAAGATACCAAGTAGTACTTCTAGGTGGAATGTAAAAAATTGATTCACGCTCCCTTAGATCAATAACAGGTTGATTTTCAGGGATAGGGATGCCTACTTCTTCTTCCAGAGCAAGTTCTTCAATAGTTATCAAACTAGAAGGAATATTTTCGGTGATTACTCTTTCTACCCTAGGTGAATTAGGACCACTAGAAGTTGGAGAGACAAACCCCGATGTTGGAGTAATAGGTTCAGATATCTCAGGTTCTTCACCTATATCACTAGTAGATGAAAAGCTACCAACAAGTTTGGAAACCGAAATAGATTCAGGATTATAACCTATTACTAGAGTTTGGTAATCAGGATGTACAACCAACGAAGACTCTCCTTCTTCAGGTGACCCAACTTTACTTCCACTAGGAGTTACGAGGACTTTCAAGCCTTCAAGATGGCTCGGGACTTCTTCAGGAGGTTGGCCCCGAAGTCTACGGGACTTCCTCAATAAATTAGCCACGGTTACAAACTCAGGAGACTGGCCCCGAAGTCTACGGGACTGTCTTGGTAATTCAGCCACAGTTAAAAACTTTTAACTACTTCACACGCAAACAAAGTAAAATCTCAATGAAAAAACACCTAAAGCCTCTAAAGAACCAAACAAATTTGAATCACACGCCTAAAGAATCTAGAGATCAAACACACACAAACAGTAACTTTCCGGACCGAAAACACTAGTTGGTGATGAAATCCAACGTCGCAGAATTCAGTACAGAAATGGCGGTTGGAACAGTTACCCCAGCAACCTGCTTAATGAATAGACTAGACCAAGTTCCTCTTAACCATCTCGAGTGAAGTGAACCCCCCAGAAAATCCAAGTGAGTCTAGCCGACGTCCGCTCCAAGTACAGTGGGATCTTCCCACCATTGTCACCTTAGGAAGAATCCTAAAGAATATGGCCACTAAGGTTACCAACTGAGACAAATACACCTGGGGGAACAGTCTACGATCCGATACGCACACAAGGGCAGAGTAGCAAGCTCAATTCCCTTGAAGGCTCCTTGACATAATCCAAGGTTTACCAACAAGTGACCCTAGGCTCCTCGACAATGGTTAATTCGAGGTTTACCGTTTTTAATACGTGAATATCTGGTGTCGTTCCCAATGAAGAAGGATTGATTCCCACACTGGTTCAGACACGATCTCGTGCTTCTCCTTTAAGAGGAGCTTTCCCAGAGCATAAATGCAACAATTGGATTTCTTCTTACCACAAGATGCAGCTACTTGTTTGTTTTTACTGTCATGGAGAGTTAATTACTCTCCTACTCCAAGACACTAACCTAAGCTAAGTTGGTGTATCAGAGCCCTAGAAATAAAATGTTACTAGGTGAATTTTACTTTAAGCGTTAATTTTAGTGGTTATTGTTTAAGTCAAGAGTTGGCGGAGATGAAACTCGTGGTGTAAAGACTCGACTCGAAATCACTAAAAAGATGCACCTAAGATGATTTAAATAATCTTTTCTCTTCGATGAACTTCTAAACTAAGAAAGAGTTTGAGAATGCAAATACTTTGTAAACACAAATCTTTCTCAATTAAACAAATTAAAAGAAGAGCTTTTCCTTTCCAAAGCACTCAAAACGAGACAACTAGCTATTTCACACAATTTTCCCTTTTCTTTTCAAAGCACTCAATCACTACAAAAAACAAACTTTTCCGAAAGAGACTTTTTTTTATATTTTGTAAATAAAACACTTAAAACTAATGAAAATGGCTAACTTTGAGAGCTACAAACTATATAAAAAGATACTTGAAGTCAAAGCCTACTAAAAGTCTTTTTGAGGATGTTTTACTTAGCTAAATGTGAGCTAAGGACTAATTTATGCAGAATCACAATTAGTCAAAAAACAACTAATTTTTCGTTTTCTTTTTTTTTTAAAAATGAAAATTCCAAACTTTCAACTACAAGCTTTTCGAAATTTTGAAATGAGAAAACTCAAAGCAGATTCCTCAACAAGGGGAGATTTCATAAATGGTCAGACTCATAAGAAGAATGGTAGATACCAAGGTAATCTGAGGTCCCTACGGCTTCTAAGCTTAGAGCCACTACACAACCAAAAACGAAAAACAAACCCAACAAGCAAAATTCCTAGGAATTCCACCTAAAACCCTAATGCTAATGAAATTAAACCACGGAAAGTTTTTGACAGGGAACAAGCAGGTCTGGGCAATGGCTAAAACCTATAAACAAATTCTAAACTGATAAGAAAGAGAAAAATTTAAAAATTTTCAAATTTTTGACAGGGTACGCAGGCAACCTGTTTACACAGGTGCGTCCACGCTCTGTGCACAAAGCAAAAGTGCGTATAGGTACGCACTATGCTTAACTCAAAGGGTGCGTACCTCTCCCAAAACTATGAAAAATGAAAACTAACTCAAAATTAACTAAATTCACCCAATCCCACAATCATCAAGTCAAAAACAGAAACCGAAAATACAGTTTCTCAGGTCAAAGTATAGACAAGGAAAACAATCAAGTCCCCAGCGGAGTCACCATTTTGTCGCACGGAATGAGTCGATCTTGCGGACAAGATAGACCTTCCTAGAATCTAAGAAGACCTAACGACAAGCAAACCAACCAGACACTATCTTTCTCTAAATATGCTTTAATAAACAATAGCAAACAAGTGTTTTTAGGGCCTACCTTTGGTCCAACGCAAGCTTTTGGATGCCCTCGCTCTTTTGATCCAAATGAGCTCCTTTTCGCGAATCTTCAAACACAAACAAGGCAAACAAATTAAATAGCACCTGAAAAACCAATTTCATAAAACATATTTAACATGAAAGTCAAGGAGTCCATGAAACAAATAACATAAGATACTTGTTGAGAAAAATGAGTTTGATTGTATTAATTCAAAAGAAGAAGAACTTTACAACCTTTGCCTTGACACTGTACAAGCTCCTCCCAGGGTCCAACAAGATGTCTCCTCTACTTTGACAAGTTTCACTCACTCTCCAATGGAACCAAGAGATATGTGATCTCTCCTCTCAAGCTCAACCAAAGAGTCTTAATTTCACCAGCATTTACCCTCAAAATGTTTAGCTTCTAACCTCTCTAGTCCTCACCCCAATGCCTGTATTTATAGTGCAATGGAGGGAAGTTACTAGGTCCTCCTTCAAAGGGATAAAGTCCTCCTTCAAAGGGATAGCTCCTTTAGTCAAGGGATTAGCTCCTTCTCTTTTGGGATGCATGAACCACCTCCGAGCGAACAATCCACGTCAAAATTCCTTCTAGAAAACTCTAGAATTAATCCAAAGTGAGTTTTTTAAGATAAAACTTGCGCCTTTTGACTTTCACAGGGGTCCGCACCTACACCGGTAGGGACAGAGCGGGTAGGTACGTAGCTTTTGTACACAGAAGGTGCGGGACCACAGGTGACCATGAGAGAAAGTGCGGAGCCAGAGTTACATTGATTTTTAATTTCTTTCTCCCACTTCCAAAGCTTGATTTGAAGAGCTGAGGTTTTAGACTTGCTTAGGAGGACAGTACAAGTGATGATAGACCCATACTGACTGCAAATAATCATGGTGACGATATTTCAGTGTAACAGGAACATTTACAAATAATACTCACAATATTCAATTAATTTCTATTCTCATCAAAATCACTCAAAACATTAAATAATTACATAAATTCAATACTTGGGAAACAAACTTCCTTGAAATACAAGACCCCCCTATTTCTACTAGAATACAATGATAATATTGAGATGGATGCTCTTGCATCAATGTTGTAGTTTCGAAAACGAAGAAAAAATTGCCAAAGATGATCATGATGATCATGGCGCTTACGAGAATGAGCGGGAAGGTCATCCAATTAAGGTTGAATGATGTTTTGGATGTCATGGAGCGCATAAGACATCACTCTATGAAATGTAGCCCCAACATTTTAAGGCCAAAGGGGAGATTTTTGTACGTGAAAGTACCCCACGAATAGATGAAGGTTGTCTTATCTTAATCAGTCGACGCAATGTTGATCTGGTTGTAGCCAGAAAAACCTTCCATGAAATAAAAGAATTCACTTCCAACACATTCATCAATGATTTGATCAATGAAGGGAGTGGGGTAGTTATCCTTTGGACAGGAATGATTGATATCACGGTAATCAACGCAAATGTGGTTCGTGCCTTGCTTCTTTGTCATTGGTACAATATTTGACACCCAATCTGTAAGAGGGATTGGATAAATGAATCTAGCTTTGAGAAGTTTTTCAACTTCACCCTTGATGGAGGCCGCTTTTCTAGGGTGCACTGGGCAGAAACATTGGTGAACGAGCTTCGCATGAGGATAAGTTGGTATTTGATGCATGAATATACTTGGGTCAATGCCGGGCATTTATTCATATGACCACACAAAAACATCTTGGAACTCTTGGAACAGACAAGTATAGAGCTTGATCTCTTATGGAGAACAATTTACCCCTATATGGATATTTTCAAGGACACCAGGCCCAATAGAAATATCAATTGGCATCATTTGGGTAATGTTACCCATGTTCCCTTCCAACCAAAATTCGTGAGTCATGATTGGTGCTTGAAGTGGTAGGGAGGGGAACTGAGAAGAGAAATCCTCGAGAAAAGTAGACAGGACTGCTGGGCTAGGCAAGAATGAGGAACGATGGTGAGGATTATTCTAAGGTACTTATTCTAGAGACATTACTTCCATGATACTCTTGTCAGAAAGAAAAGTCTCGAATAAAGGATTGGGAGATTTTGAAGAACCAAGCCACAGGGATTGAGAATACACATCAAGAGAGGTTTTCGAAACAAGATAATTAGAGGACACCGAAGGTGAAGCTGAAACAATTTCCACGTAATTAATTTTGGCGGGACTTAATGGCATTACCTCACCCCATGTGTCAACAAGATCTAGAGACGGAATGACCCAAGGATCAGACTTGACTGAAATCATGTTAACAGAGGCAACATGAGGAGGTGGGAGTGGAAATATACCCATCAGAGCAAGATCTTTAAAGAGTCCTGCCCCCACACTCTCATAAGGAGCACCAGTGTGCTTGACATACAAAACATTTCCATTCGAGGAGGAAGAGGCAAAGAAAGAAAGTTGGTCAATTGTGACTATCTTCCCTTGATGGGGAAAACGAATCACGTGGGAAAAGGAGGAGGCTACAACATGCATGGCATGGGTCCAATTCCATCCGAGTAGAATATTATAATTGAGATTAGAATCAACGATATCTACTTTGACATGCACTGTCTTTCCCTCCAAAGTAATGGCAAGGTTGGGTAAGACACTGAATGGTCACGAATCACGCCCATCAAAAGCTTCCAAAGTGTTAGGGGACTCTTTCAGAGTAGGAGAACCAATTGCCTTCCAACAAGAAATATACATGATGCAGGCAGAAGCACCTTCATCGATAACGGTCCTGTGAATGGTTTTCTCATTGATGATGACTTGAATGAGAAAGGAAATTCGATGAGGAAAACATGGAATGTGGTTTTCAAAGTAAAAACAAATAAGATTATAATCAATAGGATCAATACCCTCAATAGCCGAAAGTAATGATTTCCATTGAGAAGGAAAAATTTGAAGGACCTCGAGAGTAGACATAGCTGATGGTGCTTGAGCCAAATCCTCAACAATGTTATAATGCTGAGCGACTTGAGCATTTGGATTGTATGACTTTCGTAGCACACCTCGAGAAGGTGGTCAAATGGTGGAATCAGGATTAGGTCACTCTATATGGAGAGGACTAGAACTTGATGGGGTAGAAGAAGAAGGGACACCTTCTTTTTCTTTCCCTGCTGTCAGAGTAAGAGTTTGATAATCTTTTGTTTTGGTATCTACGTTAATCTGTGTGCTCATCATGAACACTTGTGAACCTGAGGAAGCGGATGACTAAGGTTGGTCTACCATTTGGGTCTACCCAGCCAGAAAGGGCTCTTTTAGGATAGCTGGGGTCCCTTTGAGCAATTGACTAACTTCAGACCATTTGGGAAAATCCTTAGTATAGTGATCTTCCTCACAAATGAGGCATGGATACTTAGGCTTCTGTTGGGAAGAATCACTAGCAGACGACTTAGGAGGACCCTATTTTGGGGCATCAGCTTTACCTTTGCTTTTCTTCTTACCTTTCGAGGATTTGTCCGCTGCGGTAGACTGAATAGTGTGGACCTCTGAGGTTTTACCAGGGCCAAGTAGATTCTAAGAGGGACTATAAGAAGTAGTGTTTGAGGTTGACTTCTGTTTGGAAGAAGATTTGGCAGGGGCCTTGGACACTGAACCAATTACTCCATCAACAGGAGGTTTAGCCTATGACTTTGATGTCATTGGATCAGATGATGGCCTCAGAGCATTGAGTAATAAGTCATACAAAGTGCCAGAATGAAAGTAAATGAGATCTAAGTACTGGGCACGAGAAATGGCTTGCTCCTCTGTGACACACCCACCCATAGCGATATCACGAGCAATTGGAGTGATGAATGATTTGGTGAACCATTCGGTTAGTAACTGATCAACAATCTCGAATTTGATCAGGCGACACCTACGTCTCCATTCATGGATGTGATCGGAGATGTGGGTCACAGTATTTTTCTTGAGCGATGTAAGCAAATAGGTGCTGATTTCATAGAAAACCAACAATTGGAAATGCGTGAGGAAATCCATGGCTAAAGAGTTGAAGTCATAATAAGTACTTCGAGGGAGCTCGATGTACCACTTGGCTGCAACGCCTGTGAGAGTTCGTTGGAAAAGACGAAGATGAATAGAATCGTCAACGTAGGAATTCGAAGAGCACCAGAGGTGATATGTCATCACATGGGCTTGAGGATCTTCTTCACTTTCCCATCAAACTTCAAACAATCACTCGAGATCTTGGATGGGACCAAAGGCTAGTATGGCGAATTAAGAATTAGATCATTCATGAGTCGAGACACATCTGGCAACTCTAGTGTAGCCAAGAATGATAATTGAGTATTGAAAGGAATTGGAGGTCTATAAGAAGGTTTTCCAACTGGAGGAGCCCATCCCTGTTGGTAAGGATATTTTCCCCATAGTGGAGGGTTTTGTCCATATGGAATTTGATTTTTCCCCCACTGTAGGTTACCTTGCCCGTAGGGAGGATTCTGACCTTGAAAGCCTTAGAATTTTCCAACAATAGGTTGTTGATAAGCAACATATGGGTTAAAAGGCTGTTGAGCCTATTGACCTTGGACATATGGGTTTTGCACCTACTGTCCATGGACATACGGGTTTTGAACCTGTTGGCCCTGGACATAAGGATTTTGGACCTGCTGTCCTTGGACAAAAGGATTTTGAACCTGTTGCCCTTGGACATGAGGATTTTGGGCCTGCTGCTGTAGGACTTGACCCTGACCTTGTCCTTGCAAAGGTTGACCCTGTTGATATGTATATAAGGGTTGCTACTACCTGGGTTGGCCTTGCTGCTGCAAGGGCTGACCTTGTGGCTGCAAAAGTTGTCCCTGCGGCTACAGAGGTTGGCCTTGCGAAGACATAGGTTGGGAGGTTTGCTGAACATACTGCATTTGTGGCTGCATGGTTTGCTGCAACTACTGCGAGGGTTGCCCCTACAGCTGTTGCAATGGTCCCTGCTACTGCATCATCGGCCCCCGCTACTACATGGATGGACCTTTCTACAATGAAGGTTGCCCTTGTTGCTACAAAGGTTGTCCTTTCTTCTGCAAGGGTACTTGGACATTTCCATGATTGAAACCTTGAAAATTTCTGAACTGTATCTGGCCATAGCCACCGGGAACTATGGTCAGACTAGGTTGAACATATTGTCCAGGCTGAAGGACATAAGGTGGATTTACCATTCCTTGGGAACCATATGGAACATAAGGAGTTTGGTACTGAACCTGATTCTCATAAGGCTGCTGATACTGGAAATTGCTTGACCTAGACAAACCAACGAGATTTTGGGCCTGTTGGCACTAGACATTGCTTGATCCAGTAGGACCAATAGGGTTTTGAATACCACCAGAAGAAGTCTGGTTCACCCCAACCATGTGAGTTTGTGAGCTACTCACATTAGTTGTCCCCGACACCATATAGACATTTGGATTCTGCTCCTTAGGTGGTGGCACAGCCTGTGCACTTACTGGAAGGACCAAAGGACTGACAGAAGCAGAACTCAAGACTGTCGGCTGCATCGGACAGGTGACTTGGACTGATGAGACAAGAGGGTTCAGAATGGTGGGTTGCATCGGGACTGAAGTAACTGCATAAATCACTGTCTATTGGAGGGTAGAATTCCGAATGAACAGACCTGTGGTAGGCATAGTGCTAGACGCCCAAACATGATTATGATAAAGCAAAGAGTCACTAGGTGTACCTGAGACTAAATTTGCTAAAGTCACGTAATTAGGAGGTAAGTCCTGATAAACACTGATGAGAATGCTTCCCGTGTAGGGGAGACCTTCAGGAGGAAACTGATCTTCTTTCTCTTCGATAGTGTGTGGAGTGGAAACCTTCGAGTGACTTGGAGAGGAGACTAGAAAATTGCCTTCAAGTTCCATGGGTGGAAACAAGTGACAACAAACGACCGAAGATGTTCAAGGGGATTATTCCAAAGGAATAATCGGCTAATCGTACAGATTGTACGGACGCTGCAGTGATATCACAATAGGGTCGAACAAAGGATTTGGAGGATAAATAATTAGTTCAAGCTGATCGTCAGTAGTCGACTGACTTTCGGGAGTCTGGATAGGGTTATCCAGAGATTTCGGGCCAATATTAGAAAGTGACCCAGTATCCAAGGGAGGTGGAGGATGATATGACAAAGGTTGAATGCTCAGAACAATTCCAAGTTCAACAACTTGGTCTTCAAGTGACTGCGGTAATTCAGGAAATGGTTCTTGAGACAATCTTTCAGACGAAGGAGATGAAGAGGAACTAGGTGAACCAGATGGTTCAGCCACGGTGGCTTTGTCCCAAATAATAGGAAAAGAGAGATAAATTCCAAGGATTTAACTGTACATTAAAATAAATACTCACGATTTGGTCTAGAAAAGACTAATAGGGATGTTATGAGATTATGGGGAACAATTTTTTTAAGATGCATAAACAAACTAGTGCTTTCATGTTTTAAGAGTCGAGAAAGAAGCAAAGGTGACTCTATCACTTTCGATTTGAAGCGAGCTCGAAAGGACAAGTGCTCGGATGATATTTTAAGTTTAAAGAGTCAAAAAGATCAAATGACTACTCAGGATGATCTAGGTAAAAAGGATTACCAGGTAACCATGAACTATAGAATACCTCCCAGCAAACCAAGAAGTACGGGCAAGCGATCTCCCCGAATGCTGTGTTCAGTGTATCATGTTTACAAGGCAATAGACTCGACTTCCTATGGATAAAGGATTGCAGCCTAGTGGGGTCTCCCTTTATATACTCGACGGTATGGGGAGCACAAGTCCGTACTAGTGTTGTCTAGTGCCGAAGCGAACGATAGCTGCTAGGTTTAAAGATGCTGGAACACATCTCTAGCCTAGACCTTCTAGATGTGATTGTTAGGTTTCAAATTCACCTTAGGTTAATTGAGTTCATTTTAAATTTCATCTTGAATTATGTCTCGGTTTTCAGGCCTTAGAGAAGTGGCTCGAAAAATCCTATATGAAGATAAATGAGAAAAGACTCTTTCAATTCAATGAATTGTTTACACTATAGAGGGTAGAAAACACAATCAAATGCAAACAACCAAGAAACTGAAAGCAAAATGATTTTTTCACTACTTTACTTTTTGAAAACAAAATAATGAAAAAACTCTTCCCAATTCCTATTTTCCTAACAAGTGCACTTCAAGAAGTCCTTTCAAAAGTAAAGAGAATTCTTTTTCTTTTCAAATGCAAATGCAACTCTAGTCTTCAATGATGCTAACTAACGTAACATATTGATGCAGCAAACTAGAATTGCATACTTTTCATGAAATGACAAAAAGGAATTTTTGGTAAAACACTTCAATGAAAAAGTTTTTGAGACAATCAATCCTGAAACAAATGAAAAGACACAAAAATAACTTCTTCCAAACTAATGACACAATGACTCTACCAAAAAAAATACAAGCAACATGATCTATGCTGGAAAAGATACATTTAAACAATCAAACGAAACTTTTCAAACTTGAATGATGGAGATCAAAGCAATAACATGAATACAAATGAAATGTAAGGAGTAAATTCACCAACAACTTGACTCACTGAGTTCACAACCAACTGAATGGATGACAACTTAGATGTCCTAGAGCCACTAACCATCCAAAGACTCAAGAAATCAAGCAAAACAAGGCAAGCCAAGAAGCACATAAACCAAGCAAAATCAAGCTTTCCAGTCAGGGAGAAATAGTCTAAAACAAGCTAAGAGGCAGAAATCAGGAGGGCAAGATACACTGGTTAAGATTTGGGGTAAACCCTAATCTCCAACTACAGGCATCGGAACAATTGCCTCACTGACAACAAGTGCCAGAAGGGGGTCGATGTGACTATTTTTGAGAAACTTGATCCGATCGGCATGACTGTTTTAGAGAAAACCGGGTTGGCCAAGGATTCAAAGGAAAAAATAAAAATTTCCTCAGGTAAAAACCAAAATTTCTACTGTAATTTCAGACTTAGAGCAGTAGAACAGGTAAAGCAGAGAACACCAGAGGGAAATGGTGATACTAGAAAAGTTCACACAAAACCATGATCAATCAAACAAAAGGATTGGCTCCCTAGAAGAGTTGTCAATTTGTGATGTAGGTAAATTCTAAGTGTAGACACAAAAAGTTCCTCTAGCCAAAAAGAGTGGGTCTAGTCACGAACAAACAATCTATGGAATATTTCCTTAAGCTAGAATCATTTAAGAGGGCCTACCTCAGAACACTATTCTGCTTGGTGATGATCCTGCTTCCTTGCTCCAGCTATCTTTTGTTTCCTTCATTTGAACACCTGAAACAAGCAAATATCAGCAAACAACAACCGTAGTAGCATAAAAAATTGTACTAAGCCTACTTAATAGGTTAAGGAACATTAAGCCATAAAGATGTAAAATGACACTTCATGTAGGAAATCAATCGATAGTTCCATTTATATAAATCAGAAAGAGATTACAACTGTGCCTTGACGTTGCTAGTCTCCTCTGACATATCCAGGTTCCCACACTTTTGCTAGCACTTCATGGATAGCCCCAACAATAGAGCTTTTAAGGCCTCTTTCCCTGTAGTCTCAAACCACACCAAAGCACACTATTCTCCCTCAAACATACACTAGAAAACTTCAAGCTATAGATGTCTTGCTGGTTATTCTAACTCCAAACTAAAAAACTAGCTTTTGCTTGGGAAAAATAGAGGTTTATATAGCTTGTATGGATGGGAGATGGTTCCTCTCTTCATGGGAGAAGGTCTTATCTCTTGACTCTTTTCCATCCTAGTTGGGGAAAGGAGCCCAAACTGACCTCCTCGGCTCCATCTGATCTAACCATTTACCAGAATTCTGTTACAAAGCTTCTAGAGCTAGAAGCTTCGGCCCCATATTTACAGAACTTTCCAAAATAGGATTGGCACGACTGAGAAAGGGCTTAGTCGATCTGATCGACACTAGTGACAATTTTAATCCCTACATATTGGCGTGAGGAGGACGTAGGTCATTAGCACCAGTCTTGTAAACTGGGGTAAACAGAAGATTTTTGGGAAATGATGCAAAAGGAAATTATTCTACTCATGAAGAGGGATATAATGGGAGTTTCTTCATGAGAGGAAAACATGTGGGGTTCACTGTAGATGTCCTACAGTATCATGGATGGGGAGTATAGGGATAGTGACAAAATGCTGTGTAACACCCTCCCAGGAACTAGAGACTCTACTTTTTCGACACTCGTTCTCTCCACTGTAATATAACATTCTTTTACTCTTTTTCAGGCTTCACATAAATTAAAAAGAAAAAAAATTATATATCCCAAAAAAGAGCAGGAATGGGACATTATTTCAACGATTTATGGTAGCTAAAGTGAGTTGTGTCACCCTTGAACAAAGTACTCAAAAAGTAAGTCTTTCCTCCATTGGGATGGGCTTTAGTTTGATTTAGGAGAGCCTTAACCTTGTTATTGACTCAGTACTCCTCCGATTGGTTATCTCTTCCAATCATATGGAGATTTTGTTGATGCCTCCTACATGACAAACTTATGCAAAGTTATTATATGCTACCATGTAATCGCAGTTGAGTTGTGCTTTTGTTTAAGGGAAGTAAACCTGAGTTGGCCTCTCTGTGGTGTCTCTTGACCTATTTTTCAATTGGCCATCCCTAGTTGTCAGCGTCTTGTTCGGTATCACATCAGCTATATTGGTCCTTTGCTTGTGCCAGTTTGAGAAGGTCTCCATTGACTTCTTGCTGGTGGGTCTTGCTCTTATCAGCTATGAAAAATTGCTCTGAGGGCAGATCTAGAGCCGCACCCTGGCCCTATTTTCATTATTGATAGGCCACCTTGTGCTCAACATTGATCATTATCATGGGTCTTTGACTGAGTGGTTTCCCTTGTGTTCGACATCGACTTTCATTATCACACATTGGGATTCATGCAGTGCCTTGGTTTCCATTTAACCCTATTGGTGGATTCCTCACCTCTGTGTTAGCTTTCATTATTGGTTGGTTCAGAGGGTTTCTATCGTGCACTGGCTACATCTTTTGTACATTGGAAACGTGCTTCAATTGGGTTACTACATCTTTGTTCATTTGATTCCTTCCACATTATTCGCCTACGGTTACACTTGCGCTAGATTGATGAAGGATGCCTTAATTCCTTCCTTCTAGCAGATCTTTTCTCATCGACTTCAGCTCATTTCTCTGGGAAAGAGATCTAGAGTCCATTTGGTAGTCATTAGTGGCAGATTCCTTCGCTATCGACAATGGGAAAACATCATTGTCTCCTGATTGATAGATTCTTCCAAGTGTTTTACTACAACTCATTTCTCCACACTTGTTAGATTGTACTGGGTACCTTGACTCTCATCATCATTATTGGTGAGTAGTATCACGTTTATTAATGGTATACATCAATGACCGGTAATCAAACAATTTCTCACATGGTCGAATTCAAATCATTTATTTCCATTGTGTAGAAATGTACGATAGTGGTCGGTGAAGACCTCGGGTTTGCATCAGCATGTCTTGGTTCACTTGTCAGTGTCTCTTGTTGATGCTAGTTGACACCATCCACATTATATGTTGTAGTTCTTGACATCCTATATGTTGGCACCCGAGTTGTAGTGTAGTACCATTTATTCCACTATTTTGACTTGGTACTATTTGGATCAATTTTATGACTTCAGTGATGAGCTTCATACTTCAGCATCATTGATCAGCTCTTTATATGTGATATTCAGACATGTACTTTCTTGTTTATGATCAGATGATCCATTATGTATTTTCAGTTCCTTTATACTTGTATGCATATTGGATCTGCTTTTGTACTTGACGTGCATACATGCTTTACTACTTCTGAGCATGGGTATGCCTGCCTCAGACAACATTTTCTTTCTGATCTCTTTCGCTGGCTTGGCAAGCTGAATCCTGGTGAACTCCTCCTTGGTCTCGGCGTGATTCCTTCTATACACTTAATACATTTCAACCATCATGTACCCATTCTGACCTCATATATTAGGGGGTATCTTTTATAGCACCATTTACCACTCTTGGTAGATCTGATGCTCTAATTATGGCCTAGGGCAACCCTTCCTTCTAGACTTGGTCCAAAATATAAAAAAAAAATGTTTTATTCCCTATACGCTACTTTACCCTATGATAAAAGTGTGTACATGTGGGTCAGTGTATACCCAACCTACGTACATATGTTAAAACACTTAAAAATAATAAATTTCCTTAATTTCAGGTGAATTTCACGGGTTTGAGCTATTAATCACCTTCTATAGCCCAAGGCCCAAATGTTTCCCAACTGAAAAAACTAATTTGGAGAAGTATAAATAAACCTCCATGGGAAAGCCTTAAGGGAGAAGAGATGAGATATTGATACTATAGTGAGATTATTCCTGATTGAGTCTGATGAAATACGTGTGCCTCCTACACTCCCCAAAGCTTCAGGAAACCCTTGTTTCCTTGTTGGAGATATCCTTCATCTTTCTTGAGATATCTTTGTGTTGGTGATGGAGGAAGATTGTTGAGGCCAGGAAAGGACAGATCCGGAGGACGGTTCCGCTTGGAGCCAGGAAAAGACTCAGGTCATATTTCTCCACTTTACTTGTAGCTTACTTCAATAAAGACATGCTATTCTATTCCCGATTAAACGTGTTTATGCATTAATTTATATTGTAATTTGTTTATGAATCTTATATTGATGTGTAATTGTTCATTCATTTATATGATTTAAAGTTAATATCATGAACATGCTTTATGTTTCTATTGATGTATATCTTTCATTTGAATAATTTTCAGGTTTCAAAGACATTAGGAGAAGCTGAGGGTTTTCACCCTGTGGGATCTACCCAAACGTAGGACCTTCGGGAAAGGACACTCCTGCACATTTCAGTAGAATAAGCATTTAGGTTGCTTACCTGAGCATTTCTTGTTGTTGTTTACCATCCACTCTATTGGGGTTTTCAACCCAAGACCCTAGGGTGGTCTCACCCGCAACAAGCTCTGCCTGCGGCTTCATCATCTTAGGCAAGTAAAGTGGGGCTCCCTTGTACCTCATTGTCCATTGTCCATTGTGCACGGTGAAAAATCTTCTATATAACGTCTGCATGGTGGTCTTCAAAGTTGATATCTCTGCAAGTATTTATTTCTTCATTTCTACCATATCAGATCGTGTGGACTGCTATTTTCTCTGCCTAGCCTCTTGCAAGTCCTTAACCATCGAATCATTCTCTGCTATCAAGAAATTGACCATCAAACTCATGGATTCTGCATAAGCCTGAGAAGCCTCGGCCATGGTTGCTGAATGTATTTTTTCATCTAACACAATCACCCTTTCCTCTACGTGTACAGGTGATGTGTGATCATCCGAGAGATACTTTATTCATGCCTATACAGTCCTATGATGTGACTTGTCAAATGATAGATTGTACACATCCATCTCTAAATCATCATCAAGGAGAAAAACCTCTCCTTGCTCGCTCGGGACTGGTTGTGATTCTGGAGGTGGCGGAGACTGTGGTGCGACCTCATAAATTCTCGGCATGAGATTGGTGTCTTGGTCCTGTAGCTTTTGTTTCATCTCCATGTCCATTGCCCCAACCATCTGCTCAACCTGATGAGAAAGTTCCTGAACCTAAACCTTCTCACCCTTTTCTTCATCTGTTGGCTGCTCTACTTCATCAACCTGCATAGGTGAAATTTTCTTTGTCGATGCACCTTGCCTTTCTTCCTGTTCCTATTTTTACTTCTTTTCCCTTCTCTCCTCCTAAGTTATTTCTATTATTTTAACTTCTTCTCTATCTCCTACAACTTCCTCTTTTCATCTTCCAACCTTTTCTTCTCTCCCTTCCTCTGCACTACTCTCCTTTCACTCTGTTTCCTCTTCGCCTCCATCTCTAAAGATAATTTCTCAACAAGAGGATCTTCTCTAAACTTGTAGCTTTGCTCAACCTCTGCGCTCTGAGCAATCTTCCTCTTGGATTTTTCTTGCACCGGTTTTCTACTCACTCCTGATGTTGTTGTTGCTTCCTGTGGTGCTGTTGCCTATAGTGCCACTTTCCATTCTACAACTATGCTAACCAGTTCATTGATCCTAGAGGCGTTGTAGAAATACCTCCAATGATATTCCTCTGGCCAATGACATGCCTTGTGGATCCATTGTAACACACCTTCACATAGTGGTTCTTGAATATGTAGTGGGGATCATATGAATTGAAACATTTAGTGTCGGATTCAAACGTCTTCAATTCCTTGGCCTCGTCATCAACATCCTTCAAGGTACAGATCTCGTACAACCCAATCCACAAATGAAGAGTGTGCCATGGTGCCTTCTTCCTCCTGTTCAGTGCTACTGATAACTCTGTGGAGATGTGATATGCAACCTATTACATGACCGGCTTGTCCATGGAAAACCTCAGTAGCTCATGTGGAGGTTTCTCCACACCAAAAATCCTGATCAAGGTGCCATCGAGTGAGGCATACCAATCTACAATGTTAAGAAATGTTTGCATCGCTTCTTGGGACACGCAAGGTGGATCGATTTTGAAAATCATCCCGTACATCATGGTGATGAAGTGGTCAGACGACCTCACCATGCATCTTCTATAGCTGCACTTAGAGATTAGCTTGCAATAAATGTTCATAGCATCCTATGATCGTGTGCATGTCCAACCCATGGTAGGGAACTGCTATTGGGCACAGATTACATCAAGCAGGTACACAGACATAAAGAATCCTTCTTTCTAATCCTTAGGTAGATTCTGAGAATTAAACACATGCACTTTCAACTAAAGAGCCAACATTTCATACCAGTTGAATGGCCTTCCTTCATTTTCCAACTCATCCAACATAACCACCCAACTTTGCAGAAAGGTATCCATGCTCTCTTGACCATATAAGTGACATGCAAAGATGACCAAGAGTTGGTAAGACTTCCTGAGTGGCTTCATCTTGTAGACCTAGTTGGGTGTCGCTATGAACCTTGATGGATCTTTTACCCAACGCTTCATGATGTATCTAGTGTTCACATTGCTGTTGGGAGTGTAAAACAATGCATCCATGTAGTTCACTAGCTGTGGCAAGTGATACATATGACGGTAGTTTTCTATCCTGAAGGTGGCAAGCTATGTTCCATTGGTACTACTGAATGTCATCATCTCAGGGTTAGTATGTGAGACAATCCAGTGAATGATATCCGCACATGGAAAGGCAAGGTACCTACGTGAAACCCTATACAAGCCTGACTTGTGGATGTTGACATAGACTTATTGATCTTCGAGATATTCCTTGATGCTACCTGCAAATATGTCCTTTATTTATTTCCATGTAAATTCATGTCATTTTCTATGAACATCTACCTATCTGCATAGATGGGGAAGTTCATTGGCACCTATTCAACTACATCTCCATTGTTGCTCTCTACAATATCCTTTGATCCAAGTCTCTTGGAATCCATGTTGCCTATACTGCTGAGAAGTTGTTCAACAACTAATGTACTTGTAGATAGAGTGGATACTCACGATAAGAAAATGTCAGCTTAAAAACACAAAACACTTCAAGGACTGATCATGCAACAAACTAGGCAAGAGTGTGCAGTTGTGACTCTCAGAGGTGAGGGACTGTTAGCTGGATCTATGCATTATGCAGTAACAACTGCCAATGAAAGGTACTGATGACTGGAACTATGCAGAGTGTAGTCCAGTGTGTCTTGCTATGGATTGGAACTACACAATGCGCAGTTTGGTCCAGCTTGATGTTGGTTGGGACTGCGCATTGCACAATCCCAGTGGGCAAGACTCGAGACTGTCTCCTGGAACTGTGTAGAGCGCAGCTGGAGCCAGTGACTGATAGCCTTTGTGCAATTCATGGAGCCAAGGCAGAGCCTTGAGTTCTAGAAATGCGCAGTGCATTCCAGGAAGAGCTAGATCTGAGCTAAGGAAACCTAGGTCTGCCCAAGGGAAACTTGAAAATGAGTATATATGAATGCATGAACAAAGGATGGTGAAGATATGAGTGAATGGTCATGCATGCAATCAAATCAAGTGCATAAATCATTCAAATAGATGAAAAACGAATTTTGTGGGGAGAGTCGTCGCAACGACGACTGTTAGTGCAGAAATGGGGTTATGCATGTAACACTTAAGAAATGCAATGCAAAAAATTGAAACATCACTTCTACAAGTTAAAACAAACTCAAAAATCAGTAGTCGTTCAATAAAACATGCAAAACAACACTCACACAAGCGGAGGAAACAAAAGCGATAGAAAAATAGCAAAAGACTTGAAAAGAAAATCTTACCCAGAAAAGCTATGTTGATTGTGCCAAAGGTTCCTAGATGCCTCAAGAATTCCAGAGATCCAAGTTCAAATTTTCAAATGAGCTATGGCAGCATCCATTATATAAATTTTATCGATTTAGGGTTTAAGACCCGCATGCCATAAATCTAGGAAAAAGTGACAAGTGGCGACTGTTTTCTAAAATTAACTCAAGTGTAACTCCTAGTGCTAAAAATAGATTCCTAATTTTTAGGGATTCTTTTTTCTTTTTGATTTTTCAGGAAGGGCTGCCATGCATGCATGGAGAAATTGCATAGTTCTGGAGGTAACCAGGCAACTTGCCGGCACATGCATGGGGAAACAGCTAAGGGAATGCTTCTTCACAATTCCTGGGCTGAGTGGATCTGGTCGCCTCTCATGCTCTGCGCAGTTTCCTAGTTAAAGAAAATCTATGAGCTGGGTCTGCAAAATTATGGAACCGAAGCTCACTGCTGGGCTGATCCATGCAATTATTAAGAGTAAGGCTCACTGTTGCACTGCACTGTGCAATTCCTGGGAGCAAGGCTAGTTGCTCTCTAGGACTATGAAATTTTCCAAGGTAGTGCAAGAACCGAATGCAACCAAGTCACCAGGGGTTAGCTTGTGGTAAGACAATATATCAAGTAAGTGACACAAGCTGTAAAACAAAAGATAAGTTTTTTGAGAGCATAAGTACCTGAGCAGTGCAAGACAAGTCGCTAAGATTTATGGAGGGAGACTCCAAAACGAAGCGAAGGAAAATTTTTGGAGGGTTGTTGTAGCCGCTACACCAGGGAAGAAGAGGGATACTGACTTATTGAGAGCAAGAGAGGTTGTTCCTTCAGAGAATCATATAAATACCTCTGATTTAGGTTTGCTCGTTTAGATTTTTCCCTTCTCCATCTCTACTAGTTGGATAAGCTTGAAAACACCAAAGAAGAAATCTGAGAATAGGCATCAGGTTCCCATATTGGACATAGATTTATGGTTGGACGAAAAATCTCCTTACAGACAGATCGTATTTTCTGTTAGAACTTCATTGGCCAAAAGTTACAGTGAAGACAAAGAAGATGGACCCAGGATTGGACAAGGGCTGCAGTGTCACAAGACTCTTTTAATTTCAGCCACACACATAGTTTGAAGTTGAAGTGCAGTAAGGCAAAAAAATTATTTACAAAAGAAAAACAATAGAAAACCAAAGAAAACATAACCACAAACAATAAAGGACTATGTACGTAGTGTGGGGTGCAACCCCAGATTTTATTGAAAGTAAAATTTTAAGTCTTGGCCATTGACAGGGAGAGAGTCAATCTTCCCGTCAAGTGATTGAAGACAATACCTGTACAGACCAAGATTTTCATGGACTGTGTAAGGACCATTCCATAGGGATCTAAACTTAGTGTTCTTGCCTATGTCATCATGGGATTTGTCCCATTTTAAGACTAAGTCACTCACACTAAAGCTAGTCTTCCCTGCAAACTTTTTGTCAAACCATCTCTTGATACAGTTCTGATGGAGTGAAATTTTTTATTTTGCTTTTAACCTTTCTTCTTGTAGCTTGTCCAAAGTGTCCATCCTATGTTGAACTAAGGGACATGACTTACCCTGGGATTTTTGGGACAATTGGAGAGTAGGCTAGTATATGTTTGGCAGGAGGATGACTTCCTTTCCATACACTAGGAAGTAAGGGGAGGTATTCGGGGAAGGTTTAGGTGTGACTCGGTCACCCATAAAGAATTCACCAAAGCGAAGTTCCAGTTTTGCTGCTCAGAGAATATGGTATTTTTGATGATATGAATGAGGTTTTTATTTGTGGATTCAGCAAGACCATTCCCCTGTGGATAATAGTTAGCAGAATGCTTCAAGACAATACCATTTTCCAATGAAAAATCATATATATTTAATGAATAAAAGTACGTTGCATTGTCAAAAACAAGTGGCGTAGGAACGGAGAATATGGAGATCATATTTTGTTGCAAAAAGCTGATGACTTCCTGATCATTCACTTGTTTCAGCGAAACTACCTCTGTCCACCATGTGAAATAATATGTAGCATTTAAAATATAGTGGTGTTTCTTCAGTGAATGGGGGAAAATTCCCCCAATGATATCCAAGCCCCACTGTTGGAATGATTCTTCCATTGTAACAGATTGCAGTGGGGCTAGTGACTTCTGATTTTGGATGGTGCACCTTTGACAGACTGGACACTTGTGGGCATAGGCATGAGCATCCTTGAATAATGTAGGCTAGTAGAAACTAGTCCAAATGACCTTATGTGTTGTTGCATGCGAAGTGGTCCCCGACTGATCCGTCCTAGAGATAATGTAAAACCTTGTCTGAATCGTGTGCCTCCAAGAACCTGAGAAATATCCCATTATGGTGTTTTATGTATAGCACTCCATGCACCAACTAATATGATAATTCTTTGAGTTAGAGTGCCCTCTTCTGCAGCATAGAAAAATAAGAGGGCATGGTGCCATGCTCAAGGTACCGAGACACATCTGTGTACCAAGATTTTCCATCTAAAGTGGGAGAGACTCATTGAACATTGTACATTTCTATTTCTTGCTCCCAGCCTGCGAGATCTTGTTCTTCCTCTTGTGCATTGACTTCTTCCACTGCTAACTTACAAAGACCTTGACCCTTGATGGTGTGAACTGGTTTAACGTCCTGGTTGTATTCCTATAATCCAGTCATCCAATTTTCCCGTCTCTCACCCAACTCTTGCTGCACAAGCAGTGATCTGACTGCTGGGTGTGGGAAAAAGATAATACAATGGTTTTTCAACAGGTAGGGTCTGAAGTGCTTCACCGCCTTGTATACTACATAATATTGTTTTTCCATGACGAGACAGTTGAGCTTTGGTCCTTGTAGGCTCACGTTCATAAAGGAGATGGGTCACTTGTTTTTCAACTCGTCCTTCTAAGTGAGCACAACAACGAGATAAGTGTCAAAAGAGAAAGTTTAGAGAAAGAAGTCTTCCCTAAATTCTGAGCTGTATAATACTGGTGCTTCTGTTGTTTCTTTCTTTATACAGGCCAATGCATCCTTTTCCCTTTTTCCTCAATTATAGACTTCATCTTTCTTGATCATCTCGTGTATAGGTTTGACGATTTGAGCATAGTAAGAGATGAACTTTCTGTGGAAGTTGATCTTCCCCAAAGAGGATTGCATGGATTTCTTGTTCACGAGGTGGGGAATCTATGTGATGGTCTGAACCCAATTTGGATCTACCTTGATCCCACTTTTAGCAATAATATGTCCAAGAAGGTTATGTAGGAATTTACAGGGTAAGTTCCTCAGATAGAACACCAAAGGACACTGCTCACAAACAGATCACAGATCAATACACCAGTATTCTTGACATGGTTAAAACCCTCAAAGAGGGAAATAGTCCACGGCCTGAGCCAACGCGGCCACTTCAGGCAATTTATTAATAAAAGAATGAAAATTTACATAATCTTCTCTCATGAACAATTTTCTTACAAATGACCCTCCATGCTCTTTAAATAGAGATCATGGACCAATTAGGTGTTAAGCCATGGATCAAGTGTCAGTAATACCGAGGAGAAAATGAACCATTGGATCACTACATATTGTGACCTTCGGATTGTAAGTTACAAAAGTACATAGTAAAGAAACACACTTTACCTAACTCTACACTAGACCAAGTTATACTTAACTATTTCCTATGTGTCGGAATATCCTAACATCCCCCCGTAAGAACAACTTGGGATAGGATTGAAGGATGTATAAATATGACACAATAGGAGAGGGAAGGAGGCATTAGAGCCTATCCCCCCTTAGTGACAACTTCCTGAACTCCAACCATAAATCGAAGTTTAGTAAACTTCACCTCTATGAGAGCCTTTGTAAAGATGTCTGCAACTTGATCATCTATTGAACAATATTGCACTTCAAGAATATGGTCATGAATGAGCTTTTTGATTAAGTGCATGTGTAGTTCAATGTGTTTGCTGCACTGATATTGGACTAGATCTTTGCATGGTCGAATGGCACTTTGATTATCACACCAAAGTGTAGTCGGGTGCTGCTGTTGAAAGCCAAACTCTGACAGGATCTGACGAAGCCATAGGACTTCCTTACTAGCTTCTACAGCACCATGATACTCTGCTTTTGCTGAAGAAAGAGAAATGGAACTTTGTTTCTTGCAAGCCCATGTAATAGGTCCTGAACCAAGAGTGAACACATAACTTGCAGTAGACTTCTGATCATCAAGGTCACCATCCCAATCGGAATTAGTGAAACCAACCAATAGAGGAGATGCTTTTGCACCATAATGAATCCCAAACTAAACTATACCTCAAACATAACGAAGTATTCTTTTAGTTTCTTTCCAATTACTTTCATGTGGGTTTTGCATAAACTAAGCATTAAGGCCAACAACAAAGGAAAGGTCAGGACGAGTATGGGTCAGATACAAAAGTTTTCCCACAAGTTGACGGTATAAGGTGGCATAAACTTTAAGGGAAGTACAAGTGACTGAAAGTTTGGCTCCAGACTGAAAGGGAGAAGGGGCTATCTTATAATCTTCCATGTGAAAATGGCATAGAAGATCACATGCATACTTGGACTGGGAAAGGGAAATACCTTCCTTGGATTGCAAGACTTGAAGACCAAGAAAATAATAGAAGTGTCCTAAGTATGTCACTTCAAACTTCTTCTTAAGGCTAGAATTCACATGGTTTATAAGGTTGGGATCACTACTAGTAAGGATAACATCATCAACATAAATAACAAGAATGATAAGAGACTTGCCCACTTTCTTGGTGCAGACAGTATTGTCAAAATGACACCTAGAAAAAACAGTTTCTAAAGGAAAGCTATCCATTTTGGCATACCAAGCCCGAGGGGCTTGCTTGAGACCATAAAGGGATTTCTTAAGCTGACATACAAGGCTGTAGTCTGCTTGTATAAAGCCAGTAGGTTGTTCCATATAGATTTATTCATGCAAGTCGCCATGCAAGAAGGCAAATTTAACATCCATTTGATGGACTTCCCATTTGAAAGAGGTAGCAAGGGAAAGAACAAGGCGTATAGAGTTCATTTTGGCAACAGGGGAGAAGGTTTCAGTATAGTCAATGCCTTCAACTTGTGAAAAACCCTTAGCAACAAGACAAGCTTATGTTTATCAACTTTTCCATCTGGTCCATACTTGGTTCTGTAAACCCATTTGCATCTAACAAGTTTTCGTCCCTTTGGAAGAGGAACAAGATCCCATGTATCATTTGCCAATAATGAACGATATTATTCATTCGTAGTTGCGTCCCAATCCGGATGGCCTAAAGCTCCTGCAAAGGTGTTAGGATCATAATTCGCTGAAGCTTGAGCCAGTAAAGAAGAGGCTCTATCGAACTGAGAACATGTACGTCACTAATCTGTAGGATCACTCGCGAGAGCACTTGCTGCATCCCAAGTAGCATGGACCCAATTCTAAAGCTGAGGAGTTGAAGGAGGATCCTGAGAAGGTGGTGGAGGATTGTCATCCTCGCTGTCATCATCTGAAGAAGAAATATTTCATAAGCAGAATGGATAGAG
Source organism: Pinus tabuliformis (assembly GCA_031772625.1). Taxonomy (NCBI): domain Eukaryota; kingdom Viridiplantae; phylum Streptophyta; class Pinopsida; order Pinales; family Pinaceae; genus Pinus; species Pinus tabuliformis. The sequence continues at coordinate 993,871,393 of CM062810.1, read as the reverse complement.
AGAGGTGGCACATCTGCCAAACTAGGCTTGTAGGCCGATATATTTTTAGCAAACTTTACATATCTTCTAATAATAACAATTTTGGACTTAAGTGGAATAAGTCTATATCCTTTGACATATTCAGAATATCCAACAAAAATACATTTTCCACTCTTAGGTTCTAAAGCTTTATGTTTCTCATCTCGAATATGGGCCCATGCTTCACTTCCAAAAACACGAAAGTGACTTACATCTGGTTTAATTGAGCTCCATGCTTCTTCTGGAGTGATATTCTTTAAAATCTTAGTAGGAGTGCGATTTACTACGTAATTTTCACAGTTAATTGCTTCTGCACAAAAATTAAGACTAAGTCCTTTAGATTGAAGCATACAATTAGCCATTTCATTTAAGGTGCGATTCTTCCTTTCAGCTACATCATTTTGTTGTAGAGTATATGGAATAGTATGTTTCATTTGAATTCCATTCTCAATGCAAAAGTTGATGAATTTTTTGTTAACATATTCTTCGTCATTATCAAATCTTAGCTTAAGAATTTGATGTCCAGATTGTTTTTCAACAAATGCCTTAAAGGCCAAGAACATGTTAAATAATTCACTCTTGAGTTTTAAGAAGTATACCCAAGTGCGTCTGCAGAAATCATCAATAAAATTTAAGAAATACTTGTAGTGAGAGAATGAAACAATTGGAAATGGACCACATAAATCATTATGCAGAAGATGTAAAGGGGCTAAGGCGTGCGAAGAGGAACATTTTTCAAAACTATCCTGATGATGTTTTTGAGTACACATCTGGAACAAACACCATCTCTGCAAGATACCATTGGAGGACCTGTCACCATATTTTCTTTACATAGATTCTGAAGGGAGCAATAGTTTAAGTGACAAAATCGCACATGCCAAAGTTTGCTCACTTCATCTTATAAGCAACAAATACCGAGGTGTTTAAGGGAAAACTAGTGTTGATTTGAACTACTAGTCCCACTAAGATGGGTAGCTATCTTAGAAACAAACAATGAAAGCTTTTCAAGAGTTCCTTTAAGTGTGATAGATGAGAGAGAGGAAAAGAGGACCATCCTGGATTTTCTGATTTGATCCTAGCTTGATTTCTCCTTTCCTTGATAGAATTTGTAACTCCTCTCCTACTTGTCCCGCTTCAAAGAGTACCTATAGAGTCAAAGTAATAGCAAACCATCAAAGCATCTCGATCTAAAACATCATAAACAATGCGGAATCAGAAACACATTCACAAATACATGATTATATAGAGGAAAACTCAAAGAACTTTATTAATAGTAATGTAAGAGAGGATTACAACCCAACTGTCTGATCCAGCATCATCCTCCTAGTTGTAGAAGCCCTCTTCACCTCATGAACAAGCAAATCACCCAACAATGCAATGTCTCTTCTCACCGACAAACCAACAACACTTCCTTACAAATTACAAAATTCCAGCCTCCAAATCTCTCAGATGAGGGATCCATTTATAGAAGTCTTGCAAGGGTGTGAGTCAGCTTTGGGTTTTTGATTAGTGTCATTCCACTGATAGTTCTTGGTTCCACTTGGAGATTTCATTGATCTCTTACTCATCCCTGGGCGAATTCAGAGAGGCAAGTGTCACAGGAGAAGTTTCTGGAAGATTCCATGACATCCACCTTGTAAACTGTCTCTGCCATTTGTCTATTCTCGCTCATTGCACCCCACAGAAGGCCATTTCAGTATGCATCACACCTGGCTAGTTTGGCAGTCAGTATGCATCGTACCTTGTCCATGGAGCAGTCTATATGGTCCAGTTTTGGCCAGTTCTGAGTAGTTTTTCAGGTGGAACTTCTGGGAAATGATGTAATCAATTGACCATGATCCTTTAGGGTATGAAACAACACTTTTAGCAACTTAAGGAGCCCTTATTTTATGGACATATGAGTTTTTGGGTTGCAGTGCCCAAATATGTCTATAACAGCTGCCCCCTAAAGCATGAGGTCATAAATCTTCTGATGTCAGGTGAAATGCTTTATCATGAGGATCAGAGGTATTCGTACTGGAAGGTGACATGTATAAGATATAATACAATACATCATCATCATATTATTTTCATGATCTAGCTGAGGCAGGCATTCTGATGCTCAGCTTTATAAATTCATTTTCATGTACATAGAATAGACAATCGTCTGCTATTGCAGACTGGTGATTCTTCGCATGAAGAGTCATCTTCCCTGGCTTAGATGACTATCTGTGCAGCTTCTGTGTACAATTGATGTCTTTATTTTCCTGAATATATTGTAGCTTGGATGGATGAACTAGATCCATGGTCTTTAAAACTCGTCCAATCTTCGCCCAATGTACAAGTCGATCCATGTGAAAAGATGCTTTGAATTCGAACATGGAAAGACATCGCCTGATTACCAGCCAATAATGTAAGCTATTAACAGATGCGAAAGGAGTCACCGATAATGATAATCAACTGATGTCAAACACCACAAAAAGTCTTTCGGTCAAAGGTCATTGATGTAAACCTGTCACCGAAAGTAAGAAACTTGCCATTGAGGCATGCAAGCTTCAAATTACTGAAAGGGTTATTTCTAAGTCAACTTCTTGGATAATGAGCTGATGTCGACAAGAAGTGACTTGTCGTAGGAGGGCCTTGATGTATCCCACATCTACGACGTGAAACAGAGAAAATGATTTTCATGGAGATGAAAATGATCTGATGATATAAGGTTCATGAATGGCGACCATGAAAAATGAAGGGTGGATGTAATGCAGTGGATGAGGCGTTTGCTGGATGGTGAATTCTCTGAATGAATTCTCTTGAACATATTGGTGACACTGATATGGACTGGTAGTGTTAACCCCATGGATGGCATGGTGGACCAATGGTGATGGTGAACGAAAAACCCAACCCAACTCAATCACAGTGATGGAGTGAAAGTGTCATGTTCAAGAGTGACTTCCTACCAATAAAGTTCTTCAAGTTTTCTTCCCATTTTTCCCCAATCATTGCTGACTAGTACCTCTTTATTTTTGAAAAGCTTAAGGAGGATAACATATGCTTGATCTATAATTTTCCCTTCAGGCAAACCTGTCGCTTTGTGTTTAGCCAGCCTAGCATGAGTGAGAATCGTTCTTGTCTGGGTGGACAAGTTTGTCGCTATTGTTTTAACGTGTTTAACGACAAAGATAACTCAGTCCTTTTCATTTTTAGAGAGTTTGAAAAGGGACAAAAAGGAGACTCCAACAGTCCTTTTTCGTAGCATAATCCCTTAAGTCCGAAAAAGTGTAAAATAATACGAAAGGGATGAATTTTCAATAGTTTTAATGAGTCGACAAAGACAAGCACTTAATATTTTTGTTTAATAATCCCTCAAGTCCAAAAATATTAAAATATATGAGAGGGATGGCGTTCCCTTTACTTTAATGAGCTGGAAAGGCCAATAGCTTGATAATCTTTTTATATTTAACGAGTCTAAAAAGAGTTTAAAAGGGACTCTTTTTTGAGGAATGAGTGGTATTTTTGGGTAGCAGCTGGTTCCAGGTAAGTTTGGAACTTCTCAAAACATGGCAATGTGAAGAGGGTGGCAATTAGAATCACTCGTCACAGATGTTCCTCAAAAGGGTAAACAATCAAGTGAAAGCGTATGCTCGGCTGAATGAATGAAGGTGACGGAAGGAACACAACCAAGGTTCAAAAGGATTGATAGCAAAGCGATCATAAAGGTTATTTACCAAAGGCAGGTTTATTTTTTAATGAGCTTGAACCTTGTGCCAACATGTGCTCAGTGCAGGTTGATTTTTTAATGAGCTTGAACCTTGCAGGAACATTACTCTTGATATTGGTCAACAATATCCAATTTACCATTTAACATGTTAGATTCTTTTCTTGGTCGTTCAACCTGCTCAATTGCTCCATCAAATTGATTAGAAATACACATATATATGCCTAAAAAATGAATTAAAAACTAACATTTTACTTGAAGTACGTGAATAGTAACGTAAAAAGTAGTTTTACCTCTCATTTTTACCATTTCATTTCAAATTTGGGATTTTGGAGCTCTGGATTGGTTTTCCCCCTCAAACTTCATTAGCTGATTTTGGGAGATCCGGTGGACCATTCTCCGTGTCATTAGGACCAGGCAGGAGCTAACCCTGAGCTCTTCATTTTCATTCCATCTCTTTATGATTTTGAGTAAGTTTTCCCCTTTTTTTTGAGCCCCTGGGGTTTGAAGAAATCATTCTCCCATCATCGCACCTGCCCTATATCGAAAGGTGCAATGCATACTGAGCTGTACACTGGCCAGTCAATGTGCATCTCACCTATTCCAAAGGCAGGGTGCGATGGGCACAGAAGGGAAATTTTGCGCAATAATCTCATGAAATTTTTGCCTGTTTTTGCTCAAATTTGGATCCTAATTCATCTTTTGTCTGTGACTCAGATATTTGTTGGATCAAGATGGTCATCACATGGTGTGAACGCGAGCATGAAGAAGAATGCATGATTGCCTTACTTGGTTAGGGTACTGTTACTGCATTGCAAAACTGTGGTTTTCTCAAATTCTTCCGTATATCTAGCATGAGGCAACAAATCAGTTTGTTGCAATATTTCCTCGATGCATGGGATCCGATCAACTGGGTGTTCTAGATAAGAGGCAAATCTATTCCACTGACAGTTGAGGATATCTACTTTTTGACGGGGTTATTGAGGCGTGGTGCCCCTCTTTCACAGTCGGGATCCGCCCATGGGGGCGAATCGGTGAGAGATTATATCTGTCATCTTTGTAGAGATGGATCCAAGCCTAGTAGAGATGGCAAGATCAATATGCGTGACGTCACTGATTGGTCTCTGAGGACCATTTTATTCACCTTTGCAAGATTGGCTGGTAGCGCGGCTCTTCATTTGGCAAACAGCTCTTTTGTGCAGTATGCTTTAGAATGCCTGGAACCAAAGGTATTCAACTGCTGTGAGGCAGTACTTCCGGTGATAAAATAACAGCTCTCTAAGGTAAAGAATGGAAGATCCAATAACTTTGGCTACGGTTCCATTTTTGACTGATTTTACCTTAGAGAGGATCCAACTGATACAGCTGCAGCATATTTGACTAGGATTGCTAGCACCGAGGGAACCCAAGATGCAGAGATGTGTTGATATCATGGCCAGACATGCTGGTCAGCCACAGATTAGTTTCTCTGATGCCTTCTTTGAGTGGTTCAACTATCAGGAGATAGTCTTCTCAGAGTATCCATATGTCGGGATGGACTTCCGAGGTGACCCGGATTTGGCATTGCCGACTGGCAAGCAATGGGGTGTGATAGGTAAAGATTATTTGACCATATATTTGTTTATTAGTTTTATAATATTTTTGTGATTTATGAAGACTAATTGAACTCATGTACTTGTGCAGATGTTGGGCCAGTGTGACCATTGGCACGCCCAAGGGTGGCAGCTAGCGTTCTAGTAGGAGAGGCTGTAGGGAGGGCTGTCCTTCATGGTCTGGACATAGCAGAGACCTTGGCAGTATTGCAGGATCAGATCGAGGGTCTTACCCTTGGTATTCAGGATGTGAGGACCGACAAGTTACCTCTGAGGCTACAACGCCATACTACTGGTGTTCTGAGTCGATGGACTAGGATTCTACGTATGATCGCACAGGCGGTGACATGTTATCACCAGCATCATTAGTATAGGATGCTTTTCCGCATTTAATTTTGAGTTTCTTGGTCACATGACCGATTTTTCCTTGTACACAAAACATTATGTGAAACTATAAAAAGTTATATATTTTTGATTTTCAGAGTTTATTTTGGCTAAGCTATGTGATCCAGATGCAAATGGTGATATAAAATGATTTTCTTTACAAATGTTGCAAATGATTGTCTAACACATAATTTGCTAATGAATTAGTTAAACTGTTTATGTTTCTGGAAATGTGTTGATATTGAACGGAATCAATCTGCCTTTGCAAAATCTTGACCCTTAGGAACATATGATAGATTTCTGGGTTTTGAACTGAGTAGATTCTAGTAAGCTGTAGAATGACGAGTTGCGAATCTAGCCTGACAACAAGTCGGCGTATGCCATGTGAAATGGCATCAGAGAGAAGCTCTATCAATGCGCTGTACTCAGCGATGTTGTTCATTGATTGACCAATACATATCCCTCTGAAACTCACTAACTCGCCACTTGGATCAAAGATGGCCCAGGCTGCAAAAGATAAGTTCTGTGTTCTACGACTAGCTCCGTCAGCGTACCCAATGAATGTTTCCAAAAAGTTTGACATCTGCAACAAATGTAAAGTGGATTACTTAACCAAAATGACAACTCTTGACGAAAACAAAAATGAAACAAAAGCATATTTATAAAGAGATTACTACACTTGATCAAGCATAGTATCGCTTAAGATACAACCCGTTTCGGGGTTGCGACAGTGGAATTCCATCATAATCTACCAGCTTGTAGGCTCATTTTGCTAATATCCGTTTAACAATGTAGGGGCCCATCCATACTGATTGGAACTTACCAACTCCCAATTTATCAGAGTCCTGATCGTAGAGTAAGACCAGGTCACCTTCCGAGGAGACATGAGGCTTGACATTTTTGTCAAATTGCACTTTGACACGTTTCTTATGTGCTTCGTTAGCCAGTGCGGCGTCACGACGGGTTTCATCCAAGTGGATTAGTTCCAAGAAACGAGCCTCTTCCTCTGAAGTTTCGAGAAGCAGATCTATTGCGATCTTTAGAGATGAAATCTCACACTGAATTGGTAAGACAGCTTCCAGGCCATACACCAACTGAAAAGGCGTAAATCTGGTCGAATTTCTCACCGAGGTTCTGTATGCCCACAGAGCTGAATACATGGTTAAATGCCAATCTCGTTTGTGGGCTCCAATCATTCTTTGCAGCATACGCTTAAGGACTTTGTTGATCGCTTCAACCTGTTCGTTAGCCTGCGGATAATATGGAGTAGAACTATCGTGGGATAGTCCTAATTTGGCAATCAATTCAACCATCATGTGATTGCAAAAATGCGATCCATGATTTGTGACTATTGCCTGTGGAACACCGAACCTAGAGACTACATGATTGAAAAAGAAAAGATTAGTCGTTTCGTCGTTGTTGTTTAATGTAGGCATTGCCTCGACCCATTTTATAAAATAGTCGACAACGACTATGATATACCCATGCCCCCAGGCCGAGGTGGGGCTACATGTCATGAAATCTATGCCCCATTTGGCGAATGGCCCAACAACAACTACTGGATGCAGTGGTGCAAGTGGTAATCTGGTTTTGTGATCAAAAATTTGACAAGCATGGCAACTTCTGACTGCTATTATGTAATCTTTGAAGATAGTAGCCCAGAAGTAGCTAGCTCACAAGATTTTCTATGCAGTAGTGTAGCCAGATAGATGTCCCCCACATGCGCATGAATGACAGTCATTCAGGACTTTTTCAGCCTCCTCATGCATGAGGCACCTTCGCAGAACTGTATCGACACTGATGGTAAAGTGTATCATCGACGATCATGTAGTCTTTTGCTTGGTATTGAATACGTCGTTGTTCTGAGTGAGAGGTGTTAGGCCTAAAGGTTTGGGTTTGGAGATAGATTAGGATATCTCTGTACCACGGGTCACTTGATGATATCAGAAACAAAGTTTCATCCATGATCGATGCTTTAGATGTTAAATCGTTGGACGATGATGGGAGGTCGCAAAGTAACTCTTCGAAGACTAGAGATTTTTTTGACTTGGATTTGGTGAATTCTATATCAAAATCTTGCAAAATGACTATTCATTTTGAATTCTTGCCCACTAGCAATTGACGCGACTGGATGTAGGTCATAGGGTTGTAATTTGATAAGATGGTAGTTTTGTGAAAGAGTATATAGTGTGGAAATCTTAGTACTACTTGAACAGCTACCAAAGCCAACTTTTCAACATATGAGTACTTGCTTTTCGTATCATTTAAGTCGCGGATTAAATAATACACAGGATGTTCTATTCCATTGTCTTCTTGTACTAAAGCCATCGCAATGGTTGTATCTGTGGTGGCGAGATACAAGTTAAAATCTTTTTGATAATCGGGAGCATACATTTATGATGCTTTTACTAAGGAACTTTTCAAAGCATCAAAGGCAGCTTGCGCAACTTGATCCCAGTTGAAGGGTACTTCTTTTTTCAAAAGACGTGTATAAACTTTAGCACGTTCGACATAATTTGGAATGAACCTCCTTAGAAAGTTTGCTTTCCCTTGGATTTTCTGAATCTGAAGAAAATTTGAAGGTGGAGGCATGTCGATGATCACCTGAACCTTACATGGGTCGAGTCGAATTCCATCCTTAGAAACTACAAAACCAAGTAACCGACCAAGACCCACATAAAACACACACTTGTGTGGATTGAGTCGTATCTTGTAGTGTCAGCAACACAGAAATATAGCTCTCAAATGCTGCGGATGATTAGTCCGCTTTCACGAATGAGCCGGTAAGTCATCGAGATATGTTTGAATGATGTGTATGATGTCATGGAAGGCGTAGTTCATTGTTCTGAAGGAGAACAAGATTTGCCAACATGTATATTCTCTACAACATTCAATTTGGTCGAGATATTAATGGCAATATTTTCTTCAATATTGGACATATTTCGCTCTAAATCCACCGTATTTACAGTATTCGATAGAAAATCAAAAACTGAAGGATGATTAAGGTCATTAGAATAATCCTCATTGTTATCTTGAGGTTGGGAATGATGGTGGTGATCTTCCCATGGTGCCTCTTCTATCATCATTGACTGAATGATTCCTTCATCTGTAGAATGTACATGAGACCAAGGATCAGAAGAGGTACCATACTCTAGAGACTTGTCTATCCAAATTCTTGCTAAGCGTTGATTTGGGTTTGCCACCCATGCCTAGAATATTGATTGCTACAACAATTCTATATGGCTTGGGAGAAACACTTGGCGATGATCCATGCTAACAAAATGTTCGAAATTCTTCTTAATCTTTGACAATGTAGAAGATATCATGTGACAGGTTTCCACTGTGGCCACTTCTGCCAGATTACTCAGAGGCAGAAGGGAAAAAGTACCTATTAAGGAAGGGTCTTTTAGGAGACCTACTCTGATATTTTGAAGCGATTGAGAGCTTCCATGGATCAAAGGAATGCTTCTAGTAACTTGAGAACTATTGGGGAAGAAGGTTAGTTGGTCAATGATTGTGATTCCGCCTTGAAAGGGGAATGCAATCTTTCTAAAATATGTTGACACAACAGCAGCCATAGCATAAATCCAGGGCCTGCCCAGTAGGATGTTGTAGTCAAGGTTTCCATCAATGACCTCAACTTCAATTTCTACCGTATTTCCCCTAGTTCGATTTGCAAGTTACTTAATATCCCATGTGGCGTGTATGTTCTTCCATCGAATGCTTTTAATGTCGTTGATGATTGTGACAAGGGTGGCGAGCCTAAAGTTTTCCAGCAAATCATTGACATAATATAGGAAGATGCTCCCTCATCAATTATTGTTCGATGAACAGTTTTGTTGAGGGTTTTTACCTGTATGAGGAAAGCGAGTTGTGCTGGTAATTGAGGTTCATATCCTTTATGATTAAAGGCCACTAGATTGGAATCTATTGGATCAATCCCACCTATCACTGATAACAAAGCTTGTTTTTGGGATGGGAAATTCTGCAGTACTTCAAGTGTCGACATAGCAGATGGCGATTGGGCTAGATCTTCCACTATATTATAATTCTGTGCTGCTCAAGCACGAGGATTAAATGTTGATTTATGTACTACTCCCTTAGGCGGTTTCATTGTTAATTTAGGAATGATTGGTGGAACAACTTCTGATGAACTTGTTGTCGAACTGCTGGGTTGATCTGTAGCCTTGCCATTCGACGATTGTGGATTTCCATAATCTTTATTCCTTGTAGATATCAAAGCATCATTTTGCTGTTTTGAGATGGATAGCATAAGCACTTGGGATGGGGAAGCATAATCACTAGCAACCAAATTAGTTTCTGGATTTGGAAATGGATCAGTCAATACCACTGAGGTATTTGAAGTCTTTTTGAAAACATTCTTGACTTCAGCTTGATGTGGACAATCTTTTGTGTAATGGTCCTCATCACATATGAAACATGGCTGATTAGGTTTCTTCTTTCCAGTAGGGTTTCCAGAAGGTTTCTCAGGAGTCAAATCCTCCTGTTTCTTCTTTTTGTTTGTCCCTTTCTTCTTGCCCCCTGGTTGCTTAGGATTTTTGCCTTTGTCGGTTGACATGGCATTAACCTCTGAGGCGAGAGGTTCTTCATCTGATTTTTGACTAGATACCATACAGGCTTTTTTAGATGTAGCCTTTGCAGTTTTCGTGCTTGTTGTACCTATCACGCCATCATCGGCATGAGAGTCCTTGTTTGATTTAGGATGTGGGGGAATGGAAAATTCTGGTCTAGAAGCATCAGGAATTTTGTCGTAGAGTGTGCCAGACTGAGTATAGATCAAGTCTAAATATTGTGCATGAGCAATGAATTTCTCTTCAGTGACAACTCCTCCCTTAGCCACATCCTCTGTAACAGAGGGTAACAATGACTTTATAAACCATTCAACTAAAAGTTGATCAGGAACGTATGTCTTTACCATTCTTCAATGACGTCACCACTCATGAATATGATCAAATATGTGAGTGGCTATCATCTATTTAAAGTTGGTAAGGAGCTTTGTCCCTGTTTCGTACCTTATGGGTAACTGAAAATGGGTTAAAAAGGTAGTGGCAAGGGTGTTGAGGTTATCAAATGAAGCTCTAGGCAATTCTATATACCATGTAGCTGCCAGACCAGTTAATTTTCACTGAAAAAGGCGAAGCCTAATTGAATCATCATTCAGGGTGTTGGATGAACACCACAAATGGAATGTCATCACATGATTCGATGGATCTTCACCTGGATTTCCAATGAATTTAGGAATATCAGAGGGAAGCTTATTAGGAATCGCAGGCCACCAAGGGGTGTAAACAATTCGATAATTCATCAACCGATTTAGATCTGGTAATTCTAGAGTTGCTACAAAAGGAAACTGTTGATTCAGGTTAGGCGAAGCATACCCAGGATAAGATGGAATCGCTTGAGCAGTAGGTCTTTTCATACCAGCATAATGTATTTGATGCTAGTAACTTTGATAAGGTTGATGGGCATAACCATTATAGTATGGTTGTTGATAACCACTTTGGAAATGCGGTTGCTCGTTGCTTACAAAGCCTTGTTACTTAGGTCCTTGTTATGACTGCTGGAATTGCAGTTGTTGATATTGTACCAGCCATGGTTGTTGGACCATCTGCTATTGTCCAATACTGGATGATTGACCAAGATGCGGAGTGATAGTACCTGTTTGAGCCTGAGTCACTCCAGATAAGGATGCAAATATGTGAGGTTGTGATTGAATCGCTGAGACGAGAGGCTGTTGTATTGCAACCTGAGAGACTTGAGGTTGACATACAACAGGTAGCGCTTGTACTTGTCATACAGTCATAATAGCAGGTGTAGTTGGAATATTTGACACATGATGGACTAGTTACATTGAATATACAACCCTTGGTTGTTGAGGCAGTATTGGTACCCAACCACTGGATGTAATTCCAGTTTGACCTGAATTTTGTTGTAAACTCCCATATGGTTGTTCTCCAGGATGGTGTTAGTGTCAGTCTTTGCAACCTTCCTCCAGTGATCAAACATGCTCTTACAAAGTGATTTTATGGTGTTAAGGTCAAATTTTGTCATTTCAGTGAGTCTTTAAGAAAAATTTGGTCACAAGGTATTAGGTCTAGGGTTTGTTTTCACTCCTTTCAAAGTTTTCCAAATGTCGCTCCATGTCATCATTTAGCTGGTGCACCATCATCTAGAGGGTTTTCATCATCATGTCAGGTTCCAATGGGTCATTTTACACCTTTTTCATGCTTCAGTTGTGCCTAGGTAAGGTTCATTTCCCTCTCCTAGGGTTTTCAAGGTAATTTCTCTTGGATGGTCAAATCATCAGCAAAATTTGTATTTTTATGTTCATACACCTTCCCTTATCCTTAATGTACCTTATTAAACACTTCCCATCACTGATATCCCTCAAATTCGTCATTTTTGCACAAACCCTAATTTCTTGCTACAATTTGACAATTTTTTAGGATAGGCCTGTGTTTTGCCCTTTTGGACCCCTTCCCCTCACTCAATCTTTGAGATTTCACTTTCCCCTACTTTATAACATTCCTACCTACTTCCAAAAATTTTCTCAAGAATTTAGAAGCCCGTTATCCCCTTCATTTCACTTCATTTCAACAAATTCCCTGTTCCAAACATCGGGATAGGTTTTACTCCAATGATGTTTCTAAGCAATAAAAGATGAATTTGGGAAAATTGAGAGAGGTTCTTGTCCAAAATAGGCAAAGGAAGAAAATCCTCCTTCACTTTTTACACAGGTGTCATGGTTTTAGAGAAATGCCAAACATATAGTTGCCTTAGGAGAATTGATGCACCACTTAAGTGACCTTGGGAAAATCAAGCTTTCTCCTAGCTTGGTTGGCCAAATGAATTTCTTGATTCAAATGATAACTAGATACAAATATATTTGTAATGAGCTATCATGATCTCAATTTGTAGTTGAGGAAGACCTTCAAACGTTGACTGCAACAGCGTTCTGCCTTTAGGCAGCCTCATTTTTCACATTTTGACCAGTCTTGGGAGATTTGATCTTTTACAGGGAAAATGAACTCCAAAGTGAAAAATAAAAGGTTTTTTAGAAAGTAGACTCAATGATATTTCCAATGAGCTATCCCGCATCCAATTTGGACACAGGGAAGACCTCCAAAACCGGTCTGCAAATAGGTGCGGCGCACTTGGGTAGTGGCACGACGCACCTGCCCTCCAAGCCTAAATTTCACCAAATCGATCCTCCCAAGCTCTAAATTATTGCAAGCTTCATTCCTCAAGTAAGTTAAGCATCCTAAAGTGCCTTTGCAAGAGATTTTATCAGCAGTTTGCTGCACAGTTTCACTAAAAACTTCCTAGGGTTTGCAAAATTGTCAATTCTTGTTGTTTTAACCCCTGTATCATTTTCACATCCCTCCACCACACTTCCTAAATTTTATTTCCCTTTCCCTCTCCCATTCACACTAATCCTACCCCCCTATCCACAAAACCCTAAAACCCTAGTTTCTCTTCACTATTTTCCATTTCATTATGCCAATTTCATTCCATCACCACAAAAACATCATCAAAACCCCTTTTCACTCTTTTATTACCCTAATACACTCCATTTATCTTATTTTCCCATATCCCACTCCCCTAAAGTAGCTAATTCCCTCATAAAACCCTGAATCCCTCACTAAACCCTAATTTCCCAAAACTATTCCCTTCTTTCCCCAATTTCATTTCCCAAGAGTAAAATCTCTTCATACTCATCACCATTGTTCTCTTTCATCCCTCTTTCATCATCATTTTTTCCACCATACCTTCATCTCATCATTTTCCTAAGACAAGCACTATGAGGAAGAGACACTCAGTGATAGTTCTATGGAGAAACATAAGTAGCAAAGCAAAGGCAAAGAGAAGATGCACAAATATGATATAGATGACAAACAAGAAAGGAAACAAACAATTGGAGGATAAACAAAGCCTAATGGAGCAAGAAATGTTGAAACTGAAGAAGAAAAATGACGAAGAGGACCATGTCACTTTGACTTCCATTGAACAAGAGATAGAGAATGACAAGGAGTCTTGGTTGGAGAAGATGAACATGCACTTGGAGAGGCTGTTGGACAAGGCTAACAAGGAGAAGGACATGTTGTGGCACATGGCTTTTCATTATTTGGCAAGAAAGAAAAGTTGCAAAGCAAGAATTAGGACTTTAAGGGCCAAGTTGAGGAAAAATTTGAGGAGGAAGAAAGAGAAAGATAAGCTCAAGATCTTGGCTGAGGCTTCCTTGGCCCAACATAGTACTCAATGCAAGTCACTCAGCCCAAATTTCAAGAAATTTGGCACACTTTTTGTTAATTTTGAATTTTTGGAGCAAAACACAAATTTTTTTACCTGGCGTGTTGCGCCACCTGGCGTGCGCTTTTTGTAGGAACTCCTTTGGAGGAAAACTCAGCATTTTTGGATTCCTCATGCAAAAATATGAATGCCCACAAATGGCCAAGACGTTTTATCAAGTTTTGAGCTTCCAAAAGGGTCAAAAACACCTCAAAAATGCCCTTTTCTGCCCCTTTTTGGCCACACAGGAAGCAGTGTTGGGAGAGCTCACTTTTGGAGGGGCAAATGGAAACCAAATTCAAAATTCCACCTGTTCTAGAAAGTAGACAGACAGATCTTTCCAACAAGCTCACTTGGAGTAAATTTGGTGCACGGGAAGGCCTCCAAAATCAGCTGCAAAAAGGCACGATGCATAGGGACAGAGGCGTGACGCACAAGATGGAAAATTGACTTTCTTGCCCAAAAACTTTGTTTTTCGCCTTGTTTTTTCTCAGTTTGACTTTTCTTTCTCTCATAGTCAAACTCATGATGTAATTTGATATAACTTGATGGAATTTGATGTCAATATGATAAAATTTCACTCATGGAGGTAGATACATCACGAAAAGGTAGTTTGAGAATGAATGAATCAGTTTCCTAGGTTTTAGAGGCAAGCTGTTCCACTGCCTACTTTTTAATTCTTAGTTTAGATCTTGTTGAAAAAGCTCCTAAAATCATCAATTTGACCCCTAAAGCCTAGCATGAGTTTTTTTTTTGCCTATATCTAGTAGCTTTTTAGTCATTGGTAAAGGTTGGACTCTTGTGAATGCTTTGAGCATTATTGTACATCTTATTTCTGCAGTTTGGCAAAGGAATAGACCAGGGTTTGCAGCATTTTGTGGGATTCTTGTGGCAACTTTATTTGGTATTGTTTTTCCTTTTGTAATGTAATTTTACATGTGTTTATGTATGCCATAATCTCTCTCTGTTCATCTTAACTAAAGGAAACAAGGATAAAGGTAGAATCCATTGATGTTGCAGTGCTCTACCTAGGGTTTGTTTAGTTATTTATGTTTTCAGTTGTTTGAAGAGGATCCCTGAGACTTTCATGCCCTCTCCAACTCCTCACCAGTCTAAAAACTCTCCATCTCACTCAATTTGAAGTACTAAACCATTTTCCTACCTCGCCCCATAGAGATCTCTGCAAGACTGTGTCCATTCCCCAGACCCAAATCTGCCTTTCACATTTGAGCCAGAAAACCAACATTAAATTCAATCAAACTCCTCTAACCGTATACCTAGCCTAAAATCAATATTTATGTCAATCATCTCGAGCTCTATTGACCATATTATTCTGAGATTGACAAGGAGAGAGCCCTTTACCGACCTGGTAGGGCTAGCTACCAGGTTAAGCATGGTTTGATGTTACCCTAGATCTTGCCTTTGTCAGCCTGAGGTAGATTTAGGCCCTAACATATTGGCAACCATACTAGGGAAATGAAAAGTTTGTTGTTTGCTTTGTAGACTATAGATGGAGACTAAATTTAGCTAGGTAGCCTTTGAACTACTCTTGCTCTGCAAGTGCATAGTAGATGAATGCTGCTTCAGTCAATCTCCAGTTTAGTTTATGAACTAAACATATGGTTTCCTCAGCAAAATATAATCAAGTTCAAATCTGATTGTTGATGGTAGACAACGATCAGACACCGCAAGGCTGAAATCATTCACCTGGCGAATCTAAATTAGTTTTGAGATCATATCCAAGGACTCCACTGGAGGATGAACTTGACTAGCAAAAACATGAAAGGACAATATGGAAAAATTAGGTATTCAAGTTGGAATTTCATCCAAGACATTTTGTTCTTTGTTCTAAATTATTTCTTCTCTTTTCCCGAGAATTTCAAGAAGGCTTTGCAAATTATATTGTATTTGAGAAAAGATCCTCAGCCTGCAGTTGACTCTTTTCCTTTGAAGATTGTGAATACCAAAGATTTGCATGCCTTTGAGCTTGATCAAGACCCTTTTTCTGAATCTTGTGATGACTGTCTTAATACTGATGAGCCTCAAGAGACCAAGATTGATTCTATACTTTCTGTACATTCCCCTATACCTTGTAAAATTCCATATCGATACAAGCCTCTGATTTTACCTCCTATATCCCATGCTCTCCCTAAAAATCATGATCTATATCTACCAAGATTTGATGGTGAACACGAAAATATCACTGCTGAGAGACATTTATTGAATTTTGAGTCCTTTCTTGACCTTTTTGAAGTTGATGAAGAGGATGTCAGTATTAGGCTTTTTGCTCTTTCTTTGCAAGGCAAAGTCAAGAGTTGGTTCAAAACCCTGCCTGATGCGAGCATCTCAAATTTCCAACAGTTCGTCAAAGTTTTCCTCGACAGGTGGATGGTCATACAAAACCCTTTCTTGATTATAAAGGAGTATAACCAGCTGAAATGACTGCTAGGGGAGACAGTACAACAGTTTTCTGCCAGATTTAATCAAGTCTATTTTTCAATGCTGGTTAATATAAGTCCTCCTCCTGGATTTTCTCTCTTGCACTACCCGAGTGCATTTGATCCGAAAATGGAGTTTTAGCTGAGAGAAAGGAATCTTGCAACACTTGAAGAGATGCAGAACAGTGTAGTAGGTGTAGAGGCTCATTTTCTGATCTGAAGGGAAAAGTTGAAGGAAGAAGAGATGAAAAACATAGACCCAGAGGAATCAACATCTTTAGAGGTAAAGCTCGACATTTTGGCAAGTGCACTGGAAGAGATGATGCAAAGGTTCATCACAAGGAATGAGTATGATGTTCAAGCCCATGGCTCACTGATTGAAGAAGAACAAGTTGCTGATCCAAAAAATATTCTTTCTTATCCCAGTTGTCATAGATCTGATAATGATTGTTTTATAGATCATCTTGGAGAAGAGAGATCTGTTGATATGACATGTATACTTGATGATGTATTTTATACTGATGATTTTCCTTAGTTTGATTAGTATGATGATGATTATGTTCTCCAAACAGAAGTTAATCTTGTAGACAAATAAGTAGCTAGTTTGTGGGAGGAGGAAGTTCACTTTGAATAGTTCGAATACAGTGATCAGTCATTGCATATCAACTATGGAAGTGAGGAGGAAAGTGCAGCAAATTTTGAAGTAAGTGAAGGATATTTTCCTTTTTGTTATGCTTCATTTCAGTTCATCAGAGACAACTTTCATGCAATCAGAAATTAACTATCGAAAAGTCTTGATTTGGACCATCTTGAGAGCAACGAAAACCTTGTTCAAAAATTTTCAAATCTAGAGTTGCAGTTCCTGAATCCCATTGATTGTCAAGTTGAAGATGAAGAATTGGAAGCTGGACCATATGATCAAATGATGCAAGATGCTTTTGTACCTTTTTGTTTTGAATCATTTCAGTTTCTGAAGGGAAAATTGCATAGTATATCTTCAAATGAGCAGCCTGTAGGAAATCATGTAATCTCATCGGAAATAATAGAAAATGGGTTGCAATAATCTTTTCAAGTTTTTCATGATCCAATAGTTGATGTGTTGGATGATGTCTGCAGTCAAAGTCCTTCAATTATCTATGATCTTGACCAAAGTATTGATACAAACTTGATCCAGCAGCCGGTTTCTTTGTCATTTTCAGTAGGATTCTCATCACAATGCTTAGATCAAAGTTTTCATTCATGGTATGAGGAGAAGCGAAGTAATCCATTAGATGAGCTAAGTCCTAGTGTGCATGAACTTCAAGATCCTTATGCAGTGTTTTTGGAGGCGGATAGAGAATCCATATCATTCAACGGATCTGTTTCCAAGTTTTCATGGGAGTTGCCTTTTAGTAGTTCTCTCTTATTGTTCATAAGCAAGAACTTGTGGAGAATTCAAACAGTAGCCATAATACTTACTTGGTTGCATTGGTTGTTTCATTTCACTTGATCAAGTGATGAATGAAACAACTAGAGTAGGTTTTATTGAATAAGCTCCAATTTGAGCATATTTTCCAGTTTTTCAGCTGTGTTTTAATCTTGAGTCATTTTTTGTTTCAGTCAGTTTAAAGATAGTTTCAGCTGAATGTCTAGTTTCAGCTTTTGAGAGTCTTGTTTTAGTTTTGAATTAGTCAGTTCAACTATGAGTCTTGAGTCAAAGTTTCATAGTAATTGGTTTTTGGGTGTTTTAAAGTTATTGACTCCATATTGTCCAATGGATAAGGCAGTTGTCTGCTCTCCCAAAGATCTGTGGTTCTTGGCACCTCCAAGGAGCTACCATCCCCATTGGAGCCAATGTTAGTTTCATTCTTTTCAACCTTCCTCCAGTGATCAAACATGCTCTTACAAAGTGATTTTAAGGTTTCAAGGTCAAATTTTGTCATTTCAGTGAGTCTTCAAGCAAAATTTGGTCACTAGGTATTAGGTCTAGGGATTGTTTTCACACCTTTCAAAGTTGTCCAAATGTCGGTCCATGTCATCATTCAGCTGAGTGTATCATCATTTAGAGGTTTTTCATCATCATGTCAGGTTCCAATGGGTCATTTTACACCTTGTTCATGCTTTAGTTGTGCTTAGGTAAGGTTCATTTCCCTCTCCTAGGGTTTTCAAGGTAATTTCTCTTGGATGGTCAAATCATCAGCAAAATTTGTATCCTGATGTTCATACACCTTCCCTTATCCTTAATGTACCTTATTAAATACTTCCCATCACTGATATCCCTCAATTTCTTCATTTTCGCACAAACCCTAGTTTCTTGCTATAATTTGACAATTTGCTAGGCTAGGCCTGTGTTTTGCCCTTTTGGACCCCTTCCTCTCACTCAATCTTTGAAATTCCACTTTTCCCTGCTTTCTAACATCCCTTCCTATTTCCCAAAAATTTCTCAATAATTAAGAAGCCCCTTATCCCCTTCATTTCACTTCATTTCGACAAATCCCTTGTTCCACACATCGGGATAGGTTTTACTCCAATGATGTTTTTGAGCAATAAAAGATGAATTTGGGAAAACTGAGAGAGTTTTTTTTCCAAAATAGGCCAAGGAATAAAAATCTCCTTCAATTTTTATGTAGGTGTCATGGTTTTAGAGAAATGTCAAAAATACAGTTGCCCCAAGAGAATTGATGCACCTCTGAAGTGACCTTGGGAAAATCAAGATTTCTCCTAGCTTGGTTGGCTAAATTACTTTTTTGATGAGTCAAATGACAACCATACACAAATATATTTGCAATGAGCTATCATGAGCTCAATTTGGAGTTGATAAAAACCATCAAACGTTGACTGCAATAGCACTCTGCCTTTAGGCAGCCTCATTTTACACATTTTGACCAGTCTTGGGAGATTTGATTTTTTACAGGGAAAATGAACTTCAAATTGAAAAATTCAAGTTGTGTTGGAAAGTAGAATCAATAAGATTTTCAATGAGCTATCCCGCGCCCAATTTTGACACCATGAAGGCCTCCAAAACTAGTATACAAAAAGGTGCGGCGCACCTGGGTAGTGGCGCGGCGCACTTGCCCTCCAAGCCTAAATTTCACCAAATCGATCCTCCCAAGCTCTAAATTCTTGCAAGCTTCATTCCTAAAGTAAGTTAAGCATCCTAAAGTTCCTTTGAAAGAGATTTTATCAGCTTTAATGGTGTTCTAATAGGTGAAAATACAAACCCTTGTTGCACAGTTGCACTAAAAACTGCCTAGGGTTTGCAAAATTGTCAATTCTTGTTGTTTTACCCCCTGTATCATTTTCACATCCCTCCACCACACTTCCTAAATTTTATTTCCCTTTCCCTCTCTCATTCACACTAATCCTACCCCCTATCCACAAAACCCTAAAACCCTAGTTTCTCTTCACTATTTTCCATTTCATTATGCCAATTTCATTCCATCACCACAAAAACATCATCAAAACCCCTTTTCACTCTTTTATTACCCTAATACACTCCATTTATCCTATTTTACCATATCCCACTCCCCTAAAGTAACTAATTCCCTCATAAAACCCTAAATCCCTCACTAAACCCTAATCTCCCAAAACTATTCCCTTATTTCCCCAATTTCATTTCCCAAGAGTAAAATCTCTTCATACTCATCACCATTGTTCTCTTTCATCCCTCCTTCATCATCATTTTTTCCACCATACGTTCATCTCATCATTTTCCTAAGACAAGCACTATGAGGAAGAGACACTCAGTGATAGTTCTATGGAGAAACATAAGCAACAAAGCAAAGGCAAAGAGAAGATGCACGAGGATGATATAAATGACAAAAAAGAAAGAAAGCAAATAGTTGGAGGATAATCAAAGCCTAATGGAGCAAGAAATGTTGAAACTGAAGAAGCAAAATGACAAAGAGGACCATGTCACTTTGACTTCCATTGAACAAGAGATAGAGAATGACAAATAGTTTTGGTTGGAGAAGATGAACATGCACTTGGAGAGGCTACTGGAAAAGGCCAACAAGGAGAAGGACATGTTGTGACACATGGCTTTTCATTATTTGGCAAGACACAAAAGTTGCAAAGCAAGAATTAGGACTTTAAAGGCTAAGTTGAGGAAAACTTTGAGGAGGAAGAAAGAGCAAGATAAGCTCAAGATCTTGGCTGAGGCTTCCTTGGCACAAAATAGTACTTGATGTAGGTCACTCAGCCCAAATTTCAAGAAATTTGGCACACTTTTTATCAATTTTGAATTTTTGGAGCAAAACACATATTTTTCTGCCTGGTGCGTCGCGCCACTTGGCGCGCGCTTTTGCTAGGGACCTCCTTTGGAGGAAAACTTAGAATTTTTGGATTCCTCAAGAAAAAATATGAATGCCCACAAATGGTCAAGAAATTTTGTGAAGTTTTGAGCTTCCAAAAGGGTCAAAAACACCTCAAAAATGCTCTTTCTGCCCCTTTTTGGCCACACAGGAAGCAATGTTGGGAGAACTCACTTTTGGAGTGGCAAATGGACACCAAATTCAGAAATTCCACTTGTTCCGGAAAGTACACAGACAAAAATTTCCAACAAGCCCACTTGGAGAAAATTTGGTGCGCAAGAAGGCCTCCAAAATCAGCTACAAAAAGGCGCAATGCACAGGGACAGAGGCACAACGCAGAGGATGGAAAATTGACTTTTTTTCCCAAAAACTCTGTTTTTCGCCTTGTTTTTTCTAAGTTTGACTTTTCTTTCTCTCATAGTCAAAATCATGATTTAATTTGATGTAAAGTGATGGATTTTGATGTAAATATGCTAAAATTTCACTCATGGAGGTAGATACATTATGAAAAGGTTGTTTGAGAATGAATGAATCAATTTCCTAGGTTTTAGAGGCAAGCTGTTCCACTGCCTACTTTTCAGTTCGTACTTTAGGTCTTGTTGAAACAACTCCTAAACTCATGAATTCGACCCCTAAAGCCTAGCATGAGTTGTTCGTTGCCTATATCTAGTTGTTTTTCAATCATTGGTAAAGGTTGGACTCTTGTGAATGCTTTGAGCATTATTGTACATTTTATTTCTAAAGTTTGGCAAAGGAATAAACCAGGGTTTGCAACATTTTGTGGGATTATTGTGGAAACTTGATTTGGTATTGTTTTTCCTTTTGTAATGCAAGTTTACATGTGTTTATGTATGCCATCATCTCTCTCTGTTCATCTTAACTAAATGAAACAAGGATAAAGGTAGAATTCATTGATGTTGCAGTGCTCTACCTAGGGTTTGTTTAGTTATTTATGTTTTCAGCTGTTTGAAGAGGATCCCTGAGACTTTCATGCCCTCTCTAGCTCCTCACTAGTCTAAAGCTCACCTTCTCACTCAATTTGAAGTACTAAACCATTTTCCTACCTTTCCCCATAGAGATCTCTACAAGACTGTGTCCATTCCCCGGACCTAAATCTGCGTTTCACTTTTGAGCCAGCAAACCAACATTAAATTTAATCAAACTCCTCTTAGCATATGCCTAGCCTAAAATTACTCTTTGTATCAGTCAACTCGAGCTCTATTGACCATATTCTTATGAGATTGATAAGGAGAGAGCCCTGTCCTGACCTGGTAGGGCTAGCTACCAAGTTAAGCGTGGTTTGATGTTACCCTAGATCCTGCCTTTCTTAGCCTGAGGTAGATTTAGGCCCTAACAGAGGGAAGAATGAAAAGGAATACTCCCCCCCATATGGTGGCAATCCATTACTTAAAGGGTAGATTAGCCTTTGAGGACACATTGGATCAACTTGTTAAGTTTCAACATAAGAAATACCAGATGAGATTCTGGATGAAGAAATAGGAGCAGACCATGTTGTTGAAACAATCCTTGAGTGGACTCCGGCTTGTTGTTGATAACTTGTTGGAATAGATGGTACACCATCAAACATTATAGGAACAGCAGCAGGAAGCTCTACCGCAGCTGTGTTAGTTGACACAGTCCTAGATGTTGATGGTTGTTCAGACATATTTAGTCTATCCAAAATATTTCCTAGCGATTCGACAGGAACTTGCAATGAAAAAGAACTAACTTCTGTAGTAGAAGGATATAAGTGGATCCCAGTTCCAAAATGCACTGGAGTACTGGGTGGAAGATCCTCTACTATCTCTTCTATGGCAATCAATCTAGGTGGAAGAGGAAGACCGTTAGGTCCGTAAAATATTTCTGGAGCCAAAGAAAGTGTAGCTTCTGCAGTAACAGATATTGGAGGGGTGACACCTTCTAAATTCTGGAACTCAACTTCTAGATATTCAGGTAAGTGAACTTCAGTTTCTAGATCAGTCCAAGGTGGGGCTGCTTCAGGAAAAAAGGTGTCTACTATTACACTAGGATTAGTTCTAATGTCCTCTTGTAACTGTAGAACTTTTTCTATAAAGGCAGATGTACCAGAGATAATTGGAGTAACTGTAGTCTCTGACGATGTTGAAACAAAAGTTTCAAATAAATCAGGTAAATTGGACTCAGTTAAACGAGACCATATTGCCCAGGTTGGTTTCGTTTCCGAGGTCAAAGACGGTTGACTCGCTAGTATCCGCGAATGATGGGGTTTTGATTGAATTTCTTCCACAATTGCGAATTACTTGATCAACTCAAAAATTAAAGGGGGAAAATGTTATTCCGATTCAAATGAATTTTAAGACACTTTGACGCAACTTGCTTTTTCAATTTTTAAGAGTCAAGAAAAAGCTAAAGGTGACTCTAGTCACCTTTGATTTTTAATGAGCCTGAAGTGACAAGTGTTCAATGGATCTTTTCTTTTAAGGAGTCGAAAAGGAACGAAAGTGACTACTCTGGAAATCTAGACAGAGGGTTTACCAAACCGATCGCAAAACTGCAAAATACACCTTGGTGATAAATGATAGAGAAATTACCAACGACTTATGTACGACAGTCAATCTTCTTGAATGCTATGTTCAGTGCATTGCGATCAATAGGGCGGCAGACATGGCTTCCTAAGGATAAAGGATATCAGCCTATTGTGGTCTCCCAATATATACTCGACGATACAGGGAGCACAAGTCCGTACTGGCACTTGTCGTATCAAAAAGGAGGAATCACCCAACCTTCGATGAAAACAATAGTTACTAGGTTTTACGACGCCATAACACGTCTCTAGCCTAGACTTCTAGATGTGTTGTGTTAGGTTCCAAAGTGTTTTTATGTTCATTGAAGTTTATTTTAGAGTTGATCTTGCTTAGAAGTTTGTCTTTCAAGGTTCACCACATGATGTAGATGTGAAATTCCTAAATATGTAATCTAAAATGATAACAGTCATTTATGTTCTTTTAGCAATGAAAATCCTAGCTACAAAGGAAAGAAGATAACAATTTTCTTTTAGCAGAGAGCATAGAGCACACACTAAATGCACTTTCCTAATTCAAATTTTGCATGCAGCCAAAATGCAGATGCAGATGCATGTATTTGTTTTCCGCTTTCTTAATGTGTGAATACCAAAAAGAAAGCTAAGTACAGATCTGAACTATTTTCTTTCAAAGTGACATTTCAAACAATTTCTTTTCAAAGTGAAAGGAAGACTAAGACGACACTTTTCGATTTTGAATTGAAAACTATTTTTCGACACTTCAAATACTAGTAACTCAAATCAAGTATAATGACAAAAGTACAATCAACTATCTAGAAGAGGAAGACTTTATGACACTCTTCTTTTTATTTAAAATGATAATTACGACACTTTCATCAAAAACGTCAGTTCGATTAGGCTACTTTGGACAAAGGAAGATTGTAAATGATTGACAAATACACAAGAGCATTTACAATTCCTAACTGATGGAGGCTGAAATATGTGAAGGAAGAAGGTTTCAGCAAGAAGATATCATGTACAACAAAACTACTGAATAAAACTGAAAACAAGGAGGACACCAACTTTTAGAGAAGAAAATAGTATCACTCAATCATCGCACCTTCAACACAGGGAAACAGGGATGAATCTCACCTGCAACACACAAAAGGTGCGATGCATCCAGGTTGCACAGTTACATACAATGCAATGGACTAGGGAGCGAAACTGAGCTTGGTTTTTGCTCAAAATTTGCAGCTAAGTTCAGTGATTTAGGCTGAGTAATGATGGGCAGTAAAAACAAAGCATAAGGGTAGGATATGATGAGGTTCTGAGCTACCACAAGGGCACTTAGAATGCTTTGTAAGTTAGATGTTCAGTTCATAAACCAACCTGGAGATTGACTGAAGCAGCATTCATCTTCTTCGCAATTGCATAGCAAAGGCGTTTTGAAGGCTAGTTGGCTAACTTCATGCTCCGTCTATAGTTTATAAAGCAAACAATAAACAAACAAAACAAACTATTCATTCCCTAACAGAGTCGCCATTTTGTTTTAGGGAAAACTAGTGTCGATTCAAACTGCTTGTCCCACTAAGATGGGTAGCTATCTTAGAAAAAAACAATGAAAGCTTTTCAAGAGTTCCTTTAAGTGTGATAGATGAGAGAGAGGAAAAGAGGACCAACCTGGATTTTCTGCTTTGATCCTAGCTAGATTTCTCCTTTCCTTGATAGAATTTTTCACTCCTCTCCTACTTGTCCCATTTCAAAGAGTACCTATAGAGTCAAAGTAAAAACAAACAATCAAAGCATCTCCATCTAAAACATCATAAACAATGCGGAATCAGAAACACATTGACCATACAATTGCATTCATAAACAATGAGATTCACAAATACACGATATGGAGGAAAACTCAAAGAACTTTATTAATAGTAATGTAAGAGAGGATTACAACCCAGCTGTCTGATCCAGAATCATCCTCCCATTTGTAGAAGCCCTCTTCACCTCATGAACAAGCAAATCACCCAACAATGCAATGCCTCTTCTCACCAACAAATCAACAACACTTCCTTACAAATTACAAAATTCCAGCCTCCAGACCTCTCAGATGAGGGATCCATTTTTAGATGTCTTGCAAGGGTGTGAGTCAAATCTAGGTTTTTTATTAATGTCATTCTACTGATAGTTCTTGGTTCCACTTGGAGATTTCATTGATCTCTTACTCATCCTTGGGTGAATTCAGAGAGGAAAGTGTCACAGGAGAAGTTTCTGGAAGATTCCATGACATCCACCTTGCAAACTGTCTCTGCCATTTGTCTACTCTCACTCATTGCACCCCACAGAAGGCCATTTTAGTATGCATCGCACCTGGCTAGTTTGGTAGTCAGTATGCATCACACCTTGTCCATGGAACAGTCTGTACGATCCAGTTTTGGCCAGTTTTAAGTAATGTTTCAGGTGGAACTTCTGGGAAATGATGTAATCAGTTGACCATGATCCTTTAGGGTATGAAACAACACTTTTAGGGACTTAAGGAGCCCTTAGTTTATGGACATATGAGTTTTGGGGTTGCAGTGCCCGAATATGTCTATAACATGAGGGAAGATTTAATGACCCAAAGTTGTTAAACTTATACAACCTTGTAGAATCATCAGCAATTCCGGTAGCTAAAATCTGTCTAGGATCTCTTTGATCCTTAATTACAACATTGTCAGGTGAAAATTCAACAATTTTACCTTCACCTGAATGATTTAACTGATATACACATAGAAGGTTGCAGGATAAGGTTGGAACACATAATACATCATTAAACTAACCATTGTCTAGATGATCAGTTCCAGTCCCTACAACACTAAGAGATCTATCATCACCAACATATATATTTTTGGTGTTACAATCATTTAAAGAAGAAAACATGGCTTTGTTTTTGGCCATGTGATAAGAAGCTACAAATCAATGAGCCGCTCATGAGAATGAGAAGAAGAAGATACATTTAGTGCATAACTAGATAGAGATGCTTGACAACCACATGTAGAAAGTGCTATTCCTGAAGATGAAGTTGAAGTTGAAGAGTTCTCCAAATGGAGGTTATGCTTCTTCATTGTTGCTTCCAAGGCTTCCATCTTCTTAAAGCATTTGGATTCTAAGTGGCCATCTCGATTACAAAAGTGGCAATATCTATCAATCTTCTTCCCTTTCTTTTTATTTGCCTTATCATTTTGTTGAAATGATTTTTCATTTTGAGACTAAAATTTCTTAGGACCCTTTTTGGTGTAGGACCATTCTTTTTAGGATACTGCTTCCTAGGATTCTTTGAATTTGGTTGCTACTAGGCAGATAAGGCTTTCTTAGAAGAGTTTCCAAGATTAAGAAGACCAAGATATAAGAGATTTTCTTGTTCTCTTATTAAAGAATCACAAAAGGCATCAAAAGAGGGGGACTTGTAGTCTTTTCCTTGAGAAATAAAGGCTTCTCTAGCAGAATTGAAGGTGGAAATTGTTTCTGGGAAAACTAGTGTCTTTTCAATCTGCTAGTCCCACTAAGACAGGTAGCTATCTTAGAAACAAACAATCAAAGCAATTTGTGATTTCCTTTATGTATGATAGATAAGAGAGAAGAAAAGGGGACCAACCTGGATTTTCCGCTTGGCTCCTTGTTTGATTTCTCTCTCCCTTGATAGAGTTTGCAGTTCTTCTCCTACTTGTCCTGCTTTAGAGAATACCTGTAGAGTCAAAGCAACAAAACACCATCAAAGCATCTCGATCTATAATATCATAAACAATGCAGAATTAGAAATACATTGACCATACAATTGTATTCACAAATAGCAAGATTCACAAATATATGATTATATGGAGGAAAACTCAAAGAACTTTATTAATAGTAGAAGAGAGGATTACAACCCAGCTGTCTGATCTAGCATCATCCTCCCAACATCAAAGCCCTCTTCACCTCATGACAAGCAAGATCACCCAACAATACAATGTCTCTTCTAACAGATAAACCAACAACACTTCCTTACAAATTACAAAATTCCATCCTCTAGATCTCTCAGATGATGGATCCATTTAAATATGTCTTGCAAGGGTGTGAGTCAGCTCTGGGTTTTTGATTAGTGTCATTCCACTGATAGTTCTTGGTTCCACTTGGAGATTTCATTGATCTCTTACTCATCCCTGGGTGAATTCAGAGAGGCAAGTGTCATGGGAGAAGTTTCTAGAAGATTCCATGAGTTTCCACTTAGAAAACTGTCTTTGCCATTTGTCCATTCTCACTCATCGCACCCTATAGAAGGCCTTTTCAGTATGCATCACACCTGGCTAGTGTAGCAGCCAGTATGCATCGCACCTTGACCATGGAGCAGTCAGTATGGTCCAGTTTTTGCCAGTTTTGAGTGGTTTTTCAGGTGGAACTTCTGGGAAATGATGTAATTAGTTGACCATGATCCTTTAGGGTGTGAAACAACACTTTTAGGGGCTAAAGAGCGCTTGGTTTATTGACATATGTGACTGGGGTTAAAGTGCCCAAATATGTCTATAACAGTTGCCCCCTAAAGCATGAGGTTGTAAAATCTTTTGATGTCAGGTGAAATGTTTTATCATGAGGATCCGAGGTATTCGCACTGGAAGGTGACTTGTATAAGTTACAATACAGTACATCATCATCATATTATTTTCGTGATTTGGCTGAGGCGGGCATTCCCATGCCCAGCTTTATAAATTCATTTTCATGTACATAGGACAGATAATCGTTTGCTATTGTAGACTGGTGATTCTTTATATGTAGAGTCATCATCCCTTAGCTTGGATGATCATCTGTGTAGCTTTTGTGTACAATTGATGTTTTTATTTTCTTAAATATATCGCAACCCAGATGGATGAAACTAGATCCGAGGTCTTCAAACTCGTTCAATCTTTGCCCAACGTACAAGTCGATCCATGTGAAAATATGCTCTGAAGTCGAACATGGAAAGACATCGCCTGATTACTAGCCAATAATGTAAGTTGTTAACAAGAATGAGAGGAGTCACCGATAACGGTAATGACTCTGAAGGTAGTATAGTACAATTTACGTGGTGTGAATATATGAGTCGATGTCGAGCACCACGCAAAATCTTTCGGTCGAAGGCCACTGATGTAAACCTATCGCTAGAAGTGAGAAACTTGCCATTGAGGCATGCAAGCTTCAAAGTACTGAAAGGGTTTTTTCTATGTCAACTTCTTGGATAATGAGTTGATGTCGACAAGAAGTAACCCTTCATAGGAGGGCCTTGATGTATCCCACATCTACGACATGAAACGAAGGAAATGATTTTTTCTAAAGGTGAAAACGATCTGATGATACAAGGTTCAAGAATGGCGATCATGAAAAATGAAGGGTGAAGGTATTGCAGTGGATGAGGCGTTAGCTGGATGGTTAATTCTCTGAATGAATTCTCTTGAACATGTTGGCGACACTGAGATGGATTCGTAGCGTTAACCCCAAAAATATGGATGGTACGAAGGACCAATTGTGATATGCTCGGTGAACGGAATAACCCAACCCCACTCAATCATGGTGATGGAGTGAAAGTGTCATGTTCAAGAGTGACCTGCTACCAATAAAATTCTTCAAGTTTTCTTCCTTTTTTCTCGAGTCATTGCTGACTAGTACCTCTTTATTTTTTTCAAGATTGAGGAGGATAACATATGCTTGTTCTATAATTTTCCCTTCGGGAAAACCTGTCACTATGTTTTAGCGAGCCTAGTGATAGTGAAACTCATTCTTGTCTCGATGGACAAGTTTGTTGCTATTGTTTTAACGAGTTTAACGACAAAGATAACTCGGTCCTTTTCATGTTTAGAGAGTTTGAAAAGGGACGAAAAGGAAACTCCAGTAGTCCTTTTTCGTAGCATAATCCCTTAAGTCCGAAAATGTATAAAATAATATGAAAGGGATGAATTTTCGATTGCTTTAGTGAGCCGAAAAATTTGATAATCCCTCAGGTTTAAAAATATTAAAATATATAGGAGGGATGGCACTTCCCTTTACTTTTAATGAGCTGGAAAGGCCAATAGCTCGACAATCTTTTTATATTTAGTGAGTCTAAAAAGAGTTTAAAAGAGACTTGTTTTTGAGGAACGAGTGGTATTTTGGGATAGCAACTCATTTCAGGTAAGCTTGGAACTTCTCAAAACATGGCAGTGTGAAGAGAGTGGCTAACAGAATCACTCATCGCAATTGTTCCTCAAAAGGGTAAACAATCAAGTGGAAGCGTATGATCGACCAAAAGAATGGAGGTGACGGTAGGAGCACAACCAAGGTTCAAAAGGCTAATAGTAGGGCAATCACAAAGGTTATTTACTGAGGGTGGATTCATTTTTTAATGAGCTTCAATCGGGAGAAACTATGCTCATAGGCAGGTTTATATTTTAACGAGCTTGAACCTTGTAGAAACATTGCTCATACCAATCATTTAAAGATGTCTCTCATTGGTAGGTTTATTTTTTAGTGAGCTTGAACTTTATGATAACATATGCTCATTTCCTTTTTATGTATTCTAGAAATGACCAAACTACAAAGCTAACTACACTAAAGCTAAGAAACTACTGAGGTTAGGTAGGATAGTTTTGTCTTTCGTTTAGACAAAACAACTTTCTTTGCTTCATCTGCACACTGCAGACAAAGGTGAATGGTGGATCAGACCAATCACCTAACCTAAGAAGTTGAACTAAAAAGCTAAAAAGCTAAAAATGCTAAAAAGCTAAGAAATGAAATTGGTCGTTTTTTGCTTGCATAAAAAAGGTTTGCATGCCCTCAGGTATAGAAAAAGGAGAGTTTCTAGATAACCATATGGAAGTCACTGCGGTTAGGCAGGATTGTTTTTGTCAGCGGCTAGACAAAAACACTTCCTTGGCTTTGTCCATCGAAATAGATGAAGGTGAATGGTGTGAGCTTCCAATCACATAACCTATCAGGAAACCTATCTTTTTTAGCTGGGTTTGCCTGCCGACGCAGACTAGGGTGCATGCCCCTAAGCTTCGTTACATTCATCAGACTATTCGCAGTAATTAGGTGGATGAAATGAAGGTTGAAGAGACATTCTTAATGCAAAGAGACCATTTAGGGATGATGTTTGACTTGTAGGTGTATTTGAACCAGGAAATGAAAGATGATCGATAAGTTGTACGAGTTTGCCTTCGTGTGGAAAACACATCACTCGAAAGAGTGTGGAAACAATAGCTTCCATGCTATATATATAGTCACGTCCAAGAAGAAGATTGTAATCTAATGGTCCCTGGACTACCATCACGTTCAACTGAATGGTTTTCCTTTTCAAAGTTATTGGCAACTTCGAAAGGATCCCTAACGGTCGACTGATTCCTTTGTTAAATCCTAACAAATGATGTGTGACAGGCACAAGCGATGGTGAACCAAGCGATTTCCAAGCAGTTGAGGAAAGGATACTCACTAAAGCCCCTTCATCTATGATAGTGCCAGAAACGATGATTTTGTAAACTTGTACTATGATTCGGAATGGTACATTAGCTGGAAGGCAGGGTCTTTCTAGTTGATTCCAATCAAAGGAAATGACTAGACTGCTCGGAGGAGGTATTGGATAAATGGTTGGATGAACCTCATGAACTAGTGGGATTTCCTCCTGTTGTAAAGGAATGGGTGGATTGCTCCCAAGTTCATCAGACTCTGTATTGACAAAAAGGATTTGAACGGTGTTGTTCTCATTCTCTTTGGAAATTGTATCATCTGAAGGTGGACCTTCTAAAGGCAAGACTGGGTCGATTACCATCTCAACCTATTGATTTTGGTTCGATATGGACTCAGAAGTTTCACTTTAAACGATAGGCGTTTCGACCGACAATTGAGTTATGTCAGTCGGGTTTTCAACTAGCGACGGACTTGGTGAGAGTTTCTTGTATCCAGGTGGAAGTTGCTGTAGTGAAGTAGGACGGTTGCCCAAGACACTTTTGTCTTCACCCAAAAAGGACAACGGTGAAGAGCATGATTACCTTCACATAACCTACGTGGAAATCTGACCTTTCCTTTTTGTCCATTGACTTCATTTTCACTAGTTGATGGTGTGTTGTCAACCTGATTGTCAGAGGTTGATGACACCGAATGGTGAAAACGGGGAGACCATTCTCTCAAGATCCACAGAATGCAAGGACAATCTTAATGAAGTTTGTCTCCCTTGCAAATTATGCATGGAGATTTGCACTTGGAAAGTTCGGTGTGTGGATTTTCATCGGATGATGCATGGTTGCCCCCTTGCTTAACTGACTTCTTCTTCTTCTTTTCCTTCCCTTTCTTCTTCTTCTCATTTACTTGGTTTTTAGTGTCACTAGTTTCACCAAGCGAAGAGGAAGAAGGGGAGGGAGAAACAAGCGAAGTAGAAGGTGAAGGGACAACTTCAGTATCATCTGGTTGTTGATTTGATTGCTGAGGAATCACGGTGTTTTGAATGATAGAGGTCGAGAATAGCCATACTGGCAAGCCAATTGTGATTCCTAGAAGGGACAATGTAGCCATATATGGAGCACCAATATCTCCCCAAGAAGAGAAAGGACTAGGATTCCCCCCAAGAGGGATTCCTTGATTGGTGGACTCCATTATCTCAACCTAAGATCAACGAAGGAACAGGGATGTTATTCTGGTTTAAATAAATTTTAAATGACGCTTTGAAACAACTTTTCTTTTTCAATTTTTTAGAGTCAGGAAAAAGCTAAAGATGACTCTAGTCGCCTTCTATTTTTAATAAGCCTAAAGTGACAAGTGCTTAGATGGACCTTTTCTTTTAAGGATTCGAAAAAGAATGAAAGTGACTACTCTGGAAATTTAGACAGAGGGATTACCAAACGAATCGCAAAATTGCAAAATACACCTTGGTGATAAATTAAAGAGAAACTACCAAAGACTTATGTATGGTAGTCAATCTTCCCGAATGCTGTGTTCAGTGCGTTGCAATCGATAGGGCGGCAGACATGACTTCCTATGGATAAAGGATATCAGCCTATTGTGGTCTCCCAATATATACTCGACGGTATGGGGAGCACAAGTTCGTACTAGCACTTGTCGTGTCAAAGAGGAGGAATCACCCAACCTTCGATGAAAATAATAGTTACTAGGTTTTACGACGCCAGAACACGTCTCTAGCCTAGACTTCTAGATGTGTTGCATTAGGTTCCAAAGAATTTTTATGTTCATTGAGATTTATTTTAGAGTTGATCTTGTTTAGAAGTTTGTCTTTCAAGGTTCACTGCGTGATGTAGATGTAAAATTCCTAAATATGCAATCTAAAATGATAAACAATCATTTATTTTCTTTTAGCAATGAAAATCCTAGGTACTAAGGAAAGAAGATTACGATTATTTCAACAGAGAGCAAGAGCACACATTAAATGCACTTTTCCTAAATCATTTTTTGCATACAATCTAAATGAAAATGCAAATGCATGTATTTGTTTTTTTGTTTCCTTAATGTGAGAATGCCAAAAAGGAAAACTAAGTATAGATCTGAACTATTTTCTTCAAAGCGACATTTCGATAATTTCTTTTCAAAATGAAATGAAGACTAAACGACATTTTCGATTTCGAATAGAAAAATGCTTTCGACACTTCAAATATTAACAATTCAAATCAAATATAATGAAAAAAGTACAATCAAATATCTAGAGGAGGAAGACTTTACGACACTCTTCTTTTTGATTCAAAATGACAGTTACGACACTTTTTTCATCAAAACGATAGTTTGATTAAGCTACTTTTTTGAAGAAGGACTGTAAATGGTGGAAAAATACATAAAAATATTTACTAGTACTTAATCAATGGAGGCTAAAATATGTAAAGGAAGGAGGCTTCAGCAATGAGATACTGATCATAAGCAGCAACACAATCAAACAGAGCTGAAAACAAGGACAAAAAACCAAATTTCAAAGAGAGAAATGAGATCACTCAGTCATCGCACCTGTGCTTCTCAGAAACAGGGATGCATCTCACCTGTTACACACGGGAGGTGTGATGCATACTAGTTTCCAGTTTCAGACAGTGTGATGGGCCAAGGAGCGAAACTGAGTTGGGTTTTTGGTCAAATTTGCAGCTGAGTTTAGGGATTTAGGCTGAGCTATTATGAACAGTAAAGAACAAAGTATAGGGGTATGATCTTAGGAGGTTATTGAGCTACCACAAGGGCATTTAGAATGCATGTAAGTCAGATGTTCAGTTCATAAACCAACCTGGAGATTGACTGAAGCAACATTCATCTACTTCACAATTGCACAGCAAAGGCAGTTCGAAGGCTATCTGGCTAACTTCAGGCTCCATCTATAGTTTATAAAGTAAACAACAATAACAAACAAACAAACTATTTTCTCCCCAGCGGAGTCGCCATTTTGTTTCCAGGAAAACTAGTGTCTTTTCGATCTGCTAGTCCCACTAAGACAAGTAGCTATCTTAGAAACAAACAATCAAAGCAATTTGCAATTTCCTTTATGTATGATAGATAAGAGAGAAGCAAAGGGGACCAACTTGGATTTTCCACTTGGCTCCTTGCTTGATTTCTCTCTCCCTTGATAGAGTTTGCAACTCTTCTCCTACTTGTCCTGCTTTCGAGAATACCTGTAGAGTCAAAGTAATGAAACACCATCAAAGCATCTCGATCTATAATATCATAAACAATGCAGAATTGGAAATACATTGACCATACAATTGCATTCATAAATAACATGTTTCACAAATACACGCTTATATGGAGGAAAACTCAAAGAACTTTATTAATAGTAGAAGAGAGGATTACAACCCAGCTGTCTGATCCAGCATCATCCTCCTAGCATCAAAGCTCTTCACCTCATGAAAAGAAAGATCACCCAACAATACAATGTCTCTTCTAACAGATAAACCAACAACACTT
Organism: Pinus tabuliformis; assembly: GCA_031772625.1. NCBI lineage: Eukaryota > Viridiplantae > Streptophyta > Pinopsida > Pinales > Pinaceae > Pinus > Pinus tabuliformis. The sequence continues at coordinate 993,837,269 of CM062810.1, read as the reverse complement.
CCTTACAAATTACAAAATTCCAGCCTCTAGATCTCTCAGATGAGGGATCCATTTATAGATGTCTTGCAAGAGTGTGAGTCAGCTCTGGGATTTTTATTAGTGTCATTCGACTCATAGTTCTTGGTTCCAATTGGAGATTTCATTGATCTCTTACTCATCCCTGGGCGAATTCAGAGAGGCAAGTGTCATGGGAGAAGTTTCTAGAAGATTCCATGAGTTTCCACTTAGCAAACTATCTCGGCCATTTGTCCATTCTCGCTCATCGCACCCTATAGGAGGCCTTTTCAGTATGCATCACACTTGGCTAGTGTAGCAACCAGTATGCATAATACCCTGACCATGGAGCAGTCAGTATGGTCCAGTTTTGGCCAGTTCTGAGTGGTTTTTCAGGTGGAACTTCTGGGAAATGATGTAATCAGTTGACCATGATCCTTTAGGGTATGAAACAAAACTTTTAGGGGCTAAAGAGCCCTTGGTTTATCGACATATGTGACTGCGGTTGAAGTGCCCAAATATGCCTATAACAGAAACAAACATAGAGTAGGCTGGTCCCAACTTAGTAAGAATGGAATAGATAAGACTACCATCTTCTTTATTAACCTTAACACCTTCCAAGAGAAGTCTAAGGGTCTTGAACTTGGACAAAAAATCTTCAATGGAAGAAAAATTATTGGGGTTCAATGTAAGCAACTCATTTTTTAGTTGATGGGCTCTAATTTCATTTTTAATTCCAAAAACTTTAGTGGATTTGTTTCATTGCTTCATTACGAGTATCAAGTTCTGCGATATGGAATTTAAGGTCTGGAGAAATAGACATCCCTATCAACCCGCGTGCTTGATGTTGCCTATTTTCCCATTTGGATGCCTTATCTTCATCTTGAGGTTTGGTTTCTTGGCCTAAGGCTATTTTGTAAAGACCTTTACTTCTAAGTAAATCCACAATGTAGGACCACAATTGGAAGTAGTTGGTGCCGTCAAGAATAACTTGGCATGGAATTTCCATTTTAATAGAAATTTAAGCTATAGACACTAAAACTAAGTGTTCCAATGGAAAGATCTCGAAAAATTAGGCTGATTAAAAAAAAAGAGGCTCTGAAAACGACTTCCAGATGAAGAAGTTATGGCTTTTTGAAGAAAAGTTGTTGAAGATGCCGATGAAGTGCATGAATGTGCAAAAATGAATGATAATGTTATATTTAAAATAATCCCCCCTTTTCCAAACTTAATCTAATTAGCTCACATTAAAAAAAAATTATGTGACTCACATTTATAAATAAGTGAAAGTCACTTTTCCAATGGTACTTTATGAGCTACCCACTAAATTGTAACTTAAATAAAAGATAAAGAGACTTTAGAATTATAAGTGACTCACTTTTTATAATGGGTGAGAACACTTTTACATAAAGTAACTTTAAAACATAAGTTACATGTGCTTTTTGAAAAAGTAACTCAATAAAAAGAAAGACTTGAACTCAAGACCTCTATTTTCATAAAGTAACTTTGGACCAAGTGAGCTAGTTTAAAAGGTTAGTAATTTTTGGAAAAGAAGATGTTTTCTTTTTTTGGGTGCATGATTACTTGAAAAAGCTCATTTTTTGCCTACAAAACAAAAACCACAAAATCCAACATGGACATACAAAAAAAAACTCCCCAATATCCTCTAGCCATGTTATCCTCTGTGCGATTTGGGCATACACATGAGAAAAATCCTTCCTTTCTGTTTCTGATTTGCCCAGATTGCATAGAGTCACGAGGCAAAGAGCATACGCAGAAATGAAAGGTATAGATTCGATAATAAAAAATAGAGAGCTAAATAAACTGAAATAAACAAAGAGATGAATAGCTAGAACTGCAAATAAAGACTGTATACCTCTAGATCTTAAAAATGACGTAGCTAGGGCTATTGGAAACCTTTTTGCGTGAAATGAAAGGGGTTCCTCACTGGAAAAGATGCTCCTAACACAATAGAGTAGTCCTCTCGGCCTGAAAGCAGTTAGAAATAGTAGATCTAGGAAACGACAGTCAGATGCAGTTGTACCGGCTTCAGATTTGGATCACCAATGGATGTGGCCCTCAAATAGCTCTAATACCATGTAGGAATTTACAGGGTAAGTTCCTCAAATAAAACACCAAAGGACACCACTCATAAGCAGATCATAGATCAATACACCAGTGTTATTGACGTGGTTAAAACCATCAAAGAGGGAAACAGTCCACGGCCTGAGCCAACGTGGCCACTTCAAGCAATTTATTAATAAAAGAATGAAAATTTACATAACCTTCTCTCATGAATGATTTCCTACAAATGACCCTCCATGCTCTTTAAATAGAGATCATGGACCAATCGGGTGTTAAGCCATGGATAAAGTGTTGGTAATACCGAGGAGAGAATGAATCGTCAGATCATTGCATATCGTGACCGTCAGATTGTAAGTTACAAAAGCACACAGTAAAGAAACACACTTTACATAACTCTACACTAGACCATGTTATACTTAACTATTTCCTATGTGTTGAAATATCCTAACAGGTTACCCTCAGAGACTACGAAGATGCTCTTATTTGGATTCAAGGATATCCCGTATTTTTAGCACCGCTGAAAATTTTTCTTGAGGTGGTGCAGGTGGTCTGACTGTTGTCTTGAAAACATTGTTACGTCATCGACATAGACCACTATGCTCTATACAATAAGCCCGCAGAAGGTGATGTCCATTGCATGTTGAAACATTGCACTTGCATTAACTAACCCAAATGACATTCGATGAAATGCAAACGTACCCCACTTGGTATAGAATGTAGTCTTTAGCCTATCAAGCTCTACTACCAGAACTCGGTTGTAGCCCGAGAAACCATGTAGCAAAGAAAACATTTCTTCCCCAGATACTGTTTGCAATATATGTTCCATGGATGACACTAGGTAATCATCCTTGTTTGAGGTACAGTTGAGATTATGGAAATCTACACACAAGCATATTTCCCTGGACTTCTTCCTTACACGGACTAGATTAGATACTGATGTTGAATGTCACACTTTGTAAATGATCTGATCATCCAATGACCTCATTAATTCCTTATGTATGAGGGGCTCAAGTGTCGGATGATATTTCTTTAGTTTCTACTGAAAAGGCTTGGCCCCTTCTTTGATCGGTATCACATGATGGATTATTTGGGTGTCATATGTCCTAAGATCATCATACGTCCATGCAAAGAAATCACAATACTGCTTGAATAGGCAGATAAAATCTTGCCTCTCTTGTGGTGTACAACAAGAGATTCACATACTTCAGATCTTTCTCTGTTCCTAGATTGATATGCTCATGTGACAATGTAGAGCTATGGGTCTTAGCATGAACATAGGTCCCTAGAAATGGTTCTGCAGGCCATACAACTTTTCTAGTGATACCACACCCTTGGGGATAAGGTTTCCTTTTCTTGTACTAGCTGTGTCATGTAGAGTCTAATCCTGCTCGCCCTCACCTATCGCTACGTCTTTGAATATGTTAGCGTTGGCCATAAAATGCAGTATCTATTGATCATCATAAAAAATGCATAAATTAGTTATGTTGTCTGGGATGGATGGTTTATACAAAATTTCAATAGTAAAGTTGTCCCTTAACGGTGAAATCCTAGCAGCTATGTTTTTCAAGGCATCTGCAACTGCATTAGACACTCTTGGTACTGAAATAATATTGAAATATTGGAACTGAGAAATGAGTCGCCATACCTCTTGTTGATAACTCTTAAGAGGAGGTGACACACAGTGTAAAGTGTTACGTACCTAACGCACCATGCGTTCAGAGTCACCTACCACTATTAGGACAACAACATTGAGGTCAATGGATTTTTGTAAGCCCAAGGCGAGTGCTTCATACTCTGTGGTGTTGTTCATGCACAAGTGACTAGAGATTAAATGTTTTCTCTGCAGCGGGTCTATTAAAACATAACCAGCTCCATAGCCCTCTTATGCTTTGGATCCATAAAAGTAGATGGTCCACATATCATATGTACAGGGGCTGCTTACCGCGCTAGTACTACTGCTACTACTATTAATACTACTTATTGTACAAGTTTCATTTTCTCCAGTTGAGCATGGAAGGAGGTCCAACTATGTGTCTAGTGGGATAGGGAATGGCTTTGCAAGATAGCACCCGGTGCATGGTGAAACTTTTCCCCACATCCCCCTTTTGGGGAGATGTAAGGAAACGCAGGGGAAACGTTTCCCCAGTGTGGGGGACACGTGGTGTGCGTGCACCCCACCCTGGGGGGCGCGTCCCCATGGAACATTGATATAATGAGAGTTTGTTGGTTGATTTAAAAAGTTGATTAAAGCGTTGATTTGGATAATCTCCTAGGTTGATTCAAGGGTTGATTTGGAGAATTTATTAGGCTACATTTTCTGTTGTTTTGGAGCTTCCAATCAACTGTTTTGGCGTTGCTCTTCTTCTCTTGTCTTCTGCTGTGTTGGAATTGTTCTTCTTCTCTTGTCCTCTACAGTTTTAGAGTTTCCATTTTTCTCTCCATTTAGAGGGCTTATGGAAGGCATGTAAAAGATTCCTTCAAGCCTCTTTTTCTTTACAATTGTCAATAAAATTGTTGTTTTTTCCTTGTAAATGAACATAGACAAGGGTTTTATTTGCAGATAAAAGAAGAAACGTATACCTTACCTAAAAGTCTCTATTGAGGTAAGAGATGTAAAGTCGTATCAATGCCTTCCGTGCAAAGAAACCACTAAGAAAGAGATGCAAAAACAATTGGGGAGAAGTTCAAGGTCAGAGCCTCTAAAAGATAATTTCCAAAAAAAAGTTTCGCGAAATCCATTGGCTCGTTATGTCCATTCAAGGGATTTACGTTGTGTTTCATGTATCTCTCTGACAATACTTAGATCTAGTTGTTATTGCCCTTATACGGAAACCATAAGTGTGTCCAGTTAGTAGAAAATTATCCTTGTAGATTTTTTGAAACTAGTCTCTACTCAGCAATACCCCATATGCTTTTGGGATGTCTACAATTACAATGCTGCTGCATTGATGAACTTGTTCGTCAGATGATAGTCAGATGATCACATCCTTGAGTTCACCAATTGCTGGAGCACAAGTTCTGTCAAGTTGGATGATTTGTGCATCTGTCTTACTCCATTGAGCATTGATATTCTTGGCCACAAAGAGCAACATGACATTAACCGATGCACCAGAATCAACCAAGTAGTTGTGAACATTGAAGTTAAAGATTTCAAATGAAAACAATAATGGTGGGCAAAGTGAGCTTGCCTCTAGTAGGAGCACGTTTAGCACATATGCGAGAGCGTCATGAGACTTACTAGATCCCTTGTTTGAAGAGGTGGCATCACCAGTAGAGGTTTCCCTAAGTGCTCATAGAAGAATGTCCCACTGGTTCGTAATTTTTGTAAGTTAAAACAAAGAAATATTTGCATGAACCTTCTTCATGTCTTCTACAATGTTGTACTCTATTACGGGAAGACTCAACGAGGTGTCCGGGGGTGGAAATGAATTCATGGTTTCTGGTGGGATGGTTCTGTCTTTACTGCTCGTGGAAACACTTTTCATTGAAATTGTCTTCCCAGACTTGCTCTGAGTGTTCTATGTTGAGTTAACTGGAGGGCTCATTTTTATTAACAAGTTTTCTTTGAATTTTTGTTTCGATACCTCAATCACAGTGGTGGCCCCTTGAATTCTCAAGTTGTATTGGTTATTTTTCTTCTAGGATAGACCATCACTCAGAGGCTCCTTATTGGTGGTGCTTTTCTGGGTTGCAAGAACATACTGATACATGTTTAATACATGCCCAGTGATTGGAGCTTCATTAATTATAGCAACCTCTTCTTCTTCAAGTTTTGATTGTTCATTAACCATGAGATTTTCACACAACTATGTAACAAGAATACTCATTCCATGGTTCCATTTTGGGCACGTTTTTCTAAATGATGCTCATGGTGGAACATGCAATATGAATCCAAGCCAATTTTCTTAATGTTTAGAACCATGTTGGAGCTCTGAGTAGATTTGGCTGGTTGACTTCTACTGCTGTTGTAAGTTGCGTTCTTCCTTTGCAAGTACTTGGGGGGCCTACCACTCATGGTAGTCTTGCTTGTCCTATGTTTAAGTTCAACCATTTTGGTGGTTAGGGAATTGATGAGACGAGTAAGGCTCTCAATGTCATTCACTTTCTTTTCCTTGGTCTTGCTCACGGAGGTTTGAGACCTCTTACTCGCGTCTTTGGAGTCCTTAGTGGGTTCATTGTCTGTGATGACTCCAATAGCACACAAGCCCTTCTCTATGACAATAGCCTCTTCATAGTTTTCTGTTAAAGTTGGTTTCCCAGGTCGTTTGACGAACTATTCAATACTGGTTGGAAAGGAATAAGTGTAGTAGTTGTTAGTGATCGAGTCATGAGATTTTTTATCGTTCGAGAACTTGTTCAAAATATGGTTGAACCTCTAATTTAAATCTTTGACCTTTTCTTTTTGCTCCATCTTGAGACTACCTAACTCCTTCAGTAACATGGCAGGGGTTTTATCTTCAACAAATTTCTCAAGAAAGATCCTTTTGAATGGCCTCCAATTCTGGATGGAGTTTGGAGGAAGGTTGTGGTACCATACAACTGGTCTACCATCTAAGGTACATGGAAATAATCTACATACAACATCATCATAACGTACCTTGAGTCTCTGCAGATGTAGGTATAAATTGTCAAAGTGATTGTCCACCTTCAATGTCTTGCCAAGGTCATATTTCATTAAGATCTTCTCCATGTGTCTTGGCATCTTGTGTAGGACACCTAAAAGTGCCAATGGGCCCTAAGTCATCCAATACAGATTTTGGTCTACCATGTTGTCTTCTTCGTTGTCTTCCTTTTCCTCTTCTAAATCTGATGATTTCTTTTCTGAATCTGTTGGTTCCTCCTCCTTCGTTTCTTTCCCCTCTGTCTCCTCCATCGGAGCTTGAAATCGAGAGTAAGGGGTTTCCTTATTCTTCTCCTTGAAAGAGTGGAGGTTCTTCTTCCTTCTCCATATATTTTGCTGGCTCTTCAAGAGTGGTGAGGATCACTTTTCAACAGATGTAATTACTACTCCTGTGGGGGTAGTCTCGTTCTTCTTTTAAGAATATGGAATAACTTACACTCCCAGAATCAGTCCAACAACTTTTGCAAATTGATGGGTGATGGGACAAAGAGCCAAGATTTGATGGTATGGGATTTCAAGTTCAGGCTTGGGAGGTGAGGAATTACCAACTTCATAGTTGCAAGTAGGGGAGAGGGAGTGAACATTACCGCCTTGACCATAATATGGATGAGTGGGGTCGGCAGGACAATCAACCATAAAAGACTAGCATCCCTCCTTCTAGTGATAGAAATGTTGATGGTGTTGGATCTACCAACATTTAGGGGATCTCCCCAATATGAGGTCCCAATTAGACTTCACACCATTTGGTGTAGGAGTCCTATTCGATATAATGGCCTGGTTTCCAAATACTTAGAGATTTTCCTTAGCTCTAGTTGTCATCACATGAGAGTGTTGCAATGGTATCTTTGAAAAGAAAGGTGAGTGTGTCTGGTGAGTGTCCAATGTAACTGTGTCTACGTTCTCTTACTAGAAAAGGTGGGGAAAAGTGAGCCTCTAAGTGAGAGGTAATAGTACCACCTCGGAATAGAAGCACGTGAACCAGGAAGCCCTGTCCAACATCCAACAGAAAATTCCACAACTGGTGCGACAGTTGTTACAACCAAAGAACATGGAAATATCCATCTACCATCTAGCGGAATAGTCCATAGTGGATGTGACGATCGTTATAACCAATGAGTAGGGAAAGGTATGTCTAATATCCCGTGGAATAGTCCATGAGGATGCAACAATGGTGACAACCATTACAACACATTGCCAACAAGGTAAGCACGAAAACAACTGAAATAGTTTCATTATCTTAGTACATGTGAAAACAATCATAAAATACAAATGCTCACAAAATAGTCTTACAAATATCCATAAGTCATGCATGGAAACGTGCTGGCCTGGAAAGGATTTTGTATTAAGCAAAAGTTCCAAGACACATATTTATATCATACATCACTAGCCCCAGTAGTGGGACATTGGATCCACTCCTTTCTCCTCAAAGAATTGACTAAAAATCTCTATGGTTTGTGGGAGGAATCAAGGTAAAAAGTCCTTTACTCATAAAATGAAGGGGTCTATATAACCAAGGGGTGATGATTGACCCTTGTGACTCTTTGACTTCCCTCATGATTGTTCAACTTCCTATGAATTTTCAACTAACATGATTCTTCATATTCATGTGTGCCCATTTGACTTCCACTTTACATTACATTTGATTTACAATATACATGGCTCATAATATTGATGTAACCTTTGACAACTCATGACACTACTTGACATGGCATTGCAAACATGGAATAGATTGCTGAGGTGGCAATGTCAAGTTGCTATTGCTGGTGAGTGATAGATGTGTTCTTGGATGTGCTTTCTCATCTCCTTTGCATAGCTTGATGATGCAAGGTCTTCAATGATCTTTGGTCTTGAGAGGTGTTTACATGCATGTGTTACCTTTTCTTATTCTTGATAAGATTGTTCGTTCATCCAGCTGTAAGTGAGTCTTTTGGCATGTTCACTCCTTTTTCTCCTTCTTGATCATCTCACCATGATCTAACAGTGTAACTATTCCTGCAATTCACTCATGACATGACGACATCAAATCCAAATTAACTCCCTAGTCTAGGATGGTGCATTGTTATCCATGGACTGGGCTCAAGACATGTGACAAGCTAGGAGAGAGGGCCCAATAACTATGCATTGTGCAATTCTAGGTGACACGGAGAGAGGTTGGTCACAAAGACTGCGTAAAGCTCAGCTCAAGTTTGGTTGAGGAACTTCTGAGCACAGTCCCCACTGAGGGGAGAAATTATGCAGAGGCCATTAGGAGACAGGATTGCGTAGTTGATATAGTCAGTGTCTAATGTAGGATGGGGCCCTGGGAGGCAAGTCTATGTAGTTTTCAGAGGCAAGGCAGGACTGGGAAGCAGAGGGTCCTAGAGGACAGATTTGTAGATTTCTTGAGATTAGTGAGTCCCAGCCGAGGGAGGAAATTAGGGGACACTTCTGCGCATTTCTGGGAGGCAAGGTAGGCCATGTTCTCTATGCATTATGGGATTCTATTAGGGAAGGGAGGAAGCTTGAGGATTGATCTTGCGAAATGTGAAGTTCAGGTCAAGCTGGGAGGAGTTACTGCACAATTCTAGGGATTAAGGGAGGCTTCTAAGCACTAGAATTGTGCAGTTCAACTTCCCTAGGCGACAATGACTATGCAATGTGAATTTTCAGGTAGTAAGGTTGTGTCACTGAGGGCTGAGACTACGTAGTGAGTAATTTAGTCGAGGTCCGATGAATGTGAGTTGCCCAGTCGGAGGGATTTTCGGAGAAATGGCTAAGTGCGGGAGCAAAGTGAACTTATGAGGAACTTGAAAGTGTGATCACACACTTAGCATACTTTGATGACATGACAACATAGACCATCGAAACAACAAGACAAAGCATTATCCTTTGTGAGACTATCCTAAAACAAAAAGCGACAAGTGCGACACTTGAGATAGACCGTGGCGACACTTGTGCGGAAATGGTTAAAAATTTGTGTATGAGTGTGAAAAATGTTTACATAGCTAGGACAACTCAAATACACAAAGACTCACCTTTCAAATCACTAGAAAAGGACCACAAGCATGGAAAAACAATCAAACATGACAAAAGAGGATAGTTGATCAAACAAGAAAAATGGGTGAACAGATTCTAAGAAAGCTCAAGGAATGAACTCAAGTGCTTGCAACAATAAAGGGAAATACCAAGGAAGGCTCCGAAATTTGAGTGCAAGCCAAAATTTTGGAGGGTGTTGTAGGAACTACAACAAGGTGATACCCCATTGTCCATAGATCTCTGCACCCTAGGAGCCCTCTATCTCAATTCCACACCCTGGGAGCTCAAACAGTGGGGAAGAGCTAGCTTAGTGTCCTCGATTAATGATGCTCTCTATAGATCAGAAGTATATCATCATGCTCATATCTGTTAATCATCATGTCTCAATAGTAGCTGTCTCGTGTTCATATAGGTCATCAAATTAAATATCACAATATAACATATATATATATATATATATATATATATATATATATATATATATATATATATATATATCTATATATATATATATATATATATATATATATATATATATATATATAGATATCACAAAAAGGATACATTTTTCAACCTCCCTATCATGGAGTTAGCAACCACAAGCCTAAGCTTGTCTCATAGAGAAACATTGTCTCAATATACAAAGACATCTCAGACCCATATATATACAAGATTCTTTTCCAACTGGTTCCCACTCTTTATCATAAAAATGTATCCATATCATATATATAACCTTCTCAAACATCTCTCCAAAGAGCTTCTTCATCCTACCTCATAGCTATCCATGATAGGAATATTGTACTCAACCTTGTTTGTGATTAAAGCTATGAAATTCCCATCCAAAACATCATAGAAGATCTCATACTAAGGTAGCACCCAAATGTGCTTATCTCATCAACAAAGATCCCAAACAAAATCAATACATCAATATAGTCACATATCATAGGAAGAATGCCTTAGACAAAAAATAGATCATCTCATGCAAATATATCAAAGTGAGCCTAATGGTAACCCAATGTGTATGAAGCGGCTTAATCATGCATTGAATCAGAATATACAGACAGGTGTTCACATGTAACATTAATGATTAAATCAACTATCAGTTGCCAATTTAATTTCAACAATATATTTTCATAACTTCTTGAAATTTAATCGGAGTGTTTAAGGATTTTCATTTCCACTTTCTTTAATAGATTCACTATATAAATTTTCTTTTCCAAACTTCAAGACATAATACATTATGGCATGATTCTTCATTTCAAAATTCAGAGGCCATCTCCCTATTACTTTGATCATTAGAGGCTCATTTCCTATCAAGAACATACAATCAGTATATAAAACCAAAATCAAAGCCATGCCTTGGACCACTTTTGAAGTAGAGGTTTGTATTGACACATCATCTTGGCTTCACCAAATAACTATCGATGCAGACATATCAGGATCAAGGAGCTTTCTTCATATAATGATTTCTGCAAACATAACACTTGACCAAATAAAAATGTTTAGCCTTACACAAATCAAATAAACTAATTCACCTTATCAAAGTTTAGATGCTAGATCAAAACTTATATCCAACTCATTAATATCACTTTAACAAATTCTTTGGACCAGGTGACCAGTTGAGCTCATATCCAAAGGTCATGTTACAACACCTTTTTATTTACCAAGCAGTATCCAATCAAGCTTTATCAAGCCATACTTATGATCATAACATGAATCGTGTTTGCTACTAAATATGAACGAATACATCAAGGAAAATTCATATAAGTTTCATTCAAACAAGTTTCATCCATTCATAGTGAGATAGTTTCATACTAAATCACAATTGTTTCAACTAATGTGTTATAGGCCATTTTGTCACATCGGATTAGTGAGCCTCCTAATGGGATCAATCAAAATCCTATTCCCCCTTTTCACCATCTTGCACAAAGCCCTAAGCATGTTCCCTTCATCCCCCAGAGTTTCAGCCCTAAACTGCTTCATTTAAGCCAGTTTGAGGACCAATTCTCCCTATAAGCCTACTAGGGTGCGTTCACCTATAGGTTGTTCCACTATGGCATGCATTGGTCACTAGTAGGTTTCTCCCCTTTGCACCTACGTTGGTTCAAGAAATCCAGGAGAATGATTAAGATTCCGGAAGCTTCCCCTCTAAGAGTTTCGAGAAGTTGTTTCAACTACTTACCTTGGATAAAACATTTGCATCCTATCCTTCCCTACTTTGGAGTTTTCACCACTTATCCTTGGGTCCTATCTCTCCATCAAAGGTAATTGTATAAGAACTCCCAAATTACCCTACTTCTCTATATATTCCCAACCTTCTATGTGGTTGGGGGTTGGATTTTGGAGAGTCATTCTTCCCTTATGCTGCTGTAGTGAGTGGTTATCATGTCATGCATTTAGGGTGATTAAAGGTGTATATTGTGACAAGGAAAGGACAAGTAGACAACTTGAAGGAGCTCTTCTACAAGATCAACTGCTACTTATGGTTGTAATTTCCTTCCATTTATATTAATGCAAATAATTCATTATTTTATTATATGTGATGTTGTTATTTCATATATTTCATTACCATGTTGATCTATTGAATGAACTATTTAGATGATACTACATAGATCTTGTAGTTTCTTGCCTTGTGTTATTTGACCGTGCAGGTTATAATTTTGGCATTCAAAGCTAGAATTGGAGCTTCCAAGCTAAATAAGGAGCAAAGCATGCAAAGGATTGTAGGTAGGCCTAACTCCATCTTCTATTTACTTTAAGGAAAAGTATTGGGTTCCTTGTCTCTTTGTTGTTCTAGGTCAGCCATCAACCCAGGGGAGATAATTTTGTCCGCAATCATAAATCATGTATAACACAATGTGTCAAAGCTAATGACGTCAACAGATAATACCAATTTAAGTCACTGAAAGTAACTATGCCCATATAGCATTGTTATCAAGGAAAATCACTAGTCGTAAAATCAAATCATTAGTCAACAAGTCAAAACCCAAATTTTCTATCACAGTGAGATCTATATCCCAAAACATATCTTAATATCAAGTCAAAGTTATAAATCATTATCAATTATCATGTCATAATTCCAAGCATTGCTTTTCTATATCAATTGAAAAAATCTAGTCAAACCATTGCATCTGTTATCAAGTACTGTCATACACAATATTCAATGGTTAAATCATAATGGTATATAGAAGCACATATTCTGGTCCTCTGCAAACACAACTTTAGTCAACACAATCACATTCTCTATAGTAAGTCAAAATATTCAAACTTCCCTACTCATAGAACTTTCAGTTGTCAGCTTCATGTCTGTAGGATTTTCACCCTTCAAGTGACCTTATAATTTTATGCACAAAGCTTCATGTTTATGTCCTATATACATAAATACACCCATAAGCCTTCTTCCATGTAGTTGAGGCTTATAGTAAAGAAACATCTTTCTTATTAGACCAAAAATTTGCTTCAGACCAACAATATCATATATTTCTCTATTCATATCCATAAATCCGACTTCAACAATAAATAATCTTCCATACATATAATGCAAATGATAATAGTTGTAGGGATATTATGGAGATACTATCCCTCTTAATGCAAATCCCCTTAAGCCATTAATATTCAAGTCATCAACCTGTATACAATACTATCATGAATCAACTGAACTGTTAGATCATAAAATCAAACTATATCTGGTCTAACGCATATATTCATTACGGTCATAACACGTTAGCATCAATTACTTCATCATTACATCATGACATCGATATTTCATCAAGGGTTAGTGTCAAATAGATAAATATGAGTATACTTTAAGAATCATGATCACAACATCACTTCTTTATCGCATAACTTAATCCATCAAGTCACGGCATTCAATATTACCATATGTCATAATTACTAAGTTCATTAAAAATTATCCATGGTTAATAAAAGATCCTGAATATTAATACTTCTATAATCATGGTTACCTTTCTTATCATAAGCATTGTCAATAGTGTCAAGCTACCATATATAAGGACCAATGTGCAAGCCTTATTTATGAGATCAAGATATCCAAAATAGTAGATGTTTACCAAATATCAAGTATATCAATCTATCAAAAATCAATATTTCAAAGTAGCTTCATAGAGTCAAGAAATTCATCATGTTTAAGAAGTAATATACTTTTTCAATCCCAAGTGCACCATTTCATCATAAGAAACATGAATCCAAATCACTTTCATATGTATGTATGGGCCATTTGCTAAGGAGACATTCTCATAAAACCTTACGGATTACCTTTCCATCAATATTGCATCTAAAACATAACATTGAAACAATACACCATATGTACCTTGTAGTATTCAAATTCTCGTGCACCTTCATATTTGACATATGGAACAATATCATTTTGTCAACTTTTCATCAAGTTCCTTTTTCCCTTTTCCAATGCTATTTCTTCTCTCCCTACACTAGCCATGATCCTCAAGAAGGATCCACTTATCAAAACTCATCAAGGGATTAGAAGCATCCAAATACTCAAATATACATGTAGAAAGTATAAGTAAAAATAAAAACAATAATCATATCCATATGTCTAAAAGGAAGTAAAGACATAAATGATCATCATAAATAAGAAATTACTCATCTTCAATGAGAGGTGATAACATCCCTCTTGAACCAACCTTCAAGGGCCATCACTTTCCATTGTCCTTCAATATTTCCACCAACTTTATCAGCAACCAGACCTAATAGAGACTATCCCATCTAGGGCTTCATCAAATCTGTCACAATTTCTTGAGCATCTTCACATTGACCATGCTAGGGTTTCTAGATTTCAAGTCTCAAATATTTACCATAAACTAGGGTTTCTCTCAAACCCTAACCTCATAATATCCATCAAACCCTAATACACAAATTGCCTAAGGTTACCTTCAAACCCTAGTATTCTTTTAGGTCTCCACCATATTTTCTTTCTTCCATTAGAAGTGTATCCATATGGGTGACATTTAATGACTTGTCTTCAACCCAACTTTGATACCATGTTAATTTTTCTTAGGGATATATTGTTCTTTGCTTTGATAATTGGATTTCATTATTTTCACATACGATCATAACATTATATAAATTTACATCATTATTCAACCACATATACAACTATGTAGAAAGAACAATATCATCATTAATGAAATAGAACATAAAGGAACAATAGAAGAAAAGCATTCACACATAGAGACACTAGGATTGGTCAGATACTAGGGAAAACCCCAATATGGGGAAAACCCTTCCAAATCTTCTTCTTATTGGATTGTCATTAAATGATTCAACAAAAGAGAGTAAAATGATCTATATCTTCATCCATACAACTATCTAGAAAAAATAGCTAAAAAATGTCCATGAGATGAACCTAACTAGGCTCATACTCAAAAATCCTGATTCGAAAGTCTGTAATGAATTGTCATTGTCTGCAGTCAACTGTTGAACACTATGGTCAACGAGTAAAAACTTTAGTCAACAAAAAAATATAACTTTAGGTCCCAGTCGCAGGGAGGAAGTGAGCATGCGAGCATATGGGAGCTTTCAGTCTCTCCCTTGATCTTTCAAGGAAATGACCAATCAAATATGTCCTTTAGAATGACTGCGACTGAGAAAAAAACCATAAAAAAGTACAAGAAAGCTTCAGACCCTGCAATTTCACCTTCGAGCGAACCCATTTCTCCGCGAACCTGCCTCAAACCTGTGCGATCCAAAAATAAGAAACAAAGTAAAAGAATGATACATGATTATGTCCAAATGAGGTAGAGGTCACTTGTATCTATAAAATTCCAAGGGTGTGCAATTTGCTATAGGGCCGACTTGATCAAATATGCATGTGGGCTCATAATTCAAAAATATACTTTCCCTTATCCAAATTTGATGATCTTTAGGTTGATTTTGGTCCTCTAGAAAAGAGGAATTTATTGCAATCATCATATCCATCAAATCAGCTATACAAAGTTGAATTTGGCCCTAGCTTCCAATTTTAACATCTTATAATCTTACAAAATATGTATATACGATTTTTTGTTAAAAATTGTAATAATGATTTTATGGCTCTTTTAATTGTATATAATATGTATATGTGAAATTTTGTAAAAAATTATCAGCTCCATTAATTATAATTATATTTAATGTTATTGAAAAATTATTTATAATTTTTAAAAGAAAAGTTGGAGATTTGCGAGGGTTAAGGATTGATTCCACAGGATTTTATGAAAACTCCATTTATTGTTGACGAATAATATCATCTAGCAAGGATAAGTTTTAGATTTGGATACTATAACTTCAAACATATTTAATTTACTCTATGAATTCCCAAGTGGGGAGGGGCGTAAGTCTCTCCTACAAAAAAGCAATGATTAATAAAAAGCAGTCAAATGCGGGAGGATTTGGAGCTACAGATGGAGAAGGAAATGCCCAAGATAATTTGATCCTTGGAGCACATCGAAAATATAATTTCAATAGATGTTTTCACAATACCACAACAAACCCTAAATATGAGTTTGGTCCAACAAATTGGAAGGTTATAGACAATATATGAAAGATCATGCCCTCATTTGCAAGTTCAATGGGATATGGCCTTCTGTGAAGGATCTCGTGAAATAGATCTATAGTAAATGGAAACCCAAAGGCCAAATTGATTTTGAATTCAGGGCCAAATTCATATTATGGTAATATTCTCTAGTTTAGAAGACAACACTTGAGTATTTGAAAGTAATCCCTATTTCTTTAATAATGATGTTTTTTTTATGAGATTTTTGGAGGAACACTGCAACCTAGAAAAAGACAAATTCTTAGCGGCACTAGTATGGGTGAGGCTTTTTTATCTACCCAACAAATTTTTGGAACCATAAATACTTGAAGGAATTAGAAAATTGATTGAATATCTTGATTACATATCATAGGTCAGGAGCTAGGGGAAGTACACTTCCTATGCCAGAATATGTGTATACATGAAAATATACTAACCTTTAATGGATTCCTTTAAAATTTACTATCATGATGAAGTTTAGTGTCAACCTATGGAATATAAACATATTCCTTTCCAATGTTCACATTATATCGGGTATGGAAAATTATTTCAAGAATTTATGTTTCAGCAAGTAGAATTGTAGGAAGAGACTCAAAACATTAATCTTGATTGGTTTAAAAAAGAAGCAACTAAAAAGAGAAACCACATAAATCACTTTATTCAATATGAGACCACTACTATCCCAACATAAAATAAGTATTCAATACTTTCAAATATGAGTGTGTTGACAGTGCAGGACCTTCCAACATTCAAAGGGCTCTCCTCGATATGTGGTCCCAATTAGACCTCGCACCCTTTTGTATAGGAGCCCCATCCAAGATACGACATGGATGCCATTATCTTAAATATATTCCTTGGATTTAGCTATCAACAAGGGAGAGAATCACATATGTGCCTTTGAAAAGAAAGCCAATGTACCTTGTGAGTATCCAATTGCAGATGTATCTAAGTCCTTTCACTGTGAAGGAGAAATAAAGTGAGTCCTTGAGAGAGAAGTAATAATACTAACCTAATAGAGACACATGAAAAAATAGAAATATTCACCTAGCATCAGGAAAAATAGCTCACATAGATGCGACGATCATTATTATCATTACAACACATTTCCAACAAGAAGAATTGAAGTAACTGAAATAGTTCAACTAATTCAATATTGATGAAAGAAACCATGAACCATAAAAATCTAAAGAATAGACTTAGAAACATTCAAAATCCATGTGTGGAAATATGTTGGCATAGAAGGCTTCAATATTAAGTAAAATTCTAGAGATACATAAATATAATGGAAAACACTAGCTCCAATAGTGGAGCGTTAGAGCCACCTTTTGCTCCCCAAAATTACTAACTCTGTCTCTCTAATGCCTTATGGGAGAAGCCAAGGTTAAAAGTACTCTATATGAGAAATGAGGACCTATTTATAACTTGAGGAGTGACTTTTCACATGCTGATGACTCTTGACTTTCTATATTCTAGTGACCTTTAGACTTTTGCAACCTTTGGGGTTCTAAATGAATTTTGAAATTATGTATGAATTTTGGTATTACATGTCCTTTGGACTTCCATGACTCTTGAGTTCATACATGACTCTTGGAATTCTACTTGTTTGCATTTTACAATGATTACAATCATACATATTCACTTTTGTATCATCATATGATGAAACTAGTCATATCGCTATCTTGGATGACTGGGACTGACAGTGACTAATGATATGGACTTGCTTCAGTGGTGGCATAGATGTCACTGCATCTGCTCTTTGTTCATCTTATGATCATAGCACTTTCACCCTCCAAAGGGTATTCAATATTGGAGTCTTTAGGGTTCTTCAATCATCAAGTTTTAGGTGTGTTCTTGGTTCTTTTCGTGCTTCCTTTGTTTATCCTATTTTCCCAATATTCCTTGTGTGTTCTTGCCATGGGGTCCCTGGAATACCTATTTCTACAATCACTCATGATGAGAAATTATTAGTTTGAAAATCTCCTACTCTACCATATTTTATGCATATTTTCTTGTTCATGCATTTTCAGTGTGCTCCAAACAGTTAAAGGAGCTTCAGGGCTCAAGGGCACACATTGAAAGGCTAAAGGACTAAGGAGGGGAGGCTTCAGGGCTTTGTCGTCCGCTCATGCACTCAAGAGAAAAAGACAGTTAGGGCAGGGCATATGTCGCAAGTCCGAAGGAAGAAGGGGAAGGATTCAAGCTTCCCAAGTGTGCTATGCACTCAACGGAGAGAGGGAGGGTGTAAGTTTCACTCCCGAAGGCTCAGGGATGAGGCTTAGTGCCTTCAAGGTGTGCTCATGTGCTCAAGAGGCCTTAGGAAGGGCACATGGTGAATTATTGAAGGTTGAAGGCTAAGGATTTGTGCCTTTGGGGTGTGTTCATGTACTTAAGAAGCTAAAGAGGGGCATAGGGGCACATTGGGGAAGGATGAAGGTTTGTGCTTCAAGTCTTTAAGGTGTGCTAATGCACTCAAGGAGGGCACACTTCTTCGAGTTGAAGGAGTGTGCTCCAGGAATACTTAATCATTTTGGAGGGCACAGTTTGTAACAAGGATGGGGATTCATGATTTTAGAGTGTCCCAACTCTTAAGGAGGGCACAGGGCGTACTTATGAATAGTGAAGGGTCTCCCATCAAGGCTTTGGAGTGCAATCATGTGATCTTGGCCTTAATTGGCTTGCTTTGCAACTGAAATTTGTCTAAGTATGGATGATTGGTTAAGGGGTGATCAAGATGAGTTATAAACATAAAACCATGTGCGACACATACTAACTCATCATTAAAACTTAGAAAATTTTGATTAACAATGGATATACATCAAAATGCCACTTTATGCACATTCCTCAAGTATAACCAGTGAAGTGTGTGCGCCTGCGATCTGGAAGTTTCCTTTACAAAAAAAAGGTGTTATAACCATGAGATACATATAGAGATGTTCTAATCAATGCGACAACAATTGAGAATAACCAAGAACACTTAAGACATATAAAACAACAAAAAACGACACTTGACGACTGAGGCAACACTTTATACGACAATGAAGTAGGCTCCAAAATTCGAATGTAGTGAAATTTTGAAGGTAATGACAACACTTTGAGACACACTAAGTGGACTTTAGGTTCTCTGTCCAGGAATATATTTCATTTAAGGGTTAGGCCTTCAAGAAGTATTGATTTCCCCAAGTTCCCCCATTCGACCTGGTTTCATACATAACATCCCCTCTTTTCTCTACTTGGTTGGACTCACATAAAGATCCAATGTATCACAATCAGTTCAATTCAAGAAAGGGTAATGTGTATGGCGAGTTTTTAGGAAGTATAGAGTTTTCATCTCTGGTGTTGCTCCATTGCTAGCAAGCTTGGATAATACCCCAACAGAGTCACTTTAGGAATAAAAACGTTGCTTCATTGCAGTGTGTTAGGTCCCTATAATACTAGTGATTACCCCATTGCTATTGTAGTTGTATCCCTTATTAATATTGTTGTGCCCCTATTGTCCCCATATTTTTATTACTGTGCCCCATAGAATCCATCAATTGTTATTTTTGTGGCTTTATATTATTATTGTTAGGTCGGCTGGGTTATATTGTGACTCCTTAGACTCCTATATATAGAAAGGAGGTTTTGTCATTTGAATCATCCAAGAATTGTTCATTTGTGTAATGTAAAGGAGGTTGCCCCCTCGAAGAGGCTGAACTCTAAGGCATTCAACTATCTTTTCTATCTTTTTGTGAGCTGGTTTCATAACATTTGGTATCAGAGCCTTCGATTCTAGGGTTTTGCTGCTCCAAATAGGTCATCATGGAATTTTCATTATAACTTTTTTTATGCGATGTTTTAGAAGCGAAAAAAAAACCATTTGAGAAGAAATTGTATTGAACCTTAGGTCCAAATTTTAGAGCTTTTCGCACTATACTGGCAGAGATATGATCTGAGGAAGTTGGTCTTTTTGCAGACTCCTGAATTACATTCCAAACAGGTGACCTAGGGAAAATCGTCATAACTTTCTTTTTGAGCATCGGATTGAAGTTTTGTAAGAAGCTACAGAAAGAGGACAGACTATAGTTTCCTGTATATATTTTTCAGAGCCAAAGGTCGAAACAGGGACATGTGGCATGTTGTACAAGTTCGCTCTACTGAAGTAATCTATAATCAGGTCACTGTGGGAGATTTAGCATAAATCTTCCTTGGAGGCATTGGAAAGAGGACATAGAGGGCTACTGCAGGTCAAATTTCAGAACTGGATGATCTGAAATTACAAAGATACATCAGAGGCAATATCAAGCTCCTTCAAAGTAAAAAAAAAGGTGTGTAGATTTTTTAAAATTTTTTCTTAAGCTTGGTTTTTAAAAGGCATAGTAGAGCATTATTATCAGTAACTAATGTCCTAAGGAAAGAAAATGAAAACACCTAGTAAGCAACCTGAAAGTGCTAGCATGACTCATGAAGAAGAGGAAGAAATGCTACATGATATATCAAAATTACAAGACCAAGTGCAACAAATGTCACTCTCAAAAAAGCTAACAGAAGCTAAGATAAATGGCATGGAATCTAAGATAAAGGGTGTGGAAGCTAAGATGAATGGCATGGAAGCTAAGATGGACGATTTGAAGACAGATTTGAAGACAGACATGGAAGAATTGAAGATAAATATGAATAAGTTGCTACAAGAAATGGTCAGTAATGGTGAAAGGGTGTTAAAGGAAACTCATGATGAGAACACAAGAAATGTTAATCATGATTCCATAGACTCTAATGTTGGATCGAAGACCCACCATATTCCAAAAATCGATATGAGGAAGTTTGATGGCAAGGACCCCACAACATGGATATTACAGATGGAGCAATTTTTCGATCTCAATAATGTGCAAAACACACAAAAGGTATGTATTGCAACTTTATATTTGGAACCAAATCAGTTTGTATGGTATCAATGGCTTTGATCTTGTAAAAAAATTATCACTTGGGAAAATTTTATGGAAGAATTGACAATACATTATGAGGACACAAAAAGCAACACTTTTTTTAGCCAATTGATAAGTCTCAAACAAAAGGGTTCAATAATGGAGCACATTGAGGAGTTCCAAAAATTGAACATAAGTGTAAAAAATATTCCAGAGGAGCATAGGATTGATGTGTTCATAGGGACTTTAAAGGATAATATTCAACATGATGTTCGCCTTTGGGAACCTGATTCATTAGAGAAGTTATTCAGGTTAGCAAGAAAAATGGAAAGCAAAATTATGGCAACCAGGAAGCCTACCACTCACAACTATAAAGATGGAAGTGCTGCTACCACTAGCCTTCCACAACCTATAAGGTTGACACCACCATAATTGGAAGAAAAAAGAGCAAAAAGGATTTATTACCATTGTGATAGCAAATACAATAAAGGTCATAAGTGTGCTAAGAAGAAATTATTCTACATAGATTGTGAAGAGGAGGAAGAAAAGGGGCAAGAAAGGTAAAAAAAAGAGGATATACTCCAGGAACAAAGCCTAGATAAAGAAGAAATGAATTTGACCATATCTTGTAATGCATTGGCTAGAATTACCACTCCTCAAACCATCAAGATAGAAGGACAAATCAAGAAGAAAAAGGTAATAGTGTTGATTGATTCAGGAAGTACCCATAATTTTATTCATTGTAAGGTAGCAAAAGAATTTAATTGCTTCCTATATCCAGCACCATAGTGTCAAGTGATGGTTGCAAATGGAGGAATGATAAATTTCTCTAGAAAGTGCCATAATATCAAGCTAACCATGGGAGAATATGTATTGACGAGCCCATTTCTTTCCATTCCAATGGGAGGTGTTGATGTTGTACTAGAAGTCCAATGGCTACAGTCCTTGGGTACAATAGCATTTAATTTTCAAGAACCTTTCATGAAATTTTCTGTGGAATGAAAGGAAGTTGAATTAAGGGGTATTGCAGGGAAACTGGGAAAGATAATCAGCTCTAACGGTATGACAAAGCTTCTAAAAAAGGAACAAAGAGGTGTAATTTCACAATTATGTTCGCTAGATGTTTCCACATCGGAATCATCTATTTCTCCAGATCTCCAAAAATTCTTGGACAATCATTCCAAGGTATTTGAGACTTCCAAAGGTCTCCCACCTATTCGTGATCATGATCATTCTATTCATCTGATTCCAGGAAGTGTTCCTCCAAACATCAGGCCGTATAGATATCCCTATGCCCAAAAGAGTGAAATTGAACGTATGGTTGTAGAAATGCTAGAGGCTGGTATAATTCAACCTAGTCAAAGTTCTTTCTCTGCTCCAGTAGTATTGGTGCACAAGAAGGATGGATCATGGTGCATGTGTCCAGATTATAGGGAGCTCAACAAGCTCACTATTAAAGATGAGTTTCCCATTCCTATCATTGATGAATTACTGGATGAATTAAATGGATCAATTTACTTCACCAAGTTGGATCTTCATTCAGGATATCATCTTTCTCTTTCCCTGATGATGGATCCCATTTGGGATTCGAAACATTGGTGTAAAAATTCCATTACTGTGGGTTCTCCGGTCAAAAATTCAAAAATCTCAAACCACAGATCTCTGAAATCCAAGACTAAAGACATTCCGAAAACAACATTTATAACTCATGAGGGTCATTATGAATTTTTGGTCATGACTTTTGGCCTTACCAATGCACCTTCTACATTTCAAGGTTTGATGCATTCCATTTTCAAACCCTTCCTTAGAAAATTTGTGTTAGTATTTTTTGATGATATACTAATCTACAACAAGTCTTGGAAGGATCATGTTGAACATGTTGACAAGGTGTTACAACTATTAGAGGAGAAACAATTATATGCAAAAAGATCCAAATTTTTCTTTGGAGTACAGGAGGTGGGATATCTGGGTTATATTGTATCTCATGGAGTTAAGGTAGACCCTAGCAAAATTAAAGCCATTAAGGAATGGAAAATCCCCACATCCATAAAGCATCTGCGAGGATTTCTTGGGTTGACAGGGTATTATCGCAAGTTCATTAAGATTTATGGGAGAATAGTAGCACCTCTAACAACATTATTAAAGAAAGATGCATTTTCATGGATTCCAGAAGCAACAAAGGCCTTCGAACATCTTAAAGAAGCAATGTTCCAAGCACCAGTCTTAGCTACACCAGACTTCACAAAAACCTTTATTATGGAATGTGATGCTTCAGGAAATGGAATTGGTGCTATTTTAATGCAAGATGAAAGACCCATTGCTTTTGAAAGTCATCCAATCAAGGGAAAGTTTTTACACAAAGCTATTTATGAGAAGGAAATGTTGGCAATACTACATGCACTTAAGAAATGGCGACTCTACCTAATGGGAAGACACTTCAAGGTAAAAAATGATCATGATAGCCTTAAATATTTTTTAGAACAAATATTATCCTTTGAAGAGAAACAAAAGTGGGTCACAAAGATGTTGGGTTATGAATTTTAAATCATCTACAAAAAAGGGAAGCAAAATGTGGTGGCAGATGCACTCTCAAGAAAGGATGAGGATGTGGAAGCATTGTTGTGCGCCATTTCTATTATCCAACTAGATTGGATAAACGAAGCAAGGGAGGAATGGAAGAATGATGAAGAAGTGTGGGCACTTATTTGAAAGTTACAACAAGATTCCAGTACATATGATACATTAAGATGGAAAAATGATTCTTTATGGTACAAAGATCACTTATATCTTTGTAAGAATTCACAACTCAAACAAAAGATTCTTATGGAATTGCACACTTCTGCCTTAGGAGGGCACTCAGGATTTTTAAAAACTTACCACAGGGTTAAGAAGGAATTTTTTTGGGATGGCCTTAAATCGGATATTCAAAAGTTTGTGTCGGAATGTTTGGTTTGCCAACAAAATAAAGTTGAAACCATTAAGACCATGGGTCTATTACAGCCTTTATCCATTCCAAGCCAATGTTGGGAGGAGGTTTCAATGGATTTTATCACAGGTTTACCCAAGTCTGAGGGAAAGAGTGTCATCATGGTGGTAGTTGACAGACTTACCAAGTATGCACACTTTTGTGCATTATCACATCCATTTAAAGCTAATACAGTTTCTCCTGCATTTATGGGAACAATTCAAAAGCTACATGGAAACCCAAAGATTATTGTAAGTGATAGAGATCCCATTTTCACTGGAAATTTTTGGACATAATTATTTTCTTGTCTTGGTACTCAGTTAGCTCATAGCTCATCTTATCATCCTCAATCTGATGGGCAAACTAAGATAGTAAACAAATGTTTGGAAGGATATCTTTGTTCCTTTGTATCTGATAAACAGACACAATGGGTCAAATGGTTGCCTCTGGCTGAATGGTGGTATAACACTTCCTTCCATTCAGCAACAAAAATGACCCCATTTATGGCACTTTATGGATATCAGCCACCATCCATCACATCATATTTAAGAGAAATTTCTAAGGTTCAAGCAGTGGAACATCACATCGAACATCAACAACAAGTCCTCCAACTCTTAAAGGATAACCTCGTGTTGGCACAAAATAGAATGAAACAATAGGAATATCAACATCGCAGCAAAAGAAGTTTTGATGTAGGTGATTGGGTATTCCTACGGCTACAACCATATAAAAAAATGTCCCTCAAGCAAGCTAAGAAGGATAATAAATTATCACCAAAGTATTATGGTTCGTACAAGGTGTTGCAAAAGATTGGTACTATGAATTGGAGCTTCCTGCAACGTCTCGAGTGCACCCAGTTTTCCATGTTTCATGTTTAAAGAAAGTTATAGGTGACAAGCTCCCAGTTCAAACAATATTGCCAGAACTTGACGAGGAAGGAAAAATTATATTGGAACCGGAAGCAGTCATAGAAACAAGAACTTGATAGCTACGAAATCGATCAATTTCGGAGTATCTCATCAAGTGGAAGAACTTATCTGCTGAAGATTCCACATGGGAGGATGAGAATTTTATACAAAAGAATCCAGAACTACTCAAGCGTTGAGGACAACACTTTTTTTGAAGGAGAGGGGCATGTTAGGTCCCTATAATACTAGTGATTACCCCATAATTGTTGTAGTTGTATCCCTTATTAATATTGTTGCGCCCCTATTGTCCCCATATTTTTATTACTGTGCCCCATAGAATCCCTCAATTGTTATTTTTGTGGCTTTATATTATTATTGTTAGGTTGGCTGGGTTATATTGTGACTCCTTAGACTCTTATATACAAAAAGGAGGTTTTTTCATTTGAATCATCTAAGAATTGTTCATTTGTGTAATGCAAAGGAGGTTGCCCCCTCAAAGAGGTTGAATTCTAAGGCATTCAACTATCTTTTCTATCTTTTTGTGAGTTGGTTTCATAACACAGTGATCCTAGATAATACCCCGATGAAGTCACTTGCTTACCTCCCTGCATAGGAATTTGTTCTCTTATTCCACCCTTTATTTATTTGTTTAATAGGACTTTGCATTGGCACTTATTATTTTCAATGGGCAGAAGAAGGATCCTAACTTATTGAGAGTAGAGGAGGTTTCCCCTCTAGAGAAGTATTTTAAGACCTCTAATATTGGTTTGCTTGCTTTAGATTTTCCCCTTATCCTTTTTCTTCTAGATTGGACAAGTGTTAACACACAAGTAGACATATACCAAGTTGAGTAGTTTAGATACTAGCATAAGCAAAGACATAATAGGTTCCCTCAAGGTTCTCCTATTAGACGAATTGTATTTTCCATATGGACTTACCTCAACCTATGACATTTTCTTAAAAAAAGGAGGAGAAAAAAATAGAAATCCATGCATTATAGTTCTCATACTTCCCTTTGATTACACTACAAAGTCTTTGGGCCATGCAATTTACACATAGGTATTATTTATGTACAACGATCGAAAATAAGAAACAACAAGACATGATTATATATGGAAAAGCAACTGATAAGAGAAAAAAAGAAAAGAAAACACAAATAAGTATATATAAGAAGTTCATGTCGTAGTTGCAACTGAAAATAATGCTTAAGTTCTTGACCATTACTGGGAAGGGGATATATGCTCCCATCCAAAGTTTTCATCTTGAAGGCATTATGGTTGAGGCTCTCTTCAATCATGAATGGTCAAATCCATAATGCCTAGAACTTAGTGTGTTTACCATTGTCTTCATGGGGTTTATCCCATTTTAGGACTAGGTCGCCCACATCAAAGCTCTTTGCCCTTATGGATTTTCTATCAAAATAGTTCCTTACACGGTTTTGATGTATGGTAAATCAATATTTGGATTTGAGCCTCTCTTCCTTGAGTTTGAGTAAAGTGTCTATCTCACTCTGAACTGGTAGGCAAGGTTTTCTTTGTGACGCTTGAGAGAGATGCAATGCTAGGAGATATAGGTTCAAGGGAAAGGTAACTTCTTTACCATACACTAGAAAGTATGGTGAGGTTTTTATGGAAGGATTTGGAGTTTCAAGGTCAGCCCAAAGTGCATTAGTTAAAGAAGTATATCAATTCTTATGTTTAGAGAAAATGATCTTCTTAATTATGCGAATAAGATTTTTATTTTTTGATTCAGCTAGACCATTTCCCTAGTGATAATAATTAGATGCATTCTTTTAAATAATCTCATTCTCTGATGCAAATTGATAAAATATTAATGATGAAAAGTAAGTTTCATTATCAAATACAAGTGATGTAGGAATGCCAAAGTTGGTTATGATGTTTTGTTGTAAAAAGAAGATGACTTCCTTGTCATTTACTTGTCTGAGAGGAACTACCTCTAACCACTGGGTGAAGTAATTTATTGCTGCAAGGATATATCAGTGTTGCTTTGACAAGTGTGGAAACATTTCTCCTATAATATCAAGGCCCAAATATTGGAATGGTTCTTCAACTGCTCATGGGATCAATTGGATGGCTGGTCTTTGATCATGACTGGTGCATTTTTGATAAGCTTGTCACTTGTGGACATAAACGTGCACATCTCTAAAAAGAGTGGGCCAATGATAGCCAACCCTCATAATTTTTGTGTTGTGGTGTCACCCGCATAATGGCCACCTGCCGGTCCATTGTGTAAATCCTTAAGAACCTTCTCTATATCTTGCAATATCTTGTGGCTTAAGGCACCTTAGAAGAACTCCATTGTTGTGCTTTCAGAAAAGCACTCCATGGACCAATTGATAAGTTAGAGCCCTTAAACGAATCATAATTATTTGTTTATTCGATAAGTGTGATGGAAGGGTACCATGCTCCAAGAATTGTCGTAGATATGTATACAGGGTGTTGTAGACGTGGACAGAGGAATGTGATCTCCATTGTACATTTCTATCTCTTGCTCCCATCTTGAAATATCTTGTTTGGGAGTGTCTCTTACCTTGACTGCTAGTTTTCATAGGCCATGACCCTTTATGGTATGAACGAGTTTGAATTCCAGGTCATATTCTTGAAGGCATGTCATCCAGTTAGCCCTTTTATCACTCAAGTCTTGTTGTATAAGTAGTGTTCTTACCGTTGGATGGGGTACAAATACTATCGTATGAGATTTGAGTAAATAGGGCCAAAATACTTAACTTCCTTGTATACTGCATATGCTTGTTTATCAATTGCAGGGTAGTTTAATTCCGACCCTTGTAGACTAGCACTCATAAAAAAATAGGATACTCATTTCCTTCATTGTCCTTCTGAGTCAACACGACCGCAATTGATACATCTAAGGTGAGCGTATAGAGCAGGAAATATTTATCATATTTTGCATTGAATAATGTGGGTGCATCAACTATAGCATGATTGATCTGAGTGAAAGTTTCTTTCTCCCATTTTTTCCATCTATATACTACATCTTTCTTGATCATCTGTTGTATAGGTTTGACTAACTGAATGTAATCAGAGATGAAGTTTATGAGGAAATTGATTTTTCCTAAGAAAGACTGCATGGATTTATTTTTCATTGGAAAAAATATCTGTGTGATAGCCTTGACCCTCTCATGATCAGTTTTAATTCTACCTTTTGCTATGATGTGCCCATTAGAATCCCCTTAGACACACCAAAGATGCTCTTCTTGGTATTAAGGTAAATCCCCTACTTCTGACACTGCTCAAATATTTTCTTTAGATGATGTACATGATCTTATATTTTCTTTGAAAACATGGTAACATTATCTAAATAATCAACAACACTTTGACCTATAAGGCCACAAAAGGCGATGTCCATTGCTCTTTGAAAAGTTGCACCAACAATGATTAGTACAAAAGACATTCTCTTGAAACCGAAAATTCCCCATTTAGTTCGGAAAGTAGTTTTCAATATGTTCATTTCTGTTAATAACAGTTGATTATAACATGAAAATCCATCTAGTAGCAAATTGTTTTTAGACCCTGATATTATTTGGAGTATCTGCTCCATGGATGGCACTGGATAGTTATCCTTTTTAGAAGCACGGTTAAGATTCTGGAAATCAACACACAAATGTATTTCGCCAGACTTGTTTCTAATTGGGACCAAGTTGGAAACCCACACAGAATGTCTAACTTTGAAGATGATCCAGGAATCCAACAACTTTCTCAATTCATTTTGAGTGAGGGGTTCGAGTGTTGGATGGACTTTCCATAGTTTCTACTGGAGCAGTTTCACACCTTCTTTTTTAGGAATTACATGCTAGATAATATGAGTGTCATAATTCTTCAAATCATCATAGGCCCATGTGAACATGTCTCAATACTACTTGAATAGGCATATAAACGTTTTCCATTCATTCTTGGAACAAGAGGTACCAAGGTTCACATGTTTCAGATCTTGTGGGATTCCAAGGTTGACTTGTTCAGATACAAGCTTCAAACTCTGAGTCTTCATGTTAGTTGGCCCTCTAAACTGATTTTTCAAGTCATATAATTTCTTCAGAGACACCACACCTTTTTGAAAAATGTTTCCTTTGGGCGCTTTGGATGCTTCCTATAGAGCCTTCTCGTGCTCATCCTCCTCTATGGTAACGTATTTGAATACGTCAACATTTTCCATAAAGTGTAGTATCTGTTGGTCATCACTGAAAACACAAAAATTAGTAACATTTTTAGGTATAAATGGTTTATATAAAATTTCAATAGAAAAGCCATTTTTCAATGGCAACATCCTACAAGAAACATTTTCTAATGCATCTGCTGCTAGATTTCTAACTCTTGGAAAAAACAATATTGAAAGATTTAAAATGATTTATCAAATTCCATATCCCCTGCTGGTAGTTATTAATATGAGGTGAAACACAGTGTATAGTATCTCGTACCTGAAAGTGACCACTCTGAGTCACTAATTACCTTTAGGAGTTCTATCTTCAGGTCAATAACTTTTTTCAATCCATGTACAAGTGCTTCATATTCTGTAGTATTACTAGTGCACTCAAACTCCAAACAACATGAAAGTATATGTTTCTTGTTATGTGGTTCTGTAAGTACACAACCATTTCCGGAACCGTCCTTCATTTAGAACCATAAAAATAAAGAATCCAAAAATTATGAGCTACTAAGATATTTCCTGTATTATTATTTTTACTAATACTAGTAATACTACTCTTATGTACATCTATATTACATGATTCATTTGCACTATCTGGACCAAAAGAAAGGAGTTCCAATTGTGTATCTGGTGGAATGGGTGATGGTTGCGCAAGGTAGCATCCAAGGTTAGAAACAACTTCCAAAAATTAAGTCTGCGAAAGCAACAGGCTCATTTTTCCCTTGGAAGGGTGTTACAATGTGTTTCATGTAAGGTTCTGATTCCACCCATATTTTTTTATTCTTGCCCTTGTATGGAAGCCATAAATTTGACTAATCGGTAGCAAAATACCCTTGTAATTTTCTAGACCAATCTCTACTTAGCAATACATCGTAGGCTTTTGGGATGTTCACAATCACTATGATTATGCATTGGTGAACTCGGTGATCAGATGATAAGCGAATAAGAACATTTCTGAGTTCTCCAATAGCATGGACAAAAGAATTATCCAGCTGAATAATTTGTGCATTGGTCATATCCCATTTTGCATTGATTTTCTTGACAAGAGACAATGGAATTACCTTTACAGATGCACTAGAATGAATTAAACATTTGTGAACATTATAATTGAAAATTTTAAAAGTCAATAGAAGTGGAGGGAAAAGAGTATTAGATTCTAATTTTCTACCATAAACAATTGATTCTAGGAGACCAAAAGACTTTCCAGACACCTTCTTGGAAGAAGAATCATTATCACCTAATGAAGGCTAGGCAAGCGCTCAGACAAGCAGTTCCCACTGGCTTGCTATCATTGTAAGCTTAAATATTGAAATATTTGATATTTCTTCATGTATTCCACCATGTTATAATCCAATACAACAAGCATTGCCGAAGTGTCTGGAGGAGTGACTTTTCTTGACGCTTCCAAAATGGTATATTTTCTTTTTCTATTGGCAAAAGTGTTATTTTTTATGGGAGTATCTCTAGAATTGTCCTGAGCATTTTGAGCTAGGTTGACAGGGGATGTGATTTTTCTTAACAAAATTTCCTTCAATTTTTCCTTGTCAGCTCTTGTCCAGGAACATACCCTTGACTTCTTAACTTATATCAACTATTTTTTTTTGAGTTGGGGCCTCATTCAGTGGTGGTTCTTCTACATTTTTCTTCTCAGTAGTGAACACACTACCGAAGTATTTACTGCGTGTTCGACAAATGAAATTTATTCAGTCACATCAAATTCTTCCTTTTGTTTTATCTCCTCAGTCTCCTCATCTAAAAGTGCCACATCAATTATGTGAGTAGCCAGAGCATTCATGCTATGATTCCACTATGCGCATGTCTTTTCTGAATGATATTCTTGATGAAAATAATATTATTGGTTCATTCCCATGCTTTGAACATTTAGCTCGACATTCAAGCTCTGTGCAAACTTAGTAGATTAATTATTGTTGATGTTGTTGTTATTAGTCCTTTTCATAAACTTAAACTTGGGGGGCTTGCTACTGACAGTGGTTTCACTTGTCCTTTCTTTTCACTCTACCAACTCATTGGACAAAGTCTTGATGGTCAAGGTCAAGCTTTCAAGATCAATAACTTCTTTATATTTGGCATCTTTCAAAGAGGCCTAAGACATTTTTCCAGTATCCTTGGAGTCTTTGGATGATTCATCATTGAAAATGACTCCAATTGCACACAATTCCTTTTCAACAGTGATGGATTCTTCAAAATTATGTGCCAAAGTTTCTTTCGTTGTTCATAAATGAATTGTGTAATGCTTGTTGGCAAGGCAAAAAGTGTAGTATTCAATTGTGATGGAGTCATGAGGCTCCATATCCATGGGAAACTTGTTTAATATCCGATTGAACCTCTGATTAAAATCCTTGACCTTTTCTTTCTTCTCCATCTTTAGATTCCCTAACTCCTTTAATAACATGGTTAGGGTTTTGTCACCAGTGAACTTTTATAGGAACAAACTTTTAAACCCCCCCCCCCCCCCCCCCCCCCAATTTTGGATTGAATTTGTAGGAAGACTATGGTACCAAACAACTGCTCTATCAACTAAGGTACAAGGAAAGAGTCTACATGAAAAATTATCATAACGTACATCGAGCATCTGCAGGTGTAGATAGAAGTTATCCAAATGGTCTTCCACTTTGATTGACTTGTCATGGTCATATTTCATTAATAAATTTTTCAGGTGCCTTGACGTCTTATGTAAAATACCCGAAAAGGTGAGTGGACGTTGAGAAATCCAATCTAGATCTTGGTCTACCATGTTCTCGTCTTTGTGATCCTCCTCCTCTTCAGAATTTGTGGAATCTTCTCCATGACCACCTATACCATGGAAAATTTCATCTGAGAGCACAATGTTATCCTCATATTGTTCATTGTAAGGTGGAAGCTACTCCAATTATCTTATGTCGTCTAGGGATTCTGCTAACTCTTCAAGAGTAGCAAAACCCAGATCTTCCACAATAGTAACTGTTGGGCAGCGGATCCCCCTATAGTATGTTTTTGGGGCTTGAAGCCCGGATTTTGGTCAAGAGTAATGTAAAGACCCCACAAAATTTGGGTGCGGAGCATGAGAGTCTAGGGTTGTCTGCCCTAAGATAATGTAATTTAATGTAGATTGTGTTGGCCTACCCATGGTTTGTAGACCATGGGATTGTATAAATAGAGCGAGGCTCTAAGTGTAAAGGGAGTCTTAGTAATTGAGTCATGTTATTTTGGATGATGAACTAGCTTTGAGTCTGTAAGTCTGAGTCTTGGGTTGTAGTAGTAGGAAGAGGCTCTGTAGCTGTGTGTGCAGAGGCCTGATAGAGTCCGCAACTTTGTGCGTGGACCCCTGCAACTGAGTGCATAGGGTAGAGTTGGGATTGTACTTGAACATAGGATTAATAAAAGATAAGTGATTTTGGAATACTGTATGTTTATGCTTATGTTATATTTATGCATCTCTTTACAGTTTATGATTGCGTGCACTTGTTATGAATGTTAAATGGTTAATGAGAATATTGGGTACACATAATTAAGTCTAGATATATAATAATAGCATAGTAAGGATAAAGGATCTAGATAGCACCTCTTCGTACTCTTTATAGAGCTGCACAGAAGCAATTGCAAAAGTTGCGAAGGACAGACAACTGTGCAAAGCAGTGCAAGTGCGTGGGTTCAATTCGCAAAACTTCCTAGACTTCATCAAGACATCCCTAGGGTGCAGAAACCTGGTTCCAGTACCCTGCCATACTACCTCGGGTGTGACCTTAGTCCGCGCACTGCGCACTGTTGCCAAAAGGGCTAGTAGTTTCAGGATTTGTTTGGCTTAATCACTTCTGAACCTGGGTCAGGCCCCAACACGCCAAAAAATGGTTTCGTTGTCGGGACTAGGATCTACCTAAGGGATGTCTGATGTCATGCCATTGGAACCATACAAAGGAGGAAATTGAAGAGTGGTTGGACAAGAAGCTTCACGAGTTCATGACACAGGAAAATAGAACTCTACAAATATCCAAGAAGAGGTGGCTGGATCGATACGTATATACGGAAATCCACGAGATTTTCTTCGCATCCTTCCCTTCTGAACTATATGAGTGGATCGTGAGGTTAGCCGATAGCCAGGGAAGGTATAAGCTCGATAAACCAGTAGTGTGGACTCTAGAATTAGTGCGCAGACTAGAGACATCAGTAGATAATATTGCGCAAGCTGTGGACCATTGGCTCGACTGGATAATAGGGTGATTTATCACTGAGTTTGCGATAGACACGACCATGAGCTACAGTGAAGCAAAGTGACTTTTTCTCAAGGGACCGCGAGGTAGGCACATTAAAACCATGAATATCTAGATTAAGATGTTGTTATGTGAAAAACAGGTGATGCGAATACATTAATGTTTGGAACGACGTAGAGTGGAAGGATCTACAAAGGTAGCAGGGAATTAGGAAATAGTCCATTGATTTCACCTTTGCGAGTGAGTGAGGAAGAGCTCGCTTGGGTCTCTCCAAGAAGTACGGTCAGCTTGATAAGGAAGCGGATTCTGCAGTTACCACCTCCACTTATGCCACTGCCCACTTCACCTCCTTCACCTCCATCCTCACCCACCCCACCTCCACCAAACCCGCAGTTCAGCATGGCGAGCGCGATCAAGATACCTGTATTTAGAGGAGTAGGAAATGAGGATCTGGATCAGTTCTAGTTCATGGTAAGAGCAGTGTGGGAAGCATAAGGGGTCATGGATGACAACATTAAGAAGGCCACATTGGCGAGTGGGTTGCAGGATCACACGTTGACATTGTATATCAAGCACTCTAATGATCACCCAAATGCAGGAATTGAGAAGATCTAGAATGTGCTGAATAGAGAATTTAGCCGGCTGAAATTAGAAACACGGTTAATCATTGGGTTCAAAGAGATTGCAATGCTTCCAGGCGAGACCCCCTGGGATCTGGATCAGTGGTTGAAGAGTACGATCCGTGAGGCTAATATGATGCTAATAAATGTGCATCACCATGCATGGTTTGTGGCATCTTTGACACCACACCTTAGGATGGCGCTGTCACAGCAGAAGATTTCAATCCAAGCCGAAGCATTGGAAATGGCGATGAGGTTGCATGAAACACCGATACAGGATCCGGGGCTGGGATTTCAACAAATCCATGTGCAGCTACAAATCTTTGCCTGGAAATGTAGAGCTTGAAGTAGGATATGGCACCACGACTGGAGGCATGCGAGGAAGTGTGGTGCATAAAATGCAAAGGCTGGGGCCATGACAAAGATCATTTTCCAGTATTCGCGAACTACTTGGTAGGAGGGGGACCAATGCCATTGATACTAGAGGCACAGGCAGGGCCAAATGCGGCACCTATGCTATGGTGCGCGATCTGTCAGATAGGGGGAAAGAACACTATGGATAACTGTCATTTGTTGCAGAAGTATACACAGACTCCCCAACGACTGTTTTGTAATTTTTGTAGATCGATGGACCACGACGAGCATACTTATTGCAGCTATGAGTTAATGATGGATGAGACCCCAACTTATAGAATGCAGATAGAAACACGAGGCCTTGATCCAGCCGTGGGGATGGTGCACGCTAGATTTCAGGGCCGAGGTCAAGGATGAGGAGGAAGAGGGCCAAGAAGAGGCTACAGACAGTTAATCTGTTACAATTGCCGAGGACCAGGGCACTATGCTCGTGATTGTACCCACCCAACGAGAGTATCCTGTTCATACTATGCCCAGTTTGATTATGAAATGGTAGATTTTCCTACTTTGATCGTACAGATTCGTGAGAAAGGGGTACTCCAGCCTACTCTAACTCAAAACGTCCAAATGATGAGATCTGAATCGTGTGAAGAAGACCCAAACATGAACATGATGCTCAGAAGCGGTGCAACCACAGGGGAAGATAAGGGGAAGTAGCCTAAGGAGGATACATGGGTTCGCAAGGCTCCTACAAAGGAACCTGAGTTTGACCTAGAACGCGCAAAAGAGAAGTTTATGGAAGCTAAGAAGAGCTTCGCAGAGGCCTCTACTTCAGGTAGTAAGGATCAACCAGAGATAGGAATGGGTCTTTCTATGCTTACTACCTTTCTAGATACATGCATGAAACTGCTGCGCGACAATAAGGCAGTTAAGGGACTACAATAGTTGATCACTAGGTGCGCAGGGTTAGGGGAACCATGCATAGTCTGGAAACTGGGAAAGCATGCATTGCGCACTGGGAGGGAAATGAGATTGACAGTGCAGATTGGCGAGTATGAAATGGATCAGGTAATCCTAGACTTGGGTTCAGACGCAAATGTATTACCGAAGCAGACATGGGAACGTATGGGTAGGCCTGTGTTAAAGTGGTCCCCTATTCAATTACGAATGGCGAACCAATAGAATATTTTTCCCATGGGGAGGTTGCAAGCGGTGATAGTTGATATTGAAGGCGTGAGCACGCAGATAAACTTTGAAGTAATAGAGATTGTTGATGACAAAAATCCTTATCCCGTGTTGCTAGGAATAGATTGGGCCACTGATATGAATGGAGTCATCAACCTGAAGAAGCGGAAGAAGGTATTCGAGAAAAAGTCCCTACGTGTAGTAGTTCTGCTAGACCTAGTCGAGGGAGCGCGTTACACTGAACCAGTGCCCGACGATGAAATCAATGATGAGATGGATTGTATTTACCAGATAACGGCACAAGACCGGGATTGGGTGAACCTGACTGTAGATGGGAGAATCTCATGGGAGAACGACAATTCCTGTACTTTGGATTCAGATGAAGAAGTAGAACACTGGCAGAACCGGTTGCACGAAGTGACAACGTTGAATTGCAACATGATGATTAGATCACTATGATGCATGATGACAGAAGCAAGGGAACTGCCAACATATGATGGGGTAACAGTGGTGGATGAATTCTTAGACAAATTTGAAAGTGCAGTATCGGAACAACAACGGTATAGTGCGCTAGAATGGGTGTTGCGTGCAACACCCACACAATGGTGGGGTACACATCAGAAGACCATTGGAAAGTGGATCGAATGTAGAAGATGGATGCGCTTATAGTTTGGAAGTCCCTAGCATTGAACGAGAGCTAGGCAGCCAGGACGAAGAAGCTTGCACGCCCACCTATGTTGATGGGTGGAGATGAGTGTTGTGTAAGCATATCCTAGACTAAGGATCGAAAATCAGAACCAGATGCGGTAGCAGGAAAAGCGTCAATTATTCCAAATCAAAGAATTCAAAGAGCTATGCGGAATCATGAACAGAGTTTACCAGGGGAGATGAATTGATTGGGATCTGCACGTACCAGCGGTTCGATGGGCCTATAGGGCCATAAAAAAAAACTGGAATGCAGAAATGACCCCAACACTGACAAGAAGAGATGAAACCATAAGGGTAGCAAAGAATCTCCATACAATAGCTCCCATAGTTGGGACAACATGCAAGGACCAGAACGAAGGGATTATGTAGTAGTGCGAGGACAAGTATATGCAGATTCAAGAAACCATTCGGCGAGGGAACCTTGAGCTTCACGAACTTGAAGAAGATTGGGTACGACTGAAGCAGAAAAGCATGTTAATAGACACAGATATTAGAAAACTGGAAACCAAAATCACGTAAGCATTACACATCGACAAAAGGACAGGACAACGTATGAGCAGCCCTACCACCGCACTAGAAGATTGTCGCCAAGAATTTCTGGCTATACTACCATGGCTGTGACCACACCTTATCAGACAAAGTAACTAGGGAAGTGCACTGCATAAGGAAGAATGTGGGGTGTTGATGGGCGTGAGGGTAACTAAGGAAGGCCCACAGTCTGGGTTGAAAGGTGACTTGAAGCCTCGCACAGATGGTGCAACCACTTGATTATCTGTAGGAAGCACAGTCTCAGTGCTCCAAGCAGTTGAAAGAGAGCGCGGGACTATAAAAGAGTCTGTATGGGAGCTACGACACGAAAGTTACACACAGGATCAATATGATGCATGGGTCACGTATGCGCACAGGGGGCTACGCTGCCGCGTGGATAGGTTGGGAAGTAACCATTGAAGTCACTGTTCATGACAAGATGTCCAATTTAAGGCAATGAGGAGCGGGCGGCGGGAAATTAAGACACGATCACTGCACCAATAGAGTGACTCGGGATGAGTTACAATGATTGTGTTGGGGGCCTGTTGAGAAGCGGATCCCCCCATAGTATGTTTTTGGGGCTTGAAGCCTAGATTTTGGTCAAGTGTAATGTAAAGACCCCGCGAAATGAGGGTGTGGAGCGTGAGAGTCTAGGGTTTTCCACCCTAAGATAATGTAATTTAATGTAGAGTGTGTCGGCCTACCCATGGTTCATGGACCATGGGATTGTATAAATAGAGCGAGGCTCTAAGTGTAAAGGGAGTCTTAGTATTTGAGTCATGTTCTTTTGGATGATGAACTAGCTCTGTAAGTTCAAGTCTTGGGTTGTAGTAGTAGGAAGAGGCTTTGCAGCTGTGTGTGTAGAGGCTTGATAGAGTCAATAGCTATGTACGTGGATCCCTGCAGTTGAGTGCGCAGGGTGGAGTTGGGATTGTACTTGAACAGAGGATTAATAAAAGATAAGTTGATTCTGGAATACTGTGTGTTTATGCTTCAGTTATATTTATGCATCTCTTTACAGTTTTATGATTGCGCGCACTTGTTATGAATGTTAAATGGTTAATGAGAATATTGGGTACACACAATTAAGTCTAGATATATAATAATAACATAGTAAGGATAAAGGATCTAGATAGCACCTCTTCACGCTCTTTACAGAACTGTGCGGAAGCAATTGCACATGTTGCGAAGGACACACAGTTGCGTGAAGTAGCACAAGCATGCAGGTTCGGTTTACGAAACTTCCTAGACTTCATCAAGACATCCCTAGGGTGCAGAAACCTGGTTCCAACACCCTCCCATACTACCTCGGGTGAGAACTCAGTCTGCGCACCGTAGATTGTCGCCAAAAGGGCCAGTAGTTTCGAGATTTGTTTGGCTAAATCAATTTTGAACTTGGGTTAGGCCCCAACAAGCCAACATTAACCACTATACTAGTAGGAGTGGTGTCTTTTCTCTTCGAAAAATGAGGAAGATTTTGTGCTCTAGGAATAATTCAAATAACTTTCATAAATTGATGGGTTATAGGTCGAATTTCTCGAAGTTGTTCGTAAGTAACTTCACAAGTTGGTTCTAGGTCTGGTTGAGAAGATCCTCCTATTTCAAGAAGATTAGTTAGAGAGGTGTTGCAAATATTGCTACCTTGTCCAAAAGAAGTATGATGTGGGTAGGTGGAGTTATTAGCCATAAACAAAATGGTTGCCCTCCTTTTAGTTCCAGAAATTTTGAAAATGTTGGACCTGCCAACATTCAAAGGGGTCTCCTCGATATGCGGTCCCAATTAGACCTCACATAGTTTTGTATAGGATCCCCATCCAATATATGACCTGATTTCCATTATTTTAAATATATGCCTCGGTTTTAGCTGTCAATAAGAGAGAAAATCACATATGTGTCTTCGAAAAGGAAGCAAGTGTGCCTTGTGAGTATCCAATTGTAGATGCATCTAAGTCCTTTCACTATGGAGGAGAAATAAAGTGAGACCCTCGGAGATGTAATAATACTACCCTAATAGAGACACATGCAGAAAGAGAAAGGTTCGCTTAGCATCAAGAAAAATAGTTCACATAGATGCAACAATCATTATTATCATTACAACACATTTCTAACAGGAAGCACTAAAGTAACCAAAATAGTTCAACTAATTTAGTATTGATGAAAGCAAGCATGAACCATAAACATCCAAAGAATAGTCTCAGAAACATTCATAATCCATGTGTGGAAACATCCTGGCCTAGAAGGCTTCAATATTAAGTAAAAATCTAGAGATACGTAACACAATGGACAACACTAGCTCTAATAATGGAGAGTTAGAGCCACTTATTGCTCCCCAAAAGTACTAACTCTGTCTCTCGAATGCCTTATGGGAGAATTCAAGGTTCAAAGTCCAATACATGAGAAATGAGGATCTATTTATAACTTGAGGTGTGATTTTTCACAACCTGATGACTCTTGACTTTCTATTTTCTAGTGACCTTTGGACTTCTCCAACCTTTGGAGTTCCAAATGACTTTTGAAATTACATATTACTTTTGGTATTACATGTCCTTTGGACTCATTAGAGGACTTTTGAGGTCTAAAATGGGCCTCCTAAGAAAAATTTACAACCAAGATAAACTTTACAAGAACCAATAGGATTCAAGATGATGATGTCAACCATGGGGGAGATTCACCATTTTTGGAGTAAAAAAAGTAAAAATAATAAAAATAATAAAATAATACAACTACTTTTTCAACTCGTATTTTCAACTTATCTCCCTAATGTTTTACTCAAATTTCAATTGGGAGTACTTGTTAGATGAAAAATTTAATTCGTCATCCAAAAAGTACCCATGTTGCATACTTTTGATGGACCCTCCTACACAAAAAAATGAGAAATACATGAAAAAACGTGATTACAATCAAGTGTTTCTTATATTTCTCATTTTTTGTGTAGTATAGTCCATCAAAAGTATGAAACAAGAGTACTCCTTGGGTGAGGAATAAAATTATGCATCCAATGGGTGTTCTCGCTTGGAATTTGAGTAAACCCATAGGAGAGATAAGTTGGAAATACAAGTTGAAAAAGTAGTTTTTTCTTTTTTCCCTTTAAAATTTGATGATGTAATCTAATCTTATTTTATTATTTCCGCTAATATTTTATAATTTCCTTAGGAGGCCCATTTTAGACCTCAAAATTCCCCTAATGTCCACGTCTCTTGAGTTCATACATGACTCTTGGAATTCTATTTGTTTGTCTTTTACAATGATTACAATAATACATCTTGACTTCCACATCATCATATGATGACAGTAGACACATCACTATATTTGATGACTAGGAATAATAATGATTGATGACATGGAATTTCTTCAATATGCCATTGTATCTTCTCTTTGTTCATCTTCTGATCATAGCGCTTTCACCCCCTAAAGGGTCTTCAATATTATAGTCTTTAGGTTTCTTTGATCATCAAGTTTCATGTGTGTTCTTGGTTCTTTTTATGCTTCCTTTATTTATCCTCTTTGCTTGATATTCCTCTTGTGTGCTTTCCATGAAGTCCTTGGAATACCTATTTCTGCAATCACTCATGACCAACAACTATCAGTATGAAAATACCCTACTTTAACATATTTTATGCATATTTTCCTATTCATGCCTTTTTGGTGCACTCAAAATGGTCAAAGGATCTTTAGGGCACAAGGGAACACCTTGAAAGGCTGAAGGACTAAGGAGGGGTGGTTTCAGGGCTTCTCCTTGCACTCATGCGCTCAAGAGGAAATGGAAGTTAGGGAAGGGCCTATGTCGCAAGTATAAAGTATGTAGTGGAAGGCTTCGAGCTTCCCAAGTTCACTCTGCATGCAAGGGAGAGAGGTAGGGAACAAGGTGCACTCTCGAAGGCTAAAGGCTGAGGCTTTGTGCCTTCGAGGTGCACTCATGCACTCAAGAGGCATCAAGAAGGGTGAAGGGCGCACTCTTGAAGGCTAAAGGCTGAGGTTTTGTGCCTTCAGTGTGTAGTAACGCACTAAAGAAGCTTATGAGGGGAGAAAGGCACATTGGAAAAGGCTAAAGTATTGAGCTTTGGGTATTTATGGTGTGCTAGTGCACTCAAGGTGGGCATACTTCTTTAAGTTAAAGGAGTGTGCTCAAGGAAGACTTAGTCATTTTGGAGGGCATAGTTCAGAACAAGGAAGGGGATTCTTTCTTTTGTATTACACCTAGCTCTTGAGGAGGCAATATGGCACACTTCTAAACAAAAAAGTGTCTCCCATCAAGGCTTCAAAGTTCATTCATGCACTCTTGGCCTTAATGGGCTCGCTTTGCAACCAAAATTTGTCTATGTTTAGATGATTGGTCAAGGGGTGAGCAAGATGAGTTCTAGAAATAAAACCATGTGTGTCACATACTAACTCATCGAGAAAACTTAGAAAAAGTTGATCAATAATGGATATACATCAAAATGCCTCTTTATGCATATTCCCCAAGTATAACTAGTGAAGTGTGTGTGACCGTGACCCGAAAGTGTTGTTTACAACAACAAAGGTGTTATGACCATGAAATGCATATAGAGATATTCTAATTGATGCGATGACACTTGAGAACATTCAAGAACATTGAAGACATATAAAAAACACAAAACGACACTTTATGATTGAGGCGACACTTGACACGAAAATGAAGTATGCTCCAACATTTGAATGCAGTGAAAATTTGGAGGGTGTTGTAGAAGTGACAACACTTGGCAACACACTGGGCGAACTTCAGGTTCTGTATCCAGGAATAGTTTTTAGTTAAGGGACTAATTTTCAAGAAGTACTGATTACCCCAAGTTTCCCCTTTCGACTCGATTTCATACATAACATATTATCTTTTCTCTGCTTCGTTGGACTCACACAAAGGTACAATGTATCACAATCGGTTTAATTATTCAGGAAAGGCTAATGTGCATGGTGAGGTTTTAGGATATTCAGAGTATATATTTTTCATATCTGGTGTTTCTCTACTACAAAGAGGCCTAGATATTACCCCAACAGAGTCACTTCAGGAGAAAAAAATGTTGCTTCAATACCAGCAAGCCTGGAAAGTACCCCGGTGAAGCCGCTTTCTTCACCTCCATGCACATGAAGCCTTTCTCTTTTAAACCTTTCTTTATTTATTTAATAGAATTATGCATTGGCACTTATTATTTTCAATGGGTGGAAGAGGGATCCCAACTTATTGATAGTAGAGGAGGTTTCCCCTTCAAAGAAGTATTTTAAGACCTATGATATTGGTTTACTCATTTTATATTTTCCCCTTATATTTTCTTCACTAGATTGGACAAACGTTAACACAAGAGTACACATATACCAAGTTGAGCAGTTTGGGCACTAGAATAAGCATGGATCTAACAGGTTCCCTCAATGTTCTCCTA
The DNA here is from genome assembly GCA_031772625.1 of Pinus tabuliformis. NCBI lineage: Eukaryota > Viridiplantae > Streptophyta > Pinopsida > Pinales > Pinaceae > Pinus > Pinus tabuliformis. The sequence continues at coordinate 993,795,055 of CM062810.1, read as the reverse complement.
TTGGATGAATCATCTTTTCCATCTGTATTTACCTCAACCTATGATATTTTTTCAAATAAAGGAGAAAAAACAGAAATCTAGGTGTTGTAGTTGTCACACTTCCCTTTGACGGCACTATAGAGTCTTTGGGACATGCACTTTACAGACATGTCTTATGTTATGTATAATAAATGACAATAAGACATGAAAAGACATGACTACATATGGACAAACAACTAAAAAAATAACAAAATGAAAGAAAACACAAATCAATAGATACAAAAAGTGCAGCTCGTAGTTGCTACTAAAAATAATGCTTAAGTTCTCGACCATTTGTGGGAAGCAGATCAATACGCCTGTTGATACTTGTTTTTGATCCAATTTTGATTAACAAAATACTCTTAATTTCCATATTATCCATCCATATTTTGACCAATTTATGCATATTCAAGTATATAAATTAAGTTTTTCAATTTTTAGATGTTTTTACAAAAATTAGATTTTAAGTGCATTTTTGGACAAGACTATAAATTCTGTAATGGCGTCATTGATGTCATACTTACAAGACACTTGGGCACGAACTGAGCACATTTATAAAAATATTGGAACTAAGAATGGACATGTACCTATTTATTCGGTTAACCCGAGCTTAAACATGTGCATGCATGAGTAATTAAGGTTGATTGATCAGTTAATTTGTTGAACACTGAAGCTGCACCCCATTGCTAGACCTCCTACTAGTTCCTCCAACATTTGGAACTAGTTTAACTGACCTTAACTCAACTTAACTAAATTAAATTGTTACAACTTAAATTAACTCAAGCTACGCTCCTAAAATTTAGGAATCATTATAGATAAATCAAGTTAATCCCTCAACTCAAATTAACTAAGTTAACTGAGTGATAACAACTTAGTTAACTCATTCAATTTTCTTGTGATGCGGAATTTCGATTTTCTCCTAATTTAATTCAAGGAAAAATTAAATTAGGAACTTCTTGCTACATTTTCAACACTCCCTCTTAGCAAGAAAGGGATTATCTACTACCCTGATCCTACCTCTATGGAACTCTAATTTTCATCCTGACAATTCCTTTGTCAAAATATATGCATCATGTTCCGCTGTAGGAATGTACTCCAACAACATGATTCTCCTCTACACACAATCTCCTAGATGGTGATACTAGATGTCATTATGCTTGGATTGATCATGAAAAATTGGATTTTGAGAGAGTTTCATACAACTCTGGTTGTCATATTAAATCACTATAGGATCCATCGTCTAACCAAATACCCCAACAAGGATATTTCTCATCTAGATAGCCTCACATGTTGCTTTGCTAGCAGCCATGTACTCTGCCTATACTGAGCTGAGTGTAACAAATCACTACTTCTTGGTGTACCAAGAAACCGTTGCTAAACCAACATTGAAAATTCCTCATGGTGTGCTCCTCCTATCTAATGGACTACCTACCCAATCTGCATCTGTGAAGCCTTACAGCTTCACTCCCTCTATTCATTTGTACCAAACAGAAAACTTAGTGGTGCCTCTGAGGTATCTCAACACATGTTTTGTTGCCTTCCAATATAGTTTGGTTGGCTTAACCATAGCTTGACTAAGTTGGTTAACTACATAACACATATTCGGTCATGTTTTCACCAAATACATAAGTGAACCCACAAGTTGCATGTAGATGGTATCCTCCACTACTTCACCTGAAGTAACATCTTCCTTCCTCCAATTCTCTACTAGAGGAGTCTCCATGGGTTTGTTGCTCTCCATGTGGAACTTCCTTAGTATCTCATTGGCATACTTTCCTTGAGAAACAAAAACTTCCCCATCTCCTTGCCATACTTCCATATCAAGGAAATAATGCATGAGCCCTAGTTCCTTCATCTCGAATTCTCTTACAAAAGCCTCTCTGCAAGACTTGATCAACTTGTCATCATCAGTTAAAATTAAATCATCGACATATAATACTATAATCAATAATTTACCTTCAACAACAATATGGTAAAGGTTTGCATTTGCTTCACTTTTGGTGAAGCCCAACCTGGTGAGATAACTGTCGATCTTGGTGTACCAAGCATGGGGTGCTTGTTTCAATCCATACATCACTTGCTTGAGTTTGAACACATGCGACTCTCTGTCAAAGGTCTCAAATACTTCCATCTAATCAATGTACACCTCTTTCTCAATCACTCCATTGAGTAATGTTGTCTTCACATGCATGTGATGTATATTCCATCCCATTTGCACTACAAGAGCTAGAATTAATCTGATTGAAGAGTACCTTGCAACTGGAGCAAAGTTCACCTCATCGTCAATTCTCTCCACCTAAGAGAGCCCCTTGGCCACAAATATGGCCTTCTATTTCTCGATGCTTCCATATGTTTCTTGCTTCACCTTCTAGATCCACCTAGAACCTACCACTGACTTGTCCTCTGGTCTTGAGACCCCTTCCCAGACACTATTTCTGATAATGGATTCATACTCCTCTACCATGGCATGAACCCATACTTGTTGTTTCACCGCTTCCTTGAATGAGGATAGTTCGGTCTCTACAACCTCACTCATGAGACCCATTTAGCTAGTGTACCGATCCGGTGACCTCCTCTTCTTGCATTTTGATGTGGGTACTCCCACATTCTCTCCAGCATCATGCAATAATATTCCAGCTTATCTGGTACACTTCCTTCCATCTCTAAATGTCTGCTTGAGTGGAAGTCTCCACTCTCTTTACTCTACTTGTGGTTGCTCCACAAATTCTTGAGGTTCCTCCTTTAGAGACAAAAGCTCAGCTCTGAATGAAACTAAAGCTCTCTCTGAAGGGAAGATCTCATTGCCTTCTCCTCATCAAACTTCACATCTCTTCTAACAATTGTCTTCTTGAGATATGGCAAGTACACATGACAGTTGTGAGGTGTGTTAGTGTACCCCAAAAATATTCCCAAATCAATTGTAGGTTGTAACTTTTTCCTGGCATCCTTGGAGACATGACAGTAGACTGATGATCCAAAGATCCTGAAGTGTGACACATATAGTTTCTTCCCTCAAAAAGCTTCCTCTAGTGTACTCATGCCAAGAATCTTGTGAGGACTCTTGTTCTGTAAAGAAACAATTATGTTACATGTTTCATCCCACAAGTGCAATGGTAGGTTCTGATCATGCAACATGGATCGTGTAGCTCCCACAATACTTCTATTCTTCCTCTCAACTACCCCATTTTGATGTGAGTTATGAGGTGTTGTCAACTCCCATTGAATTCCTTCTTTTGCCTAGAAGTTCTTAAATTAATTCGACACATATTCTCCACCATTATCGCTCTTTAGAACCTTCACTTTCCTACTATTCTCTTTCTCAACAAGTGCTTTAAATTCAAAAAATTTTGAGAATGGATGTTATTTCTTATGCATGAAGAAGATCCAGCACTTCCATGAGAAATCATCTAAAAATATCACATAATACATGTGTTGAGTCATGGAGGCTTACGAGAAATGTCCACACATATCTAAGTGAACTCTTTCAAGGACTGCTTGCACTTTACTATCCTGCTAATTGAACATGGATTTCATGTACTTCCTTAATGTACACCCTTTGCATGTATCTCACTTCTCCAGTTCACCCTTGGGAAGTCCTATAGAAATCTGCTTCCTAATCTTCAAGGCTCCATGGTGAAAATGGCCCAATCTTCTATGCCATAATTCACCAATGTCTCAGCTCTGCACCTTCTATTATTTTGTTCAATGCTACATAGTATTCTACATCCAATATGTAGAGGTTCTTCACCAGAACCCTGAACCACTTCACCTATCCTGTGGCGATGTGTCTAAGGAAAGCCTTTCCTTTACTAAATATCACATCGTATCAACGGTCTTCCAACATAGAAACTGAAATGATAATCTTATTCAAACCCAAAACATACATCACATATTTTAATTTGAGAGGGGAGCTAGAATCCCTCTGAAAAGTAACTATACCAATACTGCTAGCACTATAACTTCTATCATCTCCCATTTCGATGTGCATTTGGAGGTCCTTCTCCTCCAAGTCACTGAAGAATTCTTGGTTGCTCGTCATATGGAATGAGGCTCCACTATCTAGATACCACACACTACCCATCACAGTGCTCACCATACAAGCGATGAGGGTGAAATCAAGTTCGAATTGTGAAAAAAGAGATTCACCTACCGCTCCTCCTAAGGGCTTCTTACCTGCCTTCTTGTGTGGACACTTCATGGCATACTATCCTAGTTCATGATAGTGAAAGCACTTGATCTTCAACAAGTCTTCTTTCCACCTTGACTGTAATCCCTTTTGGATTGGGATTTATTACCTTTCCCTTTCTTTTCCTTTCCATCCAAGGCACAGTTCTCCTCATCATCATGCTTGGATGAGGTACCATCTCTAGTGTTCCTCCTTATTTCTTCTAGCACCAAGTTGGACCACAATCACTCCCAATTTGGTAGCTTCTCCATCCCATTTATTGAATCCTAGTAATTGTGCCAGCTCTTGGGAAGGCCTAGAATATCTAAGATTAGTAGATCATCTTCTACAACTGTAATACCAACACTCCCAAGTTCATCACGAAATTGGGTGAACCTACTCAGGTATTGTGGTATTGTTTCACCCTTCTCCATCTTGATCTTTCGAAGCTTGTCCTTCAGTGCCAAATTCCTAGGGTCACAATTGTTCTGAAACAAGTCTATCAAGGCTTTACACATTGCATATGGGGTATCCTTCCCATGGATATTTGAGACACTATGATACTGAACTCCTTCTATTATGATACTCCTTGCCTTTGCCACACATTTCTTCCACTTCCAGATCTTGAGCATTAGTTCCTACAGGCTTAGAAATATCATTGTCTATGAATTCCTTCAGCCTATTATCTTCCAACACTGCCTCCATCCTATCCTTCCAAGCAATATAATTTGAGCTACCCTCAAGGGCATACTTAAGTCTCAATCCATAGAACGACATCTTGTTGGCTCTGAAGAATGATACTACAAATTTGATTCACCTGCAAAGACAAACTCAAATTCTTCTCTTCTATTGTGATTCTTGCTCTGATACCATGTATAAATTCCTTGTAGATTCAAACTGCTTATGTAATATGCTAAAACAAAAGAATTGAATCTAGTCTACTCATTAATGGAAACAATTAAAAGGACAAAAAATCACAACATCAACATGAGACAATATTTAATCACATATGCTCAGAGATTTATCTAAGGGAAAGAAATTTCTCAAAACCCCTTCCTATATGTATTACATTAGCTAGAAAAAATACAATGCTTGTTCAAGCCTAAGAAACCTCTACACTGGTATAATCTATCTCACTGCTTCCTAGACAAGCTTTGGTCAATACTTAACCAAATCCAATCCTGCCCAAGTCCCTATTTCCTTTCATTTTTCCTAAAGGAATTAGCCTGCTATTAATTAGGGAAATTCCCAATTATAATTGCACAATCCCTATAGGCTCCTTCTCTGATTGCATGCGCCACCTGTATAATTTGGAATTGTCTACAACTGATAATAAACTACCCTTGAAATCCAATCTCAACTAGGTAACTCGAATTCTCTACATGCATGAGTTAATTAAGGATAATTGATCAGTTAACTGGTTGAACACTAAAGTTGCACTCCACTGCTAGACCTCCTACTAGTTCCTCCAATAGTTAGAACTAGTTTAACTAACCTTAACTCAATTTAACTAAATTAAATTGTTACAACTGAAATTAACTCAACCTAGGCTCCTAAAATTTAGGAATCATTGTACACAACTCAAGTTAAGCCCTCAACTCGAATTAACTAAGCTAACTGAGTGATAAAAACTCAATTAACTCATTCAAGTTGTCTTGTGATGTGGAATTTCAAATTTCTCCTAATTTAATTCAAGGGAAAATTAAATTAGGAATTTCTTACTGTATTTTTAACAAGGCGGCTATACTTGGTGAAGTATCGACATTGGGAAAAACTGTGAAGAACCTTTATGAGGGGTTCGTCACCGTGCATAAATAAGTTTTCTTCTTACATGACATGTAATAGAAATCAAGAGAGAATGCAAAATATCTCAAGGTTGTTCATGTAGCCATCATTGTTGTGCATGAGTGGGGAATGAAGTATAGAGGCGCACCGCCTGATTTTGTAAAGAAGACAAGACAACAAGTTGAGTTGGACAAATTTGAAGTTTGGATGACCATGCAAAGAAAAAAATAGCTTAGCATGTTCATTACCAACATTGTGTCTTCTTATGCGTGGTTGTACAATAGTGTAGATTCTATGGTGAAATGTCATAAGATCCCTTCCATCGGCACACTCACAGAAGAAAAAGGAAGAAATGTAGTCAAATAAGAAGTTAAACAATACTTGGACCAGTTCAACAAGATCGCCACCAAAGGGGACCTCAAAGTCAACAGACATGATATGTAGAAGTATGTTGGTTCCCCTGCCAAGATCAATACCATGTTGTTCGTGTTGAATAAGGAAACACAAAATGGCTCCAAAATAGTATACCCAGATGCAATGGAGGCTAGAGTCCACTTTCATCCTAATCCCATCGCAAAGTTTGAAGAAAACATCACACAATACAAAGCTTGGCATCACTATGTGACCGAAGATATACATGTTGAAGTTACTAAGCTAGAGTTTCCCCAGTATCAAGCTTGATATGATGTTTTGTATTATTAGGCTTGTTTTATTAGACTTTACCCAATTTTGTCTAATATGGGTATTTGTAATATTTTATTTGAAACAAATTTGTAAGTGGAAGTCCAAAGTGCTAGTTGTGGAATATGAAAGGTCACTAGTTAATAAAAAGGCGAAATAAGTCAAAGAGTCATGAGGGAATTCCAAGGGTCACAAAGGAAGATGGATAGTCATCTCATATGTTATAAATATACCCTCATAACTCATGTAAAGGGATTTTGGCTTAGGATCGAAAGCTTGGGAGTATTGTTGAGAGCCTTGGCTTCTCCTTTAGCATAGAAGGATTATCTTTCTTTGGAGAAGAAAGTGTTGGATTCATGTTCCACTATTGGGGCTAGTGGTTTGTCAATTGTAAATGTATGTCTGGAACTTTCACTTTTAATAAAATCTCAAAGTTGACATGTCTTCATGCATATGTCATGGATGTAGTAAGACTATTCTTGTTATGTTTGTGATATGTGTTATTTCATTTGTGCTAACGACTATGAACTATTTCGTTTACCTTAGTAATAATCATGTTGAGACGTATTGTTATGATATTTCAATCATGGTTATCTTGTGAACTATTTTCTAGGCTAACTTATGATTCTGTTTCCACTTGTGTGTCCCTTTTAAGCTAAGTACTATTACATGCTTCTAAGGGGCTCACTCTCTTCCCCTTTGATGTGATGGAACTTCTCATGCATTACACTTGACACTTCACAAAGTTCATATACTTGTTTCTGCCAAAGTCATGTATACATCATTTTATGTGCTTATTGCAACCAAGGCCAAGGAAAAATTTAGGGGCTAATATTTGTCAGTGGGCTAATTTTCCATGCTCTTTCCAAAAAAAAGATTCACCAATTTCCATTTTCTATAAAATATATTCACCCAAATTTTATGGTATAAAATCATTTTACCTTAAATGTTGCCAAAATTTTATACATAGTAATAAAAAATCATTAGAAATATAAATATTTTTACAAAAACGTTGCCAAACATTTTTAAATTTTTGTATTAAGGATTAGTAAGATTCGCCAAGGTTACTAAAATTTAAGATAAATTCTTATCATTAAAATTTTCTCTAGCCAAGGCACACTATTAAAATCCATAATCTCGACAACCAGACATATTCCAGTTGGGGATCCTATTCCAAACGGTGGGGGGTCTAACTGGAACTTCACATTGGGGAGAACCCCTTCCCTGTTGGTGGCTTCCAGAACCATCAACAACTAACAAACACCATAGTTTTGTGTTTTTCATCAACTACTTTTCTTAAATTATATTAATGGTATTTGAACATATTGGTTAAAAGAATGAGTAAAAGCCAATGTGTGACCACATATTTTCACCCTCACAAATCAGAAAGGTTGTAGTGCATTCTCATCCTCTTAATTAGTATTGGGTTAAATATATTTGATTGACTAAAATAGTACTGGAGTGTTCGCTTGCCTTTAGTAGCAAGGAAGTTCTTATTGCATTAATCAATCCCTTTGATTAAAAACCCCCTGAGCCATCTTTATTTCCAAGCACTTGAGTGTAAACGTAATACTTTGAACACAATGGTGTAAAGAAATTTGAATTGTGCAAGAAGTCTTAGTATATGCCCAGTCCGAAGTGTTCATAAATCAACTCGGTTTGTTTAATTTAAATTTCAAGCATGAGTAATTAGAATATATTTTTGTTTCATGCTTCCTTGACCTAGTATTTAGTTTTTACTTTTTACTTTTGAAATTAATTCAACCTATAAGTGACATCTAATATAATCTAACTCATTACATATTGTAGTGTGTTTCCAAGTTTACAAAAACTAGATTGATATGAATATAATTATGTCCTAATTTATATTTGTAATTAGCCTAACATTTTTGGCGACATTGCTGGGGAAGTGCATTTTGATTAATTTGAGCTGCAATTTTCTTGAAATTTTAAGAAGACAAGAAGACAAGAGTAAGAACCTATGTGTTCACATTAGTTGAGTATCCACAAGCCCAAATCATGTTGAAATTTTCTTAATTTCTTTAGACTTAATTATGTTTATTTATGCATAGATCTAGGGATGTGAAAGGTAGGTATGTTAGGAAAACATCCCCTAGTACTAACCAATCCTCAATGGTAGTTGGAACATCATAAACTCAAAAATAAGTGGAACAATTTATACCAATTGTTGGAACAATAATTATTGAACAAGTCGAACAAAATTATATGAAGTAAAAAGGTTGACACTTGTGGAAATATAAGTGTTATTAGCATTCCAAACCAAGCAAAAACAAGTCCCAAAAGGCACCCCTTTAGTTTAAATATCAAGGAAGAAAAATTCCTCAACTAGTACTTGAATAAATAAGAATTAAAAGAGAGGAAAAACTTAAAAGTAGTGAACCAATCCCCCAACTAGTTTTTGAATATCATAAACAACTTGAAATAACTATTGAACTAGTTGGAGGAGAATTTGATTGGACTAAATATTATTCAAGAATTTTTGAAGGAAAAATGGTAGATAGAGAACAAGAGAAAAAGGAAAAAGAAGTAGAAGAAATGTGAGAACATGAACAACAAGTACTTGAAGCAGAAAGAAAGATAAGGGAAAAATGGGAAAGAATTGAAGTAGAAAGAAAAGCTAAAGTAGAACATGATGTAGTAGAATCAACTATAGGAGGAAGAAGACCTACAGTTGAAAGAGAATATCAAGAAGATGAAATTACTTTCGGGTTTCTTATTTTAGATGCACCAACATTTCTGGGAATTGAGTTAAAAATGAAAAATAAATCCTCCTTCCATTCTTCCAAGATTCTATGGTTTTTCCACTAAAGACCCTGATGTTTTCTTGTTTGAATTTTATAATTTATGTCATTCATATGGACATACAAATGATTCTAAAAAACTTATTTTATGTATGGGGGATCTACGCAGTGCATTATATTAGATATCATTTTTGGGATTCAACTGCGTTAAGTAAGTCATTCAAACGTATGACCATTTCCATGAGAGGTAGTCGTAACTTATTTTATTCCCTTATACTTTAAATGTAATTAAGTTAAAATGGTGTATGGGATTAGGGGAGTCAGCAATATTATATTGGGATGATATGACTCTTTTTTTTGAGAAAATACCAACCCTATTGTCAATCTCATACTACTAAAGAAGATATTTTCAAATTGAGACAACAAGAATAATAAAACTTGGAAGAATACTTAGAAATATTTATACATAACTTGAAAAATGAAAAGCAAAGTGATCTAAGACATGATTTTATACGAACACTCTTCTTAAAAGGAATTTGAGATGAATATATAATTGTCCTAAATCTTATGGGAGCAGGGGATATTTGCCAATTACCTTATGATAAAATTATTAAATTGTGTTGAAAATACTCTAGAGGTAGAGAAAACTCTAGTAAGGGAAAAAGAGATTCACTTTCAAAAATAACAAAGTGGGCTTCAAGAGGAGTCACTTGAGCTAAACTTGGCCATTTAGTAGAAAATTTTAAGACGTATCTTCGAAGTACTCTTGGTTCTCATAATGATACAATAAAATCCAGGAAGAGACAATAAGAAAAAAATGAAGTGCTTTCTATATATTGTCTTGAAAATGAAGAAAAAAAAATTCCTTGCATGAATTTCCTTTGGATAGTATTAACCTTTCCAAGGGATGGACTAACTAGGATGGGGGTGCTAGGAGAACTTAGAAGGTGAGTGACTGCACTGAAGAGGTGTTCGATTCTTGAGGTACTGTGTAGCAGAGAAGGGAAGGTCACAGATGGATTTGTTTTGGCCATTAGAAATTCCATATGGAATCAAATGCACATTAGGAGTGCATCCTGGAACAATGAGTTGGTAACTGTTTGCTGAGAGGATAAGTGGCATAGGATTATAGTGTTGGACACTGGATGCAGATTTGACTTTGTTGTGGATTGTGTACTTCCTGGGAAGGAGGTGAATTCTGGTATTACTTTGAGGGTGGAGGTGTGAGCCTCTGGATTCCCTTGTTGATTAATACAGGCATCATATCCTTTATTTGTTGGTTAAGAAAATGTGTATATGTGTATATCATTGTAAATACTGTAATGAGTTGTGTTATAAATCTCCAATATGCGGTATGGTTTTTATCTGGTCATGTTGTCATGATGTTTTGCTTTTGAGCGGGTCATTTATTTTAAATATTACAATGAGCTCTGTTATAAAGCTCCATAGGCAATATGTTTTCTCAGCAGTCTTATTAGTTATAGGTGTCATTGAACATCAAGGACAGTGTTCCCCCAAGGGGGAGGGTTCTATAATAGCCTTGATGAAAATTCCATGTAGAAAGATATAAATACCATAGATGATTGGACACGTATTCCAAGATGAATGTTAGGAAGGACATCCTAGTGGGTGTTAATTTGGTTTTTTATGGCTAAGGAAATGGCTAAGGCATTAAAGAGGCAAAAAGGTATTTTGGCACATTTATTTATGAAAATAATGGAAGTTGGGATAAAAGGAAGGTGAAAGGTCACATGTTGCATGTGAGGAGGAAATTGAAGAAAAATAATGGAAAATGAATAAAATAGAGGCCTCATTAATAAAAAGGATTCTAAGGATTAGTTGGAAAGATTCTTTGTTTCAGTGTGAATATTTTGTCAATTCAATTTTGGAGCTCTCTCATTATTCTATCTCTCTCTCGTACTCTTGGATACATAGATTTCTCTTGGAGCACTATTGGTGGATGTGGCATACTTGGATTCTTGGAGCAAGATGGCAAAGGAAGAGTAGGAAATCACAAGAGGGCCTCAACATCAGAAGCTACATCAGATTTTCTTACAGGTACAGAATTGCATGTATGATTTCGTCACTATTTTGACATGCATGTGGTTTCTTGGTTGTGATCTGTCATCAGCATGAAGGATTGCCTAGATCGATAGTGGATTGCCTAGCCTTTCCATTTCCTGGATAGTCATGGTAATTCTGGGTTTAGTTCCATTGTTTTGTTTTGGTTGGTTCTCATATTTCCTTAGCTTGGGTTGAGTTATTAGTCCTGGAAGCCCTGGTTGAACAAACACTCTGGAATCCCTGTAACAGCTTGGGTTGAGTTACTAGTCCTTGAAGCCCTGGTTGGAAAAATGCTCTGGAAGCCCTTGGTGGGTTGAGTTACTAGTCTTGGAAGCCTTGGTTGGATAGATGATCTGGAAGCCCTATATAAGTTGTGGGTTGAGTTACTAGTTTTTGAAGCCTTGGTTAGACAAACTCTCTGGAAGGCCTAAAAGGGTTGGATGGAGACTGATCTGATGATGGTTTTTGGTGATGTCCAACCGTGAGGTGGAATCACTATTTGATGGGTTAATGTGGGTGGCCTCTCAAAGCCCTGGGTGAGTTTTGATTGATGTGTTCCCTGAGATCCCACATGCATTCTTGGAATATGTCACATGGGCGATTGGTAAAAGAGAGACTTCACTCAACCAATCTATGGTCGATTGGAATGTGGTAGTCCCATCACCAGTTGGTTCATTTCATTTATTAGTGAAAAAAATCATTGCCTTGATTTTCATGTGCAAATGTACTGATGTATATATGGATTTTTATGGTTGATATGTTTGTTGTATTCGTGTTCCTATTATGTTGGTTATATGCACATTTTATGATAGCAGCTATGTATGGCTCTCAACATGTTTTTGCTAGTATGTGAATGGATAATGTGTCTATGACTTAATGGAGGATAATGCAACAAATTGCATGAGGGAACAATGGTTCGTAGTAATTCTCAAATAAGTATGAGATCCCTACACTTAATTTTGTTATTTACACTTGTAGATTACATATCGATGATATGTTTGACGAAAAGCCTGTCATGACTAAAAAGGTTTTGGTTATGATCTTGGTCAGTTTATTGCTATTTTTAATTCCATTTCCTTAAAGTTACCAAGGAGGTTGAATCTTATCCATAGTGGCTTCTCGTGGCATGTTTACCCTAATTGGTCATTTGCTTGGGTATATATGGGAGGAGGGTGTTACATTTTCCCTCAATGTTATGTAGCTAATTGTGGCCAATATAGGGAACCATTTCAAGTGTCATCACTTCCACGTAGGAAGTGAAACCTTTCTCTATCTTTCTACAGTCCATTTTTGTGATTTCATACAAAATGTTAATGGCTTTAAGGCCCCTAGGGTTCATAAAAAACACCCTAGGACCAATGCAACCCCCTGTGTCGAAACCTGTGTTGCACCTAGGTAGGGCAATATTGCTAGTAGAGTTGAAACACTCTGGTAGACACTGCTAGCGTGCATTGTATATTTTCCTAAGTTGGTTTTTAGTTTTGCCTCAAATTTTGTCAATTGTTTTTCATGGGAAAGAGTCTAATAGATCCCCTATTTATTTTTTAGGTATGCATATGCAAAAAATGGCATTCATCTGGCTAGAAATAGAACATGAGGAACAAGATTTAAATGAGTCAAATGAGCTTGCTACCATGCAGGAGCTCAAAAATTGTGGGCTATCAAAATTTGTCTAGCTTCCTGGTATGAGGAGGAAAATGGAGTTTATGAAGTACCTTATCCGTTCATGGGATATTTAGGCACATGCATTCGGGTTTGGGGAGAATCTTCTCCAAATACAGGTAGAGGATATTTACTTTTGAATAGGATTGTCAAAGTGAGGTGCCCCCATCTCTCTTCTAGGTGGAAGAAGTGGTGGAAAGAGGGTGAAATACTATATTGCTACTTATTGGAGACCTCAATCCCTTCCTATGAGGGATGGAAAGATCAACATAAAGGATGCAATCCAACTACCTTTGAGAATGATCTTGTTTATTATCACAAGATTAGAAGGAAGCTCGACACTACATGTAGCAAGCAAATCTTACATAAAGTATGGGATAGAGTGTCTAGAGCCAAAAATACTCAACTAGAGTGAGTTTGTATTGGTCAATTTGATGGAACAACTTACTAAACAAAAGGAGAGGAAGTTGAATAACTTTGGTTATGGAGTGATTTTAGTCTCCTTTACTCTAGAGTGGGTTCCGTTATTGCAACCTTAGTATATTGTAATTGAACTGATCGATCTGAGGATCCCTCAAATGAGGAGGTGGATAGACCATATGACCTGAGTTGCATACCCACCATCAATCAACTTTTCACCAGCCTTCTTTAGGTGGCTACACTGGTAGTTCATCATCATTGATGATTATCCTTACGCAGGGATAGATTTCTATGATGATCCCGAGCTCGAGTTTCCTAAGGGTGCGCAATTGGATGCTTCAGGTATGATACTTCGACCATTAAGTTTTGAAAGTTTTACAGTTTTTTTGTGATTTTTGATGTTCCTAAGACTAATTTATTTGATGTTTTCATTCAAATGTTGGACCTTTTTAACCAGTAGATGCTACATATCTTCATTGCACAACAAAACAGCCACAGGAGGAGGTAGTGGGACCAGTACATGAGGTCGTTGCAATAGGATGGGATCTGCTACGAGATCGAGATGTAGTAGAGATCCTATAAGAGGTTGAGTGCCAAATGGAAGGACTAACACATGGGATTGATGAGGCCATGGTCGATCAACTTCCATTGTGACTTCAGTGGCACACAATCAAAATGCCTACTCGTATTAGTCGATTACTATGAAAGATAATTCGTACAGTGTCATTTTATCATGAGCACTACTGATTTGTCTACTTAGATGTTTTGCATGTAGTTTTTATATGGATGATGTAGCCATATGTGTCTAGGGGCACACATTTTGTAAAACCAAACTTAATACATACACACACACACACACACATATATATATATATATAGACACACACACACACACACACATATATATATATCATTTATTTATTTATTTTATTTTATTTTTTATTTTTTTCAAAGTTTCGTTGTTCCTATTATGCTTTCAATATGATGTGATATGAATTTAAATTTATTTACATTCTTTCCAAGTATCGATCTAAAACAAAATTACCTAGGGCATCTCCTAATGTGTTTATATTTCTAGAAATATGTTCATATCGTGTGAAATCAAAATGTCTTTACAGAAGGCACACTCTCAAAACCATGTGAAGGATGGTGTGATTTCTCATTGAATAGATATTTACGAGTTGTAGTAATACAAGATGTGAGTCAATCTTGATGAATATACAATGGATACCATGTGAAATAACATCCAAAAGTAGCTCAACCACTGCGATATACTCAAGGATGTTATTAATCGAGTGACCAATGAAAATCCCTTGCATACTCACTAGATTTCCATTCGGAGCAAAGATAGCCCATGCCACGGAGAATAGGTTTCGAGTACTACAGCTAGTGCCATCAACATAAGCAATATACTATTTGAGAGAGGTTGACCTCTACAATCCAAAAGTAAAAAAAATCAACAAAAATGATGGGAAACTCTGAAAAACACATTGCAAACAAACTCAACACACCTATAAATAGTATGTACATAGTATACCATGCATGGGATAAAGCACAATATTTTTTGAGGTACAACCCATTTCTAGGTTGTGCAGATGGAACTCCATCAAGATCTACAAACTCATAATCCCCTTTTTCACAGAATCACTTGACAAAGTATGGGCCTAGCCACATAGGTTGGAGCTTTCCTCAACCTAACTTATTGGCCTCCTAGTCATATAAGAGAAGTAGATAGCCTTTGGAGAAGATTCTAGGCTTGACACTTTTGTCATATTGCACTTTGATGCATATTTTATGGGCTTCATTGGCTAACGCGACATCATGTCGGGTTTCATCCAAATGAGTTAGATGTAAAAGATGCTCCTCCTTTGTGGAAGTAGCAAGAAGAAGTTTGATAACTTGTTTCAACAATGGAATTTCGCATTTGATGGGGAGGATTGCTTCTAGACCATACACCAACTAGAAGGGTGTGAATCTAGTAGCAGTCCTAACTGAGGTTTGATATTCCCACAAGGCAGCAAAGGGAAACAAGTGCTAGTCTGATTTGTGGACACCTATCATAAATTGAACCATAGTCTTAAGAACTTTGTTGATCACCTCAAAATGTTTGTTAGCATGAGGATAATATGGAATGGAACTTTCATGTGAAAGTTTGAATTGGAAGCTAATTCAGTCATCCTATTATTTCGAAAGTTCATCTCGTGATTCGTTAATATTTCTTATGGAACATTGAACCTAGAAATCACTTGGTTGAAGAAAAAGTATGGAGTTGATTCACCAGTATTATTGAATGTAGGCATCACTTGGGCCCACCTAGAAAAATATTCAACAATGACAATGATATAGCCATGCGCCCAGGCCAAGTGAGGGTTACATATCATAAAATCAATGTGCCATTTCGAAAATGGACCAACGGTGAAAACATGATGCAATGGAGCAAGCAGAGCGTAGAATTTTCGATCATAGATCTGCTATGCATGAAATTTCTAGACTGCGAGGATGAAGTCACTTAAAATGGTGAACCAAAAGTATCTGACGTGTAATATTCTTTGCACGATAGCATAACCAGATAAATTTCCACCACATGTCCCCGAGTGGCATTCATTCAAGACTTTCTTGGCCTCCTCAAGAGTGAGGCACCTCTATAAGATTGTATTGATACCATGACGGTAAAGCGTATCATCAATAATCACATAATTTCGTGATTGGTATTGGATACATCATTTCTTTGAGCGAGAGTTATTAGGATGGAAAGTCTAGGTCAGGATATAGATGGGGAAATATCCATACCATGGGTCTGATGATGAGATATGGAACAATGACTCATTTGGGCTAGAATCCTCAGATGTAGATTCAACATCAAGGGAAGGGAGATCCAACATTAGCTCAGAAAAAACTAAATATTTCTTTGACTTGGATTTGATGAATTCTAGGTCGAACTCTTGGAGAATAACGATCCACTTAGAGTATTTACCCCCAATCAATTGACCTGACAATAGGGTTGCAATCTAAATGACCATAGTTTTTCAAGAAAGGTGTAATAGACAAATACCTGGATAGCTTGAATGGCTGCTAGAGCTAACTTTTCCACATGAGTATACCATATCTCAGTATCGTTGAGGTTCCAACTCAGATAATAAATGATATTTTCAGCCCCCATATTGTCTTCTTAGACCAGCACCATAGCTATAGTAGAGATGGCAATAGTGAGGTACATGAAATAGTTGCGTTGATGGTTAGGAGGATATAAAAGAGATGCCAAAACCATTACATATTTCAAGGCATCAAATGCTTTTTGTGTAGTCTCATCCCAATGGAAGGGAATCCCTTTTTTCAATAAGTGAGGAAATCCTTTGGTCAGTTCAATGTAGTTAGGGATGAACCACCTGAGGAATTTGGCTTTCTCTTGGAGTCTTTGTAACTAAACAAGATGGAAGGCATAGGGAAATTAATGATTTCCTATAATTTTAAAATATCAATGCGTATTCCTTGTTCGAAAACAACGAAACCAAGGAGTCAACTAGAACCGACACAAAACATACAGTTTTGTAGGTTGAATCAAATGTTATAATGTCTAAAATAGAGGAATATGGCCCGTAAACGCATGGGTTGATTGGACTGATGCTTAGAGTGAGTGGGGAGATCATCCAAATATGGTTACATGATGTTCTTGAGATCATGGAAAGTGTAGTCCATCACAAGTTGAAATGTAGCCCCTACGTTCTATAAACCAGAAGGGAGATTTCTTTAAGAAAAATTACCCTAGGAACAAACAAATGTGGTTTTAGGCTGGTCCATCAGGATAATGTTCATTTTATTATAGCCCAAGAATCCATATATAAATGAATAAATCTCACAACTAGTGCAATGATCAACAATCTAATCAATAAATAGGGTCGGGTAGTTGTCCTCTCGACAAGCTCGATTTACATCCCAATAATTAACACTTACTTGGATCATGCCATATTTCTTCATGATAGGGACAACTTTCAATACTCAATCAGATAAAGGAACGGGGTATATGAAACTAGCCAGAAGAAGCTTTTCAATTTTAGATTTTATGCCAACAACTTTTTTGGGATGGATCAGACTTAGGTGCTACCTGACGGTTTGGCATTAGGATACATCTTGACTTCACACAGTACAATATTTGGGTCAATACCTGGAATTTCCTCATATTTCTAGGAAAAGACATCTCTAAACACACTAAAAGGGGATCAATAAATGTCGACTTTAGATGGTGTAAGATGGTACGATGTTATATTTTCAACTATTCCTGGTTTAATCAAAATATGGAGAGGAATGGTTTCTTTGATATTCGAAAGGTTATTTTCAGATTCGATCTCATGAGTGTAATCAAACTCGTAAAGGGTTCGATAAGATTAGGTAACTATAGATCACTGAGATTATCTTCAATGGTATCAGGTAAGGAGGAATGTTGATGATGTTCATCCCACGGCATGGAATATGACATCATGATATCCATGATGCTTTCATCTGTAGAGAATGTACGTGATAAAGGATCAGAGGGTGTGCCATAATCCATTGATCGATCTACCCAATTGACCAAAGAAAACTTATGGGTTTCACAATCCAAGAATATAGCTTCATAATCTTGCTTAATAGAGCTAAGACGCATCTAGTTGCCAAAATTTTTGATGCTAGCTTCATTAGGAACAATCCATGGATCAATGAGGATCGTAGATGATGACATCATGTTGATATAAGAAACTGAGGTGGAGTTGGGAAGGGGAGGGGGAGGGAGTGAAAATTTTCCCATAAGTGATGAATCCTTCAATAAACCAACTACAACATGCTGATAGGAATGTAGGGCTTCCCCTATAAGAGGGAAAATTCTAATAACATTAGGATCAAAGGAAAAAGATGTGATTTGATTTATGGCCACGATCCCACCTTTATGAGGAGAGGAAATCATGCAAAAGTAATTTGAAACGAAGGAAGCCATAGCATAAACCCATGTATCTCCCATTAGAAGATTATAATCCAAAGTTCTGTCAATAACTTCTACTTCAATGGAGACGACTTTTCCCCCTAATTCCACTTAGAGGGAATTCAAAATCCCACAAGGTTTGTATGTCCTTCCATCAAAGGCTTTTGATGTGGTGTTTGATTGAGTCAGTTGGGGTGAACTCATCTCCTTCTAGTAAGACAAAGACATGATTCAGGTCAAGGCTCCCTCATCCATAATAGATCGATGAATGTTCTTACCATGGACAATGAGCTAAATCATAAATCTAGCTAAGCTAGAAGTCGAGGGGTATAGTTTTCATGAGAGAGAATCACTAGGTTAGAATCTGATGGATCCACATATCTGATAGCTGAGAATAAGGCCTTATTTTCAGTGGGAATGTTTTGCAACACCTCAAGAGTCAACATAGTCACAGGGGAGTGAGCCAATTCTTCAACTACGTTGTAATTTTGAGTGGCTCCTGAATGAGGATTGAAAGTTGACTTATGGATAACACCCTAAGGAGGCTTGATAGTCAATTCCGTAAGAGCTAAAGGTGCAACATGATAAAATGAAGGTGGTGTCCAACTAGTAGGTTGATCAGTAGCCTAACCATTTGGTGTATTCACATTACCATATTCCTTATTTTGAGTGGCCACCACGACATCAGATTTCATATTTGCGGAGGAAAGAATAAAAGTTTTGTTAGAGGAAGAGGCATCTCAGGAAACTATGTGGGTCTCCTGATTGGGAAATGGGTCAGTGAGAAAAGTGGGAAAAGTGGATGATTTAAGAAATGGATTCGCTTCAGCGTGCTACAGATAATCACGTGTAAAGTGATCCTCATTACAAATTAAACATGGGAATCAAGGATTTGGTTTATCATCGAAAGACCAATTTGTTTATTTATATTGAAGCGACAAATATTTCTTTTTATTACCTTTACCTTTCTTCTTGCTTCTAGGTTGTTGTTGAGATGGAATTTATCTAGGAAGAAAAAGCTGTAGGAGGATGATATGGAGGGTTTTTTTTTAGGAGCAAAAAAGAGAAATATAGATGCTTTACACATCGACTATGAACTCACAAAATATATAATTCCATCAGCAACATGAGATTATTTACTAGGTGGAGGAGGAAAAATATTCAAAGGTCTCATAGCATTTGGTATCTTATCGTAGAGAGTGCCAAATTGGGTATAAACCATATCTAAATATTGAGCATGAGAAATACCTTTCTCTTCGGTCATGACTCCACCACATCTTCTGTTATGGGATCTAACAGAGACTTGACAAACCATTCCGCTAACAACTAATTGGCAACATAATCCTTGACCAATCAGTGATGGCGTCTCCACTCATGAATGTGATCTGAAATGTGAGTAGAGTATGATTTTTTAAAGTTAGTCAATACAAATGTTCTAGTTTCATGATTGATGGGAAACTAGAAATGTGTGGGTTAGGTAGTGGCTAATGTTCTAAAGTCGTGAAACGATGCTCTAGGTAATTAAATATACCATTTAGTTGCGATATGTGTAAGCGTTCGTTGGAAAAAGATGGAGTCAAATAGAATCATCGTTAAGTGAATTAGATGAACACCATAGATGATACATCCTAACATGCATCGATGGGTCTTCTCCTAGATTGCCATTGAATTTTGGGCAATTAGAGGGAAACTTGGTGGGAATAATTGACCACCATGGAAAATGAGAAATGGGGTCACTAGTAAGATGAGCTAAATATGGTAATTCAAAAGTAGCCACAAAAGGAAATTGAATCTTAAAGTCCAAAGGTGGATGACCTGGATATGAAGGGATAGCCTGGGCAATAGTCACTTGCATTCCTGGATAATGAGGGTTCTGATAATAACGAACTTGGTTAGTAACCGGAATATGGAGGGTTCTAATAACCAACATAGAAGTGGGTTTCTTACATAGCCCCAGGATGGCAATAAAGTTGATAGAATGGTTGGGTTTGATTTGCCAGCCTTGAAAAGCTACTTGATGTGATCCACATTGTTTCCCAATCAGGGTTTTCATTGCCCCGTGGTATGGTTTCGATTGAGACCACATGAAATTTTGAAGAATTTGATCTGCCGAAACTTGATAAGTACCATGTGCAAGCGATTGAGAAGGTGAGAAACCTTTTACATGTTGATGAATAATGATCTCGGGAGAACTACACACTGTTGGAATGGGTTGTAAAGGTTGGCTCACATGAATTTGAGCTTGTTGAGGTGCTGATGGATAGGTAGGAATGTGTGATGAATATGGTATAGTTTGAGAATTCAACAATCGATCCCAATATGAACCAGGTTTCCAAACATTGGAATCCATTCTAGGATGAGGAGGACAATAACTAGGTGACTTACCATATTGAGGTATACCAACAATTTTTTTCCCTTTTCCATGGGAGGAGGGGATGATGGAGGCAACTGCGATCTAAATGGAGGGAACCCAACATAAAGAGGGTTCAGTTGTTGAGGGTAGCTTTCACCACTAATATAAGGGGTTGCCTATTGCTCTATTGTAGGTGTAGATGGAGAAAGAGGAGAAGACAATGTGGCATTAATAAGAGAGGTACTAGACATTATTCCTCAATTGGATGTCATGGGAGAGTTCCAAGGACTGGAGGCCACGCTAGAAAAGGTACTACATAATGACTGATAGCCAGGAAGGATAGATTGGTCACCATATAAATGAGCTTCTAGCAATGTTAAAAACATAGATGAGGATGTGATGCTTGATGTTTCAACCATAGTTGTGGACATAGGCTCGGAGTGTGAATAAGTTCCAATCATGGTTAACAATCACAATGAATATTTTCATGATAAATCCACAAGTAAGCCCAAACAATCAGGTAAATTAGATTGTGTATGATGTTGAGGCGACGAAAGAATATCAGTTTGATAAAAATGACGTCCTTCCCAATGAATGGGAGTAGAAGGAAGAGTCTCTTCTTGAGGGATCTCTTTAATACGTATGATTCTTTATAGGAGAGGCTCACCATCAGGCCCAAGTGTTATAGACATATTTGGGTAGTTCAACCCCAATCACATATGTCAATAAACCAAGGGCTCTTTAGTCCCTAAAATTGTTGTTTCATTCCCTAAAGGATCATGGTCAACTGATTACATCATTTCCCACAAGTTCCACCTGAAAAACCACTCAAAACTGACCAAAATTGTACCATATTGATTGCCCCATGGTCAAGGTGCGATGCATACTGGTTCCCTCACTAGCCAGGTGCGATGATTACTAAAATGGCCTCCTGTAGGGTATGATGAGCGAGAACAAACAAATGGTAGAGACAGTTTGCTAAGTGGAAGCTCATGGAATCTTCCAGAAACTTCTCCTGTGACACCTGCCTCTCTGAATTCACCCAGGGATGAGTAAGAGATTAATGAAATCTCCAAGTGGAACCAAGAACTATCAGTGGAATGACACTAATCAAAAACCTAGAGATTACTCACACCCTTGCATGACATCTATAGATGGATCCCTCATCTGAGAGATCTGGAGGCTAGAATTGCATAACTTGTAAGGAAGTGTTGTTGGTTTATCTGTGAGAAGAGACAT
This sequence comes from Pinus tabuliformis, assembly GCA_031772625.1. Taxonomy (NCBI): domain Eukaryota; kingdom Viridiplantae; phylum Streptophyta; class Pinopsida; order Pinales; family Pinaceae; genus Pinus; species Pinus tabuliformis. The sequence goes on along the minus strand of CM062810.1, from coordinate 993,772,955 downwards.
TGTATTGTTGGGTGATCTTCCTTTTCATGAGGTGAAGAGGGCTTCTATGCTGGGAGGAGATGCTGGATCAAACAGCTGGGTTGTAATCCTCTCCTCTACTATTAATAAAGTTCTTTGAGTTTTCCTCCATATAATCGTGTATTTTTTAATCTTATTGTTTATGAGTGCAATTGTATGGTCAATGTGTTTCTGATTCTTCATTGTTTATGATGCTTTAAGTAGAGATGCTTTGATGGTTTTTTTTTACTTTGACTCTACAAGTACTCTTTAAAGTAGTACAAGTAGGAGAGAAGTGGCAAGTTTTATCAAGGGAGAGAGAAACCAAGCGAGGATCCAAGCGAAAGATCCAAGTTGGTCCTCTTTTATTCCCTCTTATCTATCACACTTAAAGGAAATCTTGAATTGCTTTGATTGTTTGTTTCTAAGATAGCTACCCATATTAGTGGGACTAGCAATTTGAATCGATACTAGTTTTCCCAGAAACAAAATGGCAACTCCATTGGGGATCGCATAGTTTGTTTATGGTTTGCTTTATAAACTATAGACAAAGCCTGAAGTTAGGTAGCTAGCCTTTGAACCACCTTTGCTATGTAATTGTGAAGTAGATGAATGCTACATGAGTCAATCTTTGGGTTGGTTTATGAACTAAACATCTAACTTACAAGCATCCTAAGTGCCCTCGTGGTAGCTCAATAACCTCATAATATCATCCTCTTGTACTTTGTTCTTTACTGTTCATAATAGCTCAGCCTAAATCCCTGAACTCAGCTGCAATTTTGGCCAAAAACCCAACTCAGTTGTGCTCCCTGGTCCATCACACTGTCTGTAACTGGCAGCCTATATGCATCGCACCTCCCATATGTTGGAGGTGAGATGCGACCCTATTTCCCTGAAGGACAGGTGTGATGATTGAGTGATACTATTTTCTCCCTTTGAAAATTGGTTCTTTGTCCTTCTTTTCAGCTCTGTTTGATTGTGTTGTTGCTTATGATCAGTATCTCATTGATGAAATCTTCCTCATTTACATATTTTAGCCTCCATTGATTAGGATTTGTAAATATTTTTGTGTATTTTTCAATCATTTACTATCCTTCTTTGTCGAAAGTAGGTTAATCGAGCTGTCATTTTGACGCAAAAGTGTCGTAACTGTCATTTTCAGTCAAAATAAGAGTCGTAAAATCTTCCTCCTCTAGATATTTGATTATACTTTTGTCATTGTATTTCATTTGAATAATTAATATTTGAAGTATCGCAAACAATTTTCAATTAGAAATCAAAAAGTTTCGTTTTAGTCTTCCTTTCATTTTGAAAAGAAATTGTTGGGTCCCTATAATACTAGTGATTACCCCATTACTATTGTAGTTGTACCCCTTATTAATATTGTTGTGCCCCTATTTTTCCATATTGTTATTAATGTGCCCCATAGAATCCCTCTATTGTTATTTTTGTGGCTTTATATTATTATTGTTAGGTCGGCTGGGTTATATTGTGACTCCTTAGACTCCTATATATAGAAAGGAGGTTTTGTCATTCGAATCATCCAAGAATTGTTCATTTATGTAATGTAAAGGAGGTTTCCCCCTCGAAGATGCTAAATTATAAGGCGTTGATCTATCTTTTCTATCTTTTTCTTGAGCTGGTTTCATAACATTTGGTATCAGAGCTTTGGATTCTAGGGTTTCGCTGCTCCAAACAGGTCATCGTGGAATTTTCGCTATAACTTTTTTTCTGGATGTTTCATAAGTTTCAAAAAAACCCATTTGAGAAGAAATCACGCTGAACCTCGGGTCCGAATTTTAGAGCCTTTTGCACTATATTTACAGAGATATGATCTGAGGAAGTTGGTCTTTTTGCAGACCCCTGAATTACATTCCAAACAGGTGAACTGGGGAAAAGCATCATAACTTTCTCTCTGAAGATTGGATTGAAATTGTGTAAGAAGGTATAGAAAGAGGACGGACTGTAGTTTCTTGTATGCATTTTTCAGATTCAAAGGTAGAAAAAATGACTCGTGGCACGTCGTACAAGTTTGCTCTACTAAACTAGTCTATAATCAAGTCATTGTGGGAGATTTCGCATAAATCTTCCTTGGAGAATCCAATTTGGGTCAGACTTGTGGCATTGGAAAGAGGACACAGATGGCTACTGCAGGTCACAAATTCATATCTATATGATTGGAAAGTATAGAGATACACCAAAGGCAATATCGAGCTCCTACAAAGTGAAAAAAGGTGTGTAGATTTTCTTAAATTTTTGCTTAAGCCTGGTTTGAAAATTTATTTTGAAGGAATTCAAACGGCATAGTAGAGCATTATTATTGGTAACTGATGCCCTGAGGAAAGAAAATGCAAACACCTAGTAAGGAACCTGAAAGCTCTAGCATGACTCATGAAGAAGAGGAAGAAATGCAACATGATATATCAAAGTTACAAGACCAAGTGCAACAACTGTCCCTTGCACAAAAAGGAACAGAATCTAAGATGGATGGTTTAAAGAAAGGTGTAGAAGCTAAGATGGATTGTTTAAAGAAAGGTGTAGAAGCTAAGATGAATGACGTGGAAGCTAAGATGGATGATTTGTAGATAGATTTGAAGACAGACATGGAAGAATTGAAGATAAATATGAATAAGTTGCTACAAGAAAGGGTCACTAATGGTGAAAGGGTAGTAAAGGAAACTCATGATGAGAAATGTTAATCATGATTCCATAGACTCTAATGTCGGATCAAAGACCCACCATATTCCAAAAATCGATATGAGGATGTTTGATGGCAAGGATCCCGCAACATGGATATTATAGATGGAGCAATTTTTCGATCTCAATAATGTGCAAAACACATAAAAGGTACGTATGGAAACTTTATATTTGGAACCAAATCAATTTGTATGGTATCAATGGCTTTGCTCTCGTAAAAAATTTATCACTTGGGCAATTTTTACAGAAGAATTGATAGCACATTATGAGGATACAAAAAGCAACACTTTTTTTAGCCAATTGATAAGTCTCAAACAAAAGGGTTCAATAATGGAACACATTGAGGAGTTCCAAAATTTGAACATAAGGGTAAAAGATATTCCAGAGGAGCATAGGATTGATGTGTTCATAGGGTCTTTAAAGGATACTATCGAACATGATGTTCGCCTTTGGGAACCTAATTCATTAGAGAAGGCATTCAGGTTAGCAAGAAAAATGGAAAGAAAAATTGTGGCAACCAGGAAGCATACTACTCACAACTATAAAGACGGAAGTGTTGTTGCTTCTAGTCTTCCACAACCTATAAGGTTGACACCACAACAATTGGAAGAAAAAAGAGAAAAAGGGCTTTGTTACAGTTGTGATAGCAAATACACTAAAGGTCATAAGTGTGTCGAGAAGAAATTATTCTACATAGATTGTGAAGAGGAAGAAGAAAAGAAGCAAGAAAGGTCAAAAGAAGAGGATATACTCTAGGAATAGAGCCTAGATAAAGAAAAAATGAATCTGACCATATCTTGTAATGCATTGGCGGGAATTAGCACTCTTCAAACCATCAAGATAGAAGGACAAATCAAGAAGAAAAAGGTAATAGTGTTGATTGATTCAGGAAGTGCCCACAATTTTATTCATTGTAAGGTAGCAAGAGAATTGAATTGCTTCTTATATCTAGCACCAGAGTGTCAAGTGATGGTTGCAAATGGAGGAACAATAAATTTCTCGGGAAAGTGCCATAATATCAAGCTATCCATGGGAGAATATGTATTAACTAGCCCAATGCTTTCCATTCCAATGGGAGGTGTTGATGTTGTACTAGGAGTCCAATGGCTACAATCCTTGGGTACAATAGCTTTTAATTTTCAAGAACCTTTCATGAAATTTTCCGTGGAAGGAAAGGAAGTTGAATTAAGGGGTATTGCAAGGAATCCAGGAAAGATAATCAGATCTAACGGTATGACAAAGCTTCTAAAAAATGAACAAAGAGGTGTAATTCCACAATTATGTTCGCTAGATGTGTCCACAGTGGAATCATCTATTTCTCTAGATCTCCAAAAAGTCTTGGACACTCATTCCAAGGTATTTCAGACTCCCAAATGTCTCCCACCTATTTATGATCATGATCATGCTATTCATCTGATTCCAGGAGGTGTTCCTCCAAACATCAGGCCATAGAGATATCCCTATGCCCAAAAGAGTGAAATTGAACGTATGGTTGCAGAAATGATAGAGGATGGTATAATTCAACCAAGTCAAAGTTCTTTCTCTGCTCCAGTTGTATTGGTGCACAAGAAGGATGGATCATGGCGCATGTGTCTGGATTATAGGGAGCTCAACAAGCTCACTATTAAAGATAAGTTTCCCATTCCTGTCATTGATGAATTACTGGATGAATTGCATGGATCAATTTACTTAACCAAGTTGGATCTTCATTCAGGATATCATCAAATCAGAATGAAGATTGAAGACATTCTGAAAACAACATTTAGAACTCATGAGGGTCATTATGAATTTTTTGTCATGCCTTTTGGCCTTACCAATGCACCTTCAACATTTCAAGGTTTGATGAATTCAATTTTCAAACCATTCCTTAGAAAATTTGTGTTAGTATTTTTTGATGATATACTAATCTACAACAAGTCTTGGAAGGATCATGTTGAACATGTTGACAGGGTGCTACAACTATTGGAGGAGAAACAATTATATGCAAAAAGATCCAAATGTTTCTTTGGAGTACAAGAGGTGGAATATCTGGGTCATATTGTATCTCATGAAGGAGTTAAGGTAGACCCTAGCAAAATTAAAGCCATTAAGGAATGGAAAATTCCCACATCCATAAAGCATGTGCGAGGATTTCTTGGGTTGACAGGGTATTATCGCAAGTTTGTTAAGAATTATGGGAGAATAGCAACACCTCTAACAACATTATTGAAGAAAGATGCATTTTCATCGACTCCAGAAGCAAAAAAGGCATTCGAACATCATAAAGAGGCAATGTGTCAAGCACCGATCTTAGCTACACCGGACTTCACAAAAACCTTTATTGTGGAATGTGATGCTTCAGGAAATGGAATTGGTGCTATTTTAATGCAAGATGAAAGACCCATTGCTTTTGAAAGTCATCCAATCAAGGGAAAGTTTTTACACAAAGCTATTTATGAGAAGGAAACGTTGACAATACTCCATGCACTTAAGAAATGGCGACCCTACCTAATGGGAAGACACTTCAAGGTAAAAACGGATCATGATAGCCTTAAATACTTTTTAGAACAAAGATTATCCTCTGAAGAGCAGCAAAAGTGGGTCACAAAGATGTTGGGTTATGACTTTGAAATCATCTACAAAAAAGGGAAGCAAAATGTGGTGGTAGATGCACTCTCAAGAAAGGATGAGGATGTGGAAGAATTGTTGTGCACCATTTCTATTATCCAACCAGATTGGATAAACGAAGCAAGGGAGGAATGGAAGAATGATGAAGAAGTGTGGGCACTTATTCGAAAGTTACAACAAGATTCCAGTATGTCTGATACATTTAGCTGGCAAAATGATTCGTTATGGTACAAAGATCGCTTATACCTCTGTAAGAATTCCCAGCTAAAACAAAAGATTCTTATGGAATTGCACACTTCTCCCTTAGGAGGGCACTCAGGATTTTTAAAAACTTACCACAGGGTTAAGAAGGAATTTTTTTGGGATAGCCTTAAATCAGATATTCAAAATTTTGTGGTGGAATGTTTTATTTGCCAAAAAAATGAAGTTGAAACAATTAAGACGTCGGGTCTATTACAACCTTTATCCATTCCAAGCCAACGTTGGGAGGAGGTTTCAATGGATTTTATCACAGGTTTACCCAAGTCTGAGGGAAAGAGTGTCATCATGGTGGTAGTTGACAGACTTACCAAGTATGCACACTTTTGTGCATTATCACATCCATTCAAAGCCAGCATAGTTTCTATTGCATTTATGGAAATAATTCAAAAGCCACATGGAAACCCAAAGATTATTGTAAGTGATAGAGATCCCATTTTCACTGGAAATTTTTGGACATAATTATTTTCTTGTCTTGGTACTCAGTTAACTCATAGCTCATATTATCATCCTCAATCTGATGGGAAAACTGAGATAATAAACAAATGCTTGGAAGGATATCTTCGTTGCTTTGTATCTGATAAGCAGACACAATGGGTCAAATGGTTGCCTCTGGCTGAATGGTGGTATAACACTTCCTTCCATACAGCAACAAAAATGACCCCATTTATGGCACTTTATGGGTATTAGCCACCATCCATCACATCATATTTAAGAAAATTCTAAGGTTCAAGCAGTGGAACATCACATTGAACATCAACAACAAGTCCTCTAACTCTTAAAGGATAACCTCGTGTTGGCACAGAATAGAATGAAACAATAGGCAGATCAAAATCGTAGCGAAAGAAGTTCTGATGTAGGTGATTGGGTATTCCTACAGCTACAACCATATAAGAAAATGCCCCTCAAGCAAGCTAAGAAGGATAATAAATTATCGCCAAAGTATTATGGTCCATACAAGGTGTTGCAAAAGATTGGTACTATGGCATACAAATTGGAGCTTCCTGCAGCTTCTCGATTGCACCCAGTTTTCCATGTTTCATGTTTAAAGAAGGTTATAGGCGATAAGCTCCCAGTTCAAACAATGTTGCCAGAACTTGACAAGGAAGGAAAAATTATATTAGAACTGGAAGCAGTCACAGAAGCAAGAACTTGACAGCTACGAAATTGATCAATTTCGGAGTATCTTATCAAGTGGAAGAACTTATGCACTGAAGATTCCACATGGGAGGATGAGAATTTTACATAGAAGCATCCAGAACTTCTCAAGCGTTGAGGACAACACTTTTTTGAAGGAGAGGGGCATGTTGGGTCCCTAAAATACTAGTGATTACCCCATTACTATTGTAGTTGTACCCCTTATTAATATTGTTGTACCCCTATTATCCCCATATTGTTATTACTGTGCCCCATAGAATCCCTCTATTGTTATTTTTGTGGCTTTATATTATTATTGTTAGGTTGGCTGCGTTATATTGTGACTCCTTAGACTCCTATATATAGAAAGGAGGTTTTGTCATTTGAATCATCCAAGAATTGTTCATTTATGTAATCTAAATGAGGTTTCCCCCTCGAAGAGGCTGAATTCTAAGGCATTGATCTATCTTTACTATCTTTTTCTTGCGCTGGTTTCATAACAGAAATTGTCAAGATGTCGCTTTGAAGAAAATAGTTCAGGTCTATACTTAGTTTTCCTTTTTAGCATTCTCACATTAAGGAAATGAAAAACAAATACATGCATTTGCATTTTCATTTTGACTGTATGCAGAATATGATTTAGGAAAGTGCATTTAGTGTGTGCTCTATGCTCTCTGCTGAAAGAAATCATAATCTTCTTTCCTTTCTATCTGGGATTTTCATTGCTAAAAGAAAATAAACGACTGTTTATTGTTTTAGATTGCATACTTAGGAATTTTAAATCTACATCATGTGGTGAACCTTGAAAGACAAACTTCTAATCAAGATCAACTATAAAATAAATCTCAATGAACATAAAAATTCTTTGGAACCTAATGCAACACATCTAGAAGTCTAGGCTAGAGATGTGTTCCAGCATCATAAAACCTGGTAACTATCATTTTCATCGAAGGTTGGGTGATTTCTCCTCTTTGATATGACAAGTGCGAGTATGGACTTGTGCTCCCCATACTGTCGAGTATATATTGGGAGACCACAATAGGTTGATATCCTTTATCTATAGGAAGCCGTGTCTGCCACCCTATAGATCACAATGCACTAAACACAGTATTCAAGAAGATTGACTATCGTACATAAGTCCTTGGTAATTTCTCTATCATTTATCACCAAGGTGTATTTTACAGTTTTGAGATTGCTTTGGTATCCCCTCTATCTAGATTTCCAGAGCAGTCACTTTTTTTCCTTTTCGACTCCTTAAAAGAAAAGGTCCATCTGAGCACTTGTCACTTTCGGCTCATTAAAAATCAAAGGCAACTAGAGTTATCTTTAGCTTTTTCTCAACTCTTTAAAATTGAAAAAGCAAGTTGTGTCAAAGAGTCTTTAAAATTGATTTAATACAGAACATTTTTCCCCTTAATTTTGAGTTGATCAAGTAATCCGCAATCGTGGAATAAAGTCAATAGAAACCCCGTCGTTCACAAAGACTAACAAGTCAACCATCTTTGACTTCGGAGACGAAAGCATTCTGGGAAAAACACTCATTTAACTGAGTCAAATTCACCTAATTTATTTGAAACCTGTGTTTCAACATCGTTAGAGACTACAGTTACTCCGATCATTTTTGGTACATCTACCTTTACAGAAGAAGCTCTGCAGTTACAAGAGGACATTAGAACTGATCCAGGTGCAACGATAGACACTTCTATACCTAAGACAACTCCATCTAGAGTTCAACCAGAGACTGAATTTCACTTACTTGAACATCTGGAAGTTGAGTTCTTGAATTCAGAAAGTGTCACCCCTCCAGTATCTGTTACTGCAAAAGCTATACCTTCTTTAGCTCCAGAAATATTTTATGGACCTAACGATCTACCTCTTCCACCTTGACTGATTGCCATAGAGGAGATAGTAGAGGATCTTCCATCCAGTACTCCATTGTGTTTTGGAACTGGATCCACTTATATCCTTCTATTCCTAAAGTTAGTTCTTTTAATCATCCTTCATCGCAAGTTCCTGTCGAATCGCTAGGAAATTCTTTGGATAGACTAAATATGTCTAAGCAACCATCAACATTTAAGACTATGTCAACTGACACAACCATGGTAGAGCTTTTTGCTGCCATTCCTACAATGTTTTTTGGTGTACCATCTGTCCCGACTAGTTATCAACCACTAGCTGGAGTCCACCAAGGGACTGTTTCAATGACATGGTCTGTTCCTGTTTCATCGTTCGAAGTCTCTTCTGGTATTTCTTATGTTGAAACTCAACAAATTGATTCTGTATGTCAGTATCAATTTCAACAATCCAGCCTTCAAAGACTAATCTACCCTTTAAGCACTGGATTGCCACCATATGGGGGGCAATATGCTTTTTCATTGTTCCCTCCTCGAGAGCAACCATACAAGAGTTTAGAAATAAATTCAGGTCAAACTAGAATTACATGCAGTGGTTGTTGGACACCAATACTGCCTCAACAACCAAGGGTTGTATATTCAATGCAACCAGTCCAACCTGTGTCAAATATTCCCACTACACCTGCTATTGTGACTGTATCACAAGTACAAGCACTACCTGTTGTGTGTCAACCCCAAGTCTCTCAGGTTGCAATACAACAACCCCTTATCTTTGTGGCTCAACCACAATCTCAAGTTAGTGCCTCCTTATCTGGAATGACCCAGAATCAAGCAACTACTATCACTCTGCATCTTGGTCAATCATCCAGTATTGGGCAACAACAAATGGTCCAACAACCATGGCTGGTGCAATATCAACAACTGCAATTCCAGCAAACATACCGAGGACCTGAGAAACAAGGATTTGTAGGTAATGGGAAACTGCATTACTATAATGTTTATGCTCATCAACCTTATCAAAATTATTAGCATTAGATACATTATGCTGGTATGCAAAGACCTACTGCTTAGGCGATCCCATCTTATCCTGGGTATTCTTTGCCAAACCTCAATCAACAATTGCCTTTTGTAGAAACTCTAGAATTACCAAATCTGAACTGACTGACGAATGATCCAATTGCTTACGCCCCTTGGTGGCCAGCGATTCCTCATAAACTTCCCTCTGATATTCCTAAATTCAATGGAAATCCAGGTGAAGATCCATCGAATCATGTAATAACCTTCCATTTATGGTGCTCATTTAACACCCTAAATGATGATTCAATTAGGCTTCGGCTTTTTCAATGAATTCTCACTGGTCCAACAACAAAATGGTATATTGAATTGCCTAGAGCTTTGTTTGATAACTTCAACACCCTTGCCACTACCTTTTTAACCCACTTTCAGTTACCCATAAGGTATGAAACAAGAACATAACTCCTTACCAATTTTAAACAGACAATAGCCACTCACATATCTGATCATATTCATGAGTGGCGACATCGTCATTGAATGGTAAAGACATATGTTCCTGATCAGCTTCTAGCTGAGTGGTTTATTAAGTCATTATTGCCTTCTATTATAGAAGATGTGGCCAAGGGAGGAGTTGTCACCGAAGAGCAAGTCATTGCTTGTGCACAATATTTAGACTTGATCTATACTTAGTTTGGAACACTCTACGACAAAATTCCTGATGCTCCTAGACTAGAGTTTTATATTCCTACCCCTCCTAAATCAAACAAGGACTCTCATGCCGGCAATGGCATGATTGGTACCTCAAGTACGCAAACTACAAAGGTCACATCTAAAAAAGGCCGTGTAGTTTCTAGTCGAAAAGCAAATGAAGAACCTCTTGCCTCGAAGATTAATGCCATGTCAACTAACAAGGGAAAAAATCCAAAGCAACCAGAGGGAAAGAAGAAAGGGACAACCAAAAAGAAGAAATAGGAAGATTCAACTCCTAAGAAATCTTCAGGAAACCCTACTGGGCAAAAGAAACCTAATCAGCCATGTTTCATATGTGATGAGGACAATTATATGAAAAATTGTCCACATAGAGCTGAAGTCATGAAGTTTTTAAAGACTTCAAGTACCTTAGCAATATTGGTTGATCAGTTTCCAAACCCAGAAACTAATCTGGTTACTACTAATCATGCTTCCCCATACCAAGTGCTTATGCTATCCATCTCAAAATAGCGAAATGATGCTTTGATATCAACAAAGAATAAATATTATGGGAATCCATAGTCGTCAAATAGCAAGGCTACAGATCAACGTATTAGTTCAACAACAACCTCACCAGAATTTGTTCCACCAATCATTCCTGAATTGACTATGAAACCGCCTAAGGGAGTAGTACATAAATCTACATTTAATCCTCATGCTCGAGCAGCACAAAATTATAATATAGTGGAGGATCTGGCCCAATCGCCATCCGCTATGTCGATGCTTGAAGTACTACAGAATTGCCCCTCCCAAAAGCAGGCTTTGTTATCAGTGATAGGTGGCATTAATCCAACAGATTCCAATCTAGTGGCCTTTATCATAAAGGATATGAACCTCAGTTACCGGCTCAGCTCGCTTTCCTTATATAGGTAAAAGCCCTCAAAAAAAATATTCATCGAACAATCATAGATTAGGGGGAATCTACCTGTATTATGTCAGTGAGTTACTGGAAAAGTTTAGGCTCTCCACCTTTGTCACGATCATCAACGACATTAAAAGCGTTCGATGGAAGAACATACATGCCGTATGGGATATTAAGTAGCTTGGAAGTCGAACTGGGGGGTAAGACAGTAGGGATTGAAGTCAAGGTCATTAATGGAAACCTTGACTGCAATATCCTACTAGGTAGGCCCTGGATTTATGTTATGGCTGCTGTTGTGTCAACATATTTGAGAAATATTGCATTTCCCTTTCAAGGCGGAATTACAATCATTGACCAACTAACCTTCCTCCCCAACAGTCCGCAAGTTACTGGAAGCATTCCATTGGTAAGTCTCCTAAAAGACCCTTCCTTATTGGGTAATTTTGCCCTCCTGCCTCCGAGTAATCTGGCGGAAGTGGCCATGGTGGAAACCTGTCACATGATATCTTCTACATCAAAGAAGATAAAGAAGAACTCTAACTATTTTGATAGTATGAATCATTGCCAGGTTTTTCCCCCGAGCCCTATTGAATTGTTCTAGAAATCAATTTTTTGGGCATGGGCGGCGAACCCAAATCAACACTGAGCAAGTGTTTGGATAGATAGGTCTCTAGACTATAGCACCTCTTCTGATCCTTGGTCTCATGTACATTCTACAGATGAAGGAATCATCCTATCAATGATGATAGGAGAGGCACCATGGGAAGATCACCACCATCATTCTCAACTTCAAGATAACAATGAAGATTATTCTAGTGACCTTAATCATCCTTCAGTTTTTGATTTTCTATCAAACACTATAAATATGGAGGATTCCGAGTGAAATATGTCCAATATTGAAGAAACTATCGCCGTTAATATCTCGACAAAACCAAATATTGTAGAGAATATACATGTTGGAAAATCTTGTTCTCCTTCAGAACTGGAAATATACAATGCTCTCTTTCGCTAATTCAGAGATGTCTTTGCCTAGTCATATGAAGAAATGCTAGGCATTGACTCAAGTATTGTTGAACATGAAATAAAGATGTATCCAGATGTCAAACCAATAAGACAACGGTTTCGACTGGTTCACCCGAAGAAAGCCGCCACCATTAAGGCAGAAGTTGAAAAACTTTTACATGCTGGTTTCATTTACCGTATTCCTCTCACTGATTGGGTATCGAATATTGTTCCTGTGATGAAAAAGCAAGGAACGATAAGAGTGTGCATCGACTATCGGGATGTGAATCAAGCCTGTCCAAAGGACAACTATCCTACACCCTTTATTGACTAGATATTTGATGAATGTTCAGGATGGGAAATCTTTTCATTTATGGATGGATATTCTGGATACAATCAAATCAATATCTGCCCACAAGACTAGTCAAAGACTGCATTCATATGTCCATGGGGCACATTTGTGTACCATAAACTACCTTTCGGTTTGAAGAACGCAAGGGCAACTTTTCAGAGGGCAATGAACTACGCTTTCCATGACATCAAAAACATCGTTCAACCGTATCTCGACGACCTATCGGTTCATTCACAAAAGCAGACTGATCATCTGCAGAATTTGAGAGCTATATTTCTACGTTTCCAACACTACAAGATAAGACTCAATCCACACAAGTTTGTGTTTTGTGTTAGTTCTAGTCAGTTACCTGGTTTCATAGTTTCTAAAGATGGACTTCGACTGGACCCATGTAAGGTTTAGGCAATCTTCGACATGCCTCCACCTTCAAATTTGCTTCAGATTCAGAAACTCCAAGGGAAAGCAAACTTTCTAAGAAGGTTCATTCCAAATTATGCTGAACTTGCTAAAGGTTATACTCGTCTTTTGAAAAAAGAAGTACCCTTCAACTGGGATCAGGTTGTGCAAGCTTCCTTTGATGCTTTAAAAGGTTCCCTAATAAAAGCATCATTAATGTATGCTCCTATCAAAAATATTTTAACCTACATCTCACTGCTATAGATACAACCATCACCATGGTTTTAGTACAAGAAGGAAATGGAATAAAACATCCTGTGTATTATTTAAGCTGCAATTTAAATGATACAAAAAGAAAGTACTCCTATGTTGAAAAGTTGGCTTTAGCAGCTGTTCAAGTAGTACAAAGTTTTCAACACTATATACTCTTTCGCAAAACTACTATTTTGTCAGATTGCAACCCTATGACCTACATTCCATCGCTTCAATTGCTAGGGGGAAAATATCCCAAATGGATAGCCATTTTCTAGGAGTTTGATCTAGAAATCGCAAAATCCAAGTCAAAGAAATCTCTAGTCTTTGCAGAGTTACTATGTGACCTCCCATCGCCGTCCAATGATTTAACATCTAAAGCATCAACCTTAGATGAAACTCTGTTTCTGATATCATCAAGCGACTCGTGGTATGGAGATATACTAATCTATCTCCAAACCAAAACCTTTAGGCCTAACACCTCTCACTCAGAACAGCGACATATTCGATATCAAGAAAAACACTACATGATCGTCAGTGATACACTTTACCGTCATGGTGTGGATACAGTTCTGCGAAGGTGCCTCATGCATGACGAGGCCAAAAAAGTCTTGAATGACTGTCATTCAATTGCATGTGGGGAGCATCTATCTGGATACAATACAACACAAAAGATCTTACGAACTGGTTACTTTTGGCCCACTATCTTCAAAGATTGCATAATTGCAATCAGAGGTTGCCATGCTTGTCAAATTTTTGATTGCAAAACCAGATTACCACTTGCACCTCTGCATCTAGTAGTTGTTGTTGGGCCATTTGCTAAATGGGGCATGGATTTTATGACATGTAACCCCACCTCGGCTTAGGGGCATGGGTATATCATAGTTGCTATCGACTATTTTACAAAATGAGCCAAGGCGATGCCTACATTAAACAACAATGGTGAAACAACTGCTCTTTTCTTTTTCAATCATGTAGTCTCTAGGTTCAGTGTTCCACAGGCTATAGTCACAGATCATGGATCGCATTTTTACAATCACATGATGCTTGAATTAATTTCCAAATTAGGACTTTCCCATGATAGTTCTACTCCATATTATCCGTAGGCTAACGAAAAAGTTGAAGCAATCAACAAAATCCTTAAGCGCATGCTACAAAGAATGATTGGAGTCCACAAATGGAGTTAGCATTTGACCCTATACTCAGCTCTGTGGGCATACAGGACTTCAGTAAGAAGTGCGACCGGATTTACGCCTTTTCAGTTGGTGTATGGCCTGGAAGCTGTCTTACCGATTGAGTGTGAAATTTCATCTCTCAACCTTGAAATTGATCTACTTCCCAAAACTTCAAAGGAAGAGGCTCATTTCTTGGAACTCATCCATTTGGATGAAACCCATCGTGATGCCGCACTGGCTAACGAAGAACATAAGAAATGTGTCAAAACGCAATTTGACAAAAATGTCAATCCTCGCGACTTCTCGGAAGGTGACCTGGTCTTGCTCTACGATCAGGATTCTGATAAATTGGGAGCAGGTAAGTTCGAACCATTATGGATGGGTCCCTACATTGTTAAACGAGTATTAATGAAAGGAGCCTATGAGCTAGTAGATTATGATGGGATTCCACTGTCGCAACCCCGAAACGAGTTGTATCTTAAGCATTACTATGATTGGTAAAGTGTAGTAATCTCTTCGTAGATATGATTTTGTTACTTTTTGTTTTCGTCAAAAGTTGTCATTTTGGTGAGGTAATCCACTTCTTATTTGTTGCAGATGTCGACCTTTTGGAATCATTCATTGGGTACGCCGACGAAGCTAGTCATAGTACGCGTAACCTATATTCTGCACCCTGGGCCATTTTTGCTCCAAGCGGCGAGTTAGTGAGTTTCAGAGGGATATGTATTGGTTGATAAATGAACAACATCGCTAAGTATAGCGCGTTGATTGAGCTTCTCTCTGATTCCATTTCACATGACATACACTAACTTGTTGTCAGGTTAGATTCGCAGCTCGTTATTATATAACTTATGGGTGTCTATTTTCAGAACCCAACTATTTATCATATGTTCCTAGGAGTCAAGATTTTTGAAAGGCAGCTTGATTCCATTCAATATCAACATATTTCCAGAAATGATTCATTAGCGAATTATGTGTTAGATAGACATTTGCAGCACTTATAAAGAAAAGCATTTCACATTAACATTTGCATCACGATCACATGACTTAACCAAAATAAAACTCCAAAAATAAAATATATATAACTATTTACAGTTTTACAAAATGTTTTGTGTTCAAGACAAAATCAGTCACATGACCAAGAAACTAAAAAATGAATGCAGAAAAGCACCCTAGACTAATGGTGTTGGTGATAACATGTCACTGCCTATGCAATCATACACAAGAGTCTAGTCTATCGACTTGGCATGCCAGTGGTATGTCGTTGTAACCTCAGAGGTAACTCGTTGGTCCTCACATCCTGAATGCCAAGAGTGAGACCCTCGACTTGATCCTGCAATACTACTAGGGTCTCTGCTATGTCCAGATCGCGAAGGACAACCCTCCCTACAGCCTCTCCTACTGGAGTGTCAGCTACCACCTGTGGGCACACTGCTGGTCACACTGGCCCAATATCTGCACACATATATGGGTTCGATTAGTCTTCATAACATTAAAAAACATAAAAACATTGTAAAAATGATAAACAAAGATATGGTCAAAACATTTTACCTATCACACTCCATTGCTCGCCAGCCGTAACGCCAAATCCGAGTCACCGTGGAAATCCATTCCAACATATGGATACTGCGCAAAGACCATCTCCTGATGGTCTAACCACTTAGAGAAGGCATCAGAGAATGAAATCTGTGACTGACCAGCATGTCTGGCCATGAGATCAACCCATCTCTGCATCCTAGGTTACCTCGGTACTGGCACTCCTAGTGAAATGTATTAAGGCTGCATCAGTGGAATCTTCTCAAAGGCAAAAGCAGTCAAGATGGAACCGTAACCAAAATTTTTGGACCTTCCATTCTTTACCTTGGTGAGCTATTCTTTTATCATCAGAAGTACCCCCTCACACCAGTTGAATACCTTTGGTTCTAGGCACTCCAGGGCGTATTGCATATAAGATCTGTTTGCTAAATGAAGAGCCACACTACCAGCCAATCTAGCAAAGGTGAATAAAATAGTCCTCAAGGGCCGATCATTGACATCCTGGATATTGATCTTATCGTCCCTACTAGGCTGAGATCCATCTCTATAATACTGACGGATATAATCTCTCACAGATTCTCCCCCAATAGCAAATCCTGATAGTGAAAGAGGGGCCCCACGCCTCGATAACCCCGTCAGAAAGTAGATGTCCTCGACGGTTAGTGGAATGGATTTGCCTCTAATCTAGAATACCTAGTTGATTGGATCCCAAGCATCAAGGAAATACTACAGCAAACTGGTTTGTTGCCTCATGCTGGATATGCGGAAGAATTTGAGAAAACCACAGTTTCGTAAAGCAGTAATTGTGCCATGATCGTGTAAGGCAACCATGTCCTCTTCTTCATGTTCACATTCATTCCATGTGACAACCATCTTGATCTGACAAATCTCTAAAACATAGACAAAAGATAAATTAGGATCCTGATTTGAGCAAAAACAGGCAAAAATTTCATGAGAAATTATTGCCTAAAGTTTCCTTTTTGCGCCCATCACACCCTGCCTTTGAACTATGTGAGATTCATATTGACTGGCTAGTGTACAACTCAGTATGCATCGCACCTTCCAATATAGGGTAGGCGCAACAATGGGAGGATGAATTATTCAAACCCCAGAGGCTCAGAAGGGAGAAAAAACTTACTCAAAATCAGAAAAAGATGGAATGAAAATGAAGAGCTCAGGGTTAGCTCCCACCTGGTCCTAACAGCACAGAGAATAGTCCATCGGATCTCGTGAAATCAGCTGATGAATTTGAAAAGGAAAAAACCACTCCAGAGCTCCAAAGTCCCAAATTTGAAATGAAATAATAAAAATGAGAGGTAAAACTACTTTTTATGTTACTATTCACGTACTTCAAGTAAAATGTTAGTTTTTTATTCTTTTTTCAAGCATATATATGTGTATTTCTAATCAATTTGATGGAGCAATTGAACAGGGTGAACAACCGATGAAAGAATATAACATTTTAAAATGTGAACTGAATATCTTTGACCAATATCATGAGAAATGTTTCTGCAAGGTTCAAGCTCATTAAAAAATAAACCTGCCTACGAGCATAGTTTCTCCTAGTTCAAGCTCACTAAAAAATGAATCCAACTTTCATAAATAACCTTTGTGATTACCCTGCTATCAACCTTTTTGAACCTTTGTTGTGTTCCTATGGTCACCTCTATTCTTTTGGCCGATCATATGCTTCCACTTGATTGTTTACCCTTTTGAGGAATAGTTGTGATGATTGATTTTGATTGCCACCCTCTTCACACTGCCATGTTTGAGAAGTTCCAAACTTACCTGGAACCAGTTGCTACCTGAAAATACCACTCGTTCCTCAAAAACGAGTCTCTTTTAAACTCTTCTTGGACTCATTAAAAATAAAAATATTGTCGAGCTATTAGCATTTCCAGCTCGTTAAAGTAAAGTGAAGCACCATCCCTCCTATACATTTTAATCTTTTTGTACCTAAGGGATTAACAAACAAAAAGAACGAGTGCTTGTCTGTTTCATGTCGCTAAAATGATCAAAAAGTCATCCCTTTTGTATTATTTTATACTTTTTTAGACTTAAGGGATTATGCTACGAAAAATGACTGCTGGAGTCTCCTTTTCATCCCTTCTCAAACTCTCTAAACATGAAAAGGTCCGAGTTATCTTTGTCGTTAAAAGAATAGCAACAAACTAGTCCATCCAGAAAAGAAAGAGTTTCACTGTTGCCAGACTCACTAAAACATAGCGACAGGTTTGCCCGAAGGGAAAATTATATACCAAGGATATGCTATCCTCCTCAAGCTTGACAAAAATAAAGAGGTATTGGTCAGTAATGACTGGGGAAAAAGGGAAGAAAACTTGAAGAACTTTATTGGTAGCAGGTAGCTCTTGAACATGACACTTTCACTCCATCACCATGATTGAGTCGGGTTGGGTTATTCCATTCACCGGTCATATCACCATTGGTCCTCTGTCCATGGGGTTAATGCTACTAATCCATATCAGTGTTGCTGAAATATTCAAGAGAATTCATTCAGAGAATTTACCACCCAGGTAACGCCTCATCCACTACAATACCTTCACCCTTCATTTTTCATGACCACCATTCCTAAACCTTGTATCATTAGATCATTTTCACCTCCAGAAAAATCATTTTTCTTCATTTCATGTCATAGATGTGGTATACATCAAGGCCCTCCTATGACGGGTCACTTCTTGTTGACATCAGTTCATTATCCAAGAAGTTGACTTAGAAACAACCATTTTAGTACTTTGAAGCTTGCATGCCTTAATGGCATGTTTCTCACTTCCAACGACAATTTTACATCAATTACCTTCGACTGAAAGATTTGGAGTGGTGTTCAGCATCGGCTCATGTATTCACACCACATGAACTATACTATAGTACCTAGAGGGTCATTACCATTATCATTTATTCCTCTCGTGCCTGTTAACAGCTTACATTATTGGCTAGTAATCAGGTGATGTCTTTCCATGTTCGACTTCAAAACGTATTTTCACATGGATCGACTTGTACATCAGGCAAAGATTAAACTAGTTTGAAGACCCCGGATCTAGTTTCATCAATTCGGGCTGTGATATATTCAAGAACATAAAGACATCAAATGTACACAAAATCTACATAGATAGTCCTCTAAGCAAAAGAAGATGACTCTTCATATGAAGAATCACTCTATCCTATGTACACGAAAATGAATTTATAAATTTGAGCATGGGAATGCCAACCTCAGTCAGATCATGAAAATAATATAATTATGATGTATTGTATTGTATATTATACAAGTCACCTTCTAGTTCCAATACCTCGGATCCTCATGATAAAGCATTTCACCCGACATCAAAAGATTTATGACCTCATGCTTTAGGGGCAACTGTTATAGACATATTTGGGCACTTCAACCCCAATCACATATGTCAATAAACCAAGGGCTCTTTAGTCCCTAATAGCGTTGTTTCATACCCTAAAGGATCATGGTCAACTGATTACATCATTTCCCAGAAGTTCAACGTGAAAAACCACTCAGAACTGGCCAAAACTGGACCATACTAACTGCCCCATGGTCAAGGTGTGAAGCATTCTGGTTTCCTCACTAGCCAAGTGTGGTGCATACTGAAATGGCCTTCTGTAGGGTGCAATGAGCAAGAATAGGCAAATGGCAGAGACAATTTGCTAAGTGGAAGCTCATGGAATCATTCAGAAACTTCTCCTGTGACACTTGCCTCTATGAATTCGCCCAGGGATGAGTAAGATATCAATGAAATCTCCAAGTGGAACCAAGAACTATCAGTGGAATGACACTAATCAAAAACCCAGAACTGACTCACACCCTTGCATGACATCTATAAATGGATCCCTCATTTGAGAGATCTGGAGGCTGGAATTGGGTAATTTGTAAGGAAGTGTTGTTGGTTTATCTGTGAGAAGAGACATTGTATTGTTAGGTGATGTTGCTTTCAATGAGGTGAAGAGGGCTTCTATGCTAGGAGGATGATGCTGGATCAGACAACTGGGTTGTAATCCTCTCTTCTACTATTAATAAATTTCTTCGAGTTTTCCTCCATATAATCGTGTATTTGTGAATCTTATTGTTTATGAACGCAATTGTATGGTCAATGTGTTTCTGATTCTTCATTGTTTATGATGTTTTAGGTAGATACGCTTTGATGGTTTTCTGTTACTTTGACTCTACAGGTACTCTTTAAAGCAAGATAAGTATGAGAGAAGTGGAAAGTTCTATCAAGGGAGAGAGAAACCAAGCGGGGATCTAAGTGAAAGATCCAGGTTGGTCCTCTTTTCTTTCCACTTATCTATCACACTTAAAGGAAATCTTGAATTGATTTGATTGTTTTTTTCTAAGATAGCTACCCATATTAGTGGGACTAGCAGTTCGAATCAACACTAGTTTTCCCGGAAACACCAAGATATATTGGTTTTTTTCTGAGATAAAGGAAAAGAGGAGGAAGGTCCCAAAGACTCGGGTAAAGATGGTTTAGGCTCCTCAGGTTCAATAACCTTAGGAAATAAAGTTTCTAACCCATGGAGATTAGATTTAATGACCTCAGATAACAAAGTTTTAGGTACTTTTGTTTCAATTGTGTCAGTGTCACCAAAAATAATAGATGTGATCTCGGGTTTGTAACTCAAAGGGATAGATGACTATGGATGATCAATATCAGGAGGAGGTCTAGAAGTAGTTCCCGATGTTCCTGATTCAGTAGTTTTCATTTTCCTATGTCTAGGATGAGTGTTAGGAGTAACCTCTAGAGGAAGTGGAGGCTTATTTTTCATTCTACATTAATGAAGAGGAGGGAAATTTTGTTCTTCCACATTGGGAAATATTTTTTATTAACACAAAAGAAATAAATCAAAAAGAGGGTAATCTAGGCATAAAGGATTACCAAGAAACAGTGAATTGCAATATATAGCTTGGTTAAGAAAGGACTTAGCATATGACAACTAATTTCCCCAAATGTTGTGTTTGGTGTATCATTCTATACAAGCCAGAAGACTCAGTTACCTATGGATGGATAACAACCTTTTGGGGACTCCCATAATATATGTGATGGTACGTGGGAGTTAAGTCTATAGTAGTGATGTCTAATATGTAATCGTTTGGTGAGAGAATTCCCATATACTTTACATGTATGGAGTGCCACCAATATACCCGAAGGTACATGGAGTATAGTCCTATACACCCATATACGTGGAACAAGATTTCACCCCTGGGATGCAGCATTGGGAAACAATGATAGCTCATAAATTTAATGACGTTGGAACACCTCACTAACTTAGACCTATAAACATTTGCGTTAATGTTACAAATTCTCCTTAGGTTGATTCAATAAGTTTTACCATTTATATTTGATTATGTTTCAGTTTTAGGGCTCACCATGAATGTCACCTGAATATCCCAAAATGCAAATCAAACATGAGAAAATAGAAATCCTTTGTCTTTCAATGAAAATATAGCTAATAAAGAGGAGAAACAATCAAAATGAAGCACACAATATGTAGAAAAAAAATATACAAGATGTAATTTCCTTTCCAATGCAACTATTCCTATTATAATGTACACGTAAAACCCTAAATTCCAATGAATTTTTTTTCTTTTCACCACAATCAATTTTCAAGATGAAGAAAAATACGATGCAAATGTTCAATTACACTTCTCAAAATGAGGATTAGAAAAACAAGTCATCCAAGCGATCAACAACCAAATTAAAATAGTTCGTAAGTGACCAATTGATAAGAAAAAAGAAAAATCAAAAGCAATTCTTACGCAAGGAAAAAAACACAAATGCAAACCGAATGGAGACTTTATAGAGATCAAAAGACACTGAAGACTCAAGAAATTTCAACTGGAAGTAGACTAATGAAAACTAGGCTCAAGAACAAAGGAAACATTCATGAAAAAATAGGGGTTGACACTAGTGTAGAAGTGGCGGCAATGCATTGCAATGATGGTGCAGAGTGGGCTAGGGTGAGGTGCAACAGTCTGTTAAAGGCACGGGGGGTGCATTGGGCATGGGAAAGAGGTTCTAAAACAAAAATTACAAAAAAAGTTCAATGAAATCACTTCCTAGGTCTATTCTTGGTTGGATGATTCAACAAAGGTCTATAAAGGAGGTAATCAAACACAATGTACAAGGATACCACCAAAGGGAATACTTTGTTCCCCAGTAGAGTCACCAATTTGTTATACGGTATTTACGATTGTAGAAAGAAAGTATCTCCCCTATGCCGATGGTTAACCTTAAACAATGGAGAGACAAGACACAATGTTCTTCCTTAAACTAAATAGATGATGTAGTGAGGCCTACTTGGAATACTTCACCCACTTCCCTCCTTCTTTAGCTTGGAAGCTCCAATTCTAGCTCTGAATGCCAAAATTATAACCTACATACTCATATAACATAAGCCAAGAAACTACGAGATCTATGTAATATCATCTAAGTACTTCATTAAATAGATCAACATGGTATTGAAATAAGTGAAATAACAACATCACATATAGGAAAACAATGAATTCTTTGCATTACTATAAATGGAAGGAGATTACAACTATAAGTAGTAGTTGAACTTGTAAAACAACTCCTGCAAGTCGTTGACTTATCCTTTCCTTGTCACAATATGTACCTCCAATCACCCTAAATACATGAGATGGTGACCACTCACTAAAATAGCATAAGGAAAAAATCACTTTCTAAAAGCCAACCCCCAACCACATAGAAGGCTAGGAATATGTAGAGAAGTATGGTAAGTTAGGAGTTCTTATCGAATTACTAATCTAGGGTAAGAAATCCACCTTTGATGGAGGGATAGGATCAAAGTGTAAGTGGTGAAAACTCCAATATAAGGAAGATTAGGATTCAAATGTTTTATCCAAGGTAAGTAGTTGAAACAACTTCTGGAAACTCTTAGAAGGGGAAGCTTCTTGAATCTCGATCATTCTCTTAGATTTCTAGAACCAACATAGGTGCAAATGGGAGAAACCTGTTGGTGACTAACACAAACCATAGTGGAGCAACCTGCCGGCGAATCCACCCCTGTAGGCCTATAGGGAGTGTTGGTCCTTAAGTTGGCTTAGATGATGCAATTTACGACTGAAATTTTGGGAAATGAAAGGTACATGCATAGGGCTTTGTCCAAGATGGTGACAAGGGGGAATAGGATCTTGATTGATCCCATAAGGAGGCTTACTGATCTAATGTGAAAAAATGTCTTATAACAGCCTATATGGCTTCTGTATGGTTTAACGCAACTATGTCCTCCTCTTTGTGTTCACACTCTCTCCATTCCATATTTGTGGATCAAAACCCTGAAAATAAGCATAAGAGATCTTTAGAAGCAATCATAGAAAAATTTAGCAAGAAATTTGGGTGATTTTCATGTTAATTTTTTCCCCTCGGCACTGTGCACAACTGACTATGTTGAATAGTGTGAATGTGTGTGACTGTCTCCTTAGAAATTGCACACATCATTTTTTTCTTTGTTAGAAAAGAAGTCGATGTGCATAGGCCTGATAAGGGTGACCTGCACACATAGAGGGAGATTTTCATTTTTAAAACCCTCCCAAAAAATACAAAAAATTATAGTGAAATACTAAATAAAAAGCATGAAAATGAAGATCTCAGAGAGATAATCTACCTGAAAAATATGGGTCGTGATTTCCCCCAACAATTTGCCCAAAATATGCCTTTGAGGTTTCTTGTGAAAATGACCTATATCACTTTCAAAAGGTTAAAAACACAAATTGTAAAAACACTTTTGTTTTTGGGTTCTTTATAAGTTTTGTAGGACCATTTAAATCTTATTTTTTCCCTGACTTTTAAATCCAAATATATAGTGTTTTTCACTTTATTTTTGGGCAGAGATAATTTTTTGAGTGTAAGTGTGCATGTTATAGATTATTTATAGGAACTTATCATTTTTGTATTGAGTGTATTTTTATCACTTTTTCGAACTCGTTAAACCTTACAAAAATGCGAGACCTTGGAGTTCTCTTTACACCCTTTTCAGACTCGTTAAATATGAGAAGATCATCGAGTATTTGATTGTTCAAACTTGCAAAAGTAAATGAACAACCATCTATTCAGTATATGTTTACCCCTTTTATGGACTGAACCAGACTATTTACAATAAAGGTATACATTTTCTAATCATCATCAATAGAGTTCTCTCGCACATTATTTTTCTCTTTTTCAGGCTTGAGGGACTAATTTACTAAAAATAACACTGTGGAGATTACTTATATTTTTCTCCTGACTCCCTAAAACTGAAAACCACCAAGCTTTACTTTCTTCGGGCTCGTTAAAATTTACGTTGAAACAACTGAACGAATTTTCTTTTCATGTCTTTTTAAACTCTTTAAATATGTAAATGACATCGAATTACCCCTTCACTAGATTTGTAAAACTTAAACATTGGAGGACTCGTTAAGAATGACGAGACCAAACCACTCCTTCTTAGGGTTCATTAAAGATACTTCGAATGACTCATCTGAAAGATGAGCTTACAGGCCAAGCATATGTTATCCTCCTAAAGCTTGTAAAAAATAAATAGGTACTTGCAAGTAATGGTGTGGGGGAGGTGAGAAAGAACCTTTGTTTTGTATTTGTAAAAGGAAGTACATCGCTCTTAAACATGACACTATCACTTTTTTTCTTGGTTAGGAAATCCATTTGCTACTCAGTTGATGATACCTCATTGAATGTATTTAGCTAGTTTGGGTTTTATTTTTTGAGTCAAATGCTTCCAAGTCATCCTATCGTGTCTCACATATGTTCAAGAGAATTCCAACATTAGTTAAATTACTTTTCCAGTCATAGCCTTTAGTTGCATCGACCATCCCTAATTTAGTTTCAGATTACTCCAAACTATTGTTCTTCAAATGTTGAAATATGTTTTGTGTCATAGGCCTTGGTATGATGGGTCACTTCCTATCGACTTCATCTCATTATCTAGGAAGTTGATCTAGAAACCTTCAATAACTTAAGGCAAGCATGCCTTAATGGAAAGTTTCTCGCCTTCGATGATAGGTTTTCATCATTGACCTTTGATCAAATGATTCTATGAGTGTTCTTCATCAACACATCTATTCGCACTTCATATATTGTATTGCAAGTACCTTGAGAGCCATTGTCATTATTGGTGGCTTCTCTCACACTTGTTAATAGTTCAAATCATTGGTCGATAATCAAGTGGTTTCTACCATGTTCGACTATGATACATTCACTTGCATGGCTAGATTTGTAATATGGATCAAGAGATGGAGATCAAGACCCTAGATCTAGTTTCATCCATCCAAGATGCGTGGAGTTATTAAATATTCATTACTGTAAACATAGATCCATTGATGGGTGCATCCATACTATGTTGTTTATTGACATTCATCTTCAAATGTATTTCTGTACTGTACTTTGGGACATTTATGTTATCAATATGGGAATGCCTGCCTCAACGATGATATTATATATTGAATTGTTACTTTTGTTTGATTGTTTCAAGTTTCCGACTATAGTTTCTATCCCAAAATTTGTCATGATAAAGCACTTAAGTCGTCAAAATACCTCTTCATACTTTTCACTTTAGGGGGCAATCTGTTACATGTCATTTTGTTGCATTAGGCAACGTACCATTAGTTTTGATCTTTCACTATCCATAAATGTGTCCCGGAGTATTCCCCTACAAAGTTTGAAATTAAATTTTTCCAAAGAAAGTGGAATTCCTGAATCCCATGGTACAAAACCTTGTTTTTGGCTACCTACACAGTTCCCTAGTCAATTTATGTGCGTACACAAAGAATACCATTAGAAGTTGTGCATAAGTATGCACTGTCTTATGTTGTGACTTGTGAACATGACTTAACACATGTAAAAATAAAAAATTAATGTCTAAAAGCATTTTTTGTATCATCTATCCCAACCAAAAATATTCGAATGGTTTCCTATTCGGTATTGATCCCTCCCATCATGAAGCAATTCCCTCTCTTTGTGGAATCCCTATCCACCATTAGTGGATCTCATCCCTTGGAAAATGGATCCCAAACTTCCCACTCTCGATGTATAAATCTAACCCAAGCTTGAGGATTAAGAAGTACTATTAGAAGTAGGCTTATGCTACAAGATTATGGTTGGAAGGCTATTCATTCAAGGAGAGGGTTGGGTATTGTGGGAAAGGACTTGCAACATCAAGGCTATATGGTTTTAATTTTATTCTCCATTTCATTAATATAAGGTAATTTTTCTTTATCAATTACATCTTTGTTTATATAATTTGTACGATTCCTTGATCACCTACATAGATTTTTATTGCATATTGATTATTTTATGGTATATGATTAGTTAGTTATTCCATTTATCTCATGATTATATATTGGATGCTTTGATCTCTTGTTTGTTTCTGTCAACGCATATCTCCTTTAGGATATCATGGAGAAGTTGTGGGGAGTTACGTGAAGATCTCTGAAGCATCAAGGAGTGGATGAATGGGAGCTATGAAAGGGACTTCATTAAACATTTTGTTTAAACGATAAGTGGCCTCTATCATCATACTAGTTTTAGTCAATTATATTCTAGAGAAAGGTAGCAGTTATTGATTGTGTTTTACTAGGTTTCTTGGAATTCTAGGGATATCTTTGTTGTCCACAAGAGGAATAAGTCCACGTAATAACCACATACTAATTATTGTGGTATTGATTCAAATAATTCTTATTATGCATGTAAAATCAAAGGCTCCATCTATTCTAGTTTGATAGTTAACTTACCAGTTATTCACTAGTTTCCGAACAAGGAATTCCATATTCTTTCTTATTTCCAATCTATACATCATTTGAGGTTATGGATATCAACAGATTTGTTATCCAATTCATAAAGAAGTAAATCTTGGCCAATTTCTTATAAATTTTTCCTCTGTTACTCTTACTTGTTTTCTATGTTTATATATGTATATAGAACATCCCTGTGTGTGAAATTCAAGTACTATTGATGATAAGGACGAAACACTATTTGGAAAGGATATGTGAATCGTATACTTCAATGATTTTTTAATGATTAACACTATCAATGCTACTTTCGGTTTCTAATAGGAAATATATTCTCCCATAATATTGGTTTAGTATTTGTCTCTTTTAATATACATCATGTTTTCCATTGACCAGAAGGAAGCAAAAACATCAAATTCTTACTTTCTATTATAACAACTAGAAGTTTTGGCTAACAAAATTAGATGCAGTATAACCGCAGTGCCTTAACAACAATGTCTTATTAAATATAGTTAGATCTATAGCAAAAACGTATACACAGTTTACTGAATCATAAATTCAGCCTTAAAGAAAAACTCATACTTCGAATGACCCAACAACTTTGTCTCTACCGTGAATATGATTTCCTAGAATTATGGTTTCTAAACTGATAGCCTCCTACAATAAATTCCATTGAGACATGCTCGTTTTAAGGTAATAACTTCCCTACTCAGTAATAGAGAAGAAAAGCAAGTTCTTTATTCAACTAATTCTATATTATTTTATATATATGTAGCAGAATTTCTCCGCATAGACACTTGTGCCCTCTAGATGTAATTCAGTCACGTAGAATTAATTTTATATGTTCTTAAATTTAATTTTACAGAATGCATGCAGAATAGGGAAAATTAGTTATTGTTACTTACATGCATAATCATAGTGATACTCTATCTCGACAAAATTAACAAATCTTGAGAACTAAAATAAAATATATCGATAAATTTCCAATCAATGAGAACATCCCTATATAATTTCATATACTATAAAAGTAACTTACAAAAACAACTAATCTAACAATAATTGTTGTGTGGAAAATATAATTGAGAATCTAACACCTTGTCACCCATCCTAGAACTGCTTTCCTCTAGTTCACCCTTGAGCTGAGAATTTCTTGCCAAGGAGTAAAAAACACTTATTGATCCCTTCAATGGGTATTTAATACATTTCTTTCATGATAAAGTTTCCTTTAGCAGCGTCCCGCTTTTGTTGACCTTTTTATGCACTTGCCTAGGATTATCCATAAAAGCCTGCCTTTCTCTCACGTGACACTTTTATGCTTATCCAAGCTTAGCATCTTTATCCAGCTAAGAAACTTAACGTATTTTTCTCTCCCACCCATTAATATTATCTATAATATCATCTAGAATTGTTATCATGAAAGAATTATCTAATCTCATTTACCAATGATATTTTATTTTTGGAAAGAATCTCATTTCTAGGTGTCTCATTCCCAAGCACATGCATCACATTTATTTATTTATTAATAATTATTCATTTACATAATTATTAGAATATTCTTCATAGATTTTCCACCATTATTTCTAACATAACTTAGTCTAACTAAAAAAATATTACAATGATGGAGGGGTATTACATTCTCCTCCACTTTTATTAACATTGTCCTCCGTTTTCATTGTCTAGTTTCTTCTTCCTGAAATTTTTTGGATAACTTTTATTCTTTACATATTCTTCCTCCCATGCATCTTGTTAGAAGTAAAGGCTTTCATTGCACTTTATCCTATGAACATATTGATTTCCAAGCTAGATCTCTTTCTAGTTTAAGATACAAAGGGTTTTGCTAGAAGGTCTCCTTCGACTGAACCTATATAATTTTCCACTCAATTACATCAAAGTTATCATGTACCTATTTCTTGAGTAACAATACATGAAAACATTAAAAAATTTAATATCACTGAGAAATACTAATTGATAAGATACCATTCCCATTTTGTTTGTTTTATATGGTTTTTGTATTTTGCTAAATCTTTGTGTTTTCGGAGAAATTTCATATTTTCTTAATACTGAAAAGAAAATACTTCCTATCTTTCACACTTTCAATCAGCACTTTATTTCATCGGGTGTGATGACTCAACTCTAAAGCATATATACTCTTGCATTTACACCTTTCTCCTCCTCTAACACATTTGGATACATGTTGAATATGTGCCTTTTAATTTTCACCTGTACTCAACATACTATCCACATGCATCCAATAAGGTTAGGACCATTAATATATTACTACAATAGACCCCGTGGCCATTCCCATTAACATGAATATTGTTTACTTATAAACTTCAATATACAAAATTGTACATTTCTTTTCAAGATAACAATTATCAAGGAACTATTTATAGCATGTTATAATTAATTATTATTGTATCACTTGTGCATATAATATTTCATCCATTTTATGATTGTTAAGTTATGATTAAAAAGATCTTCAATTGGACTTAATTATGCCCCCCTTTAACTTTTTTTCTTCATTGTTCATTAGTTTTCATGATTAAACCAACATAATGTATTTCACGAGGTATGACAGATTTTCTCCTTTCTTCATTCAAAACTATAGGGTTCTAACCCCGAAATGATTTCATTCTAGTAATTCAAAGTTTCTTAGCCCTTGTTAGGAGCTAATGTAATTTATAATTGTTATTTTGATACTCTACTATCACTTCACAGAGATCTTGTACTTTTATGGGTAGAACATTCTACACGTCGATATGTTGTTGATTTCATACCAAGGTGGTTGAATCTAGTCTCTTCTTATAATACCAACACTTATTTTCTTGTGTATACTTTTTCATTGATTCCACTCTATATTCCTATTATGGTGAGCAAATATATAAGGATTTTTTTTCTAAATTCCTCAATTGAAGAGGTCACCAATCAACTATCTGTTACCTTGGTAACACATTTCATTTTCTTTTCCCAAAATCTTATCATTTGTTCCAACAATTTCATTCAAAAGATCCTTGGTAGTTTAATTCTCAACCATAAAGGTGTAATATTGAGAATACTAATGCTATTAGCATTTGCTTTCTTGATAGTAGTATTTTAGTTGTATCACTATGAATATTAACTATGGTCAAGAAAATTACTTTTTCCATACTTGTTGTATGTTATTTGTGAGCTAATAGTTCTTAATTCTTCTTTTAATCCATTTCCTATCTATGTTTATATACATTACAATGACTTGTATATTATGGACACACTACATGCTCCTTTCTCTCTAACGACAAACTTTTCTTAGAAAATTTGTTTAAAAACAAAAAAACTTGGTACCCTCAGCTTCTAATTCAAGTTCTTACTTTATTCCATTGTAAGAACCT
This sequence comes from Pinus tabuliformis, assembly GCA_031772625.1. Classification (NCBI taxonomy): domain Eukaryota; kingdom Viridiplantae; phylum Streptophyta; class Pinopsida; order Pinales; family Pinaceae; genus Pinus; species Pinus tabuliformis. Next base: position 993,742,934 of record CM062810.1, on the reverse strand, counting down.
ATAGTGGATTCTATATATAAGATTACTATTTTACATTTCCATTTATTATGCATCTAAGGCATATTCCAACCTTCATTTCCCTTGCAAAAATGTATCTAGTACAAGTTTCAATTTTAAAGTGCATATTTTCCATTTCCTGAGTCATTGATTTGAGTGACTCTCTCCCCTCTTCAGCACTATGTTCCTTACACTGCTTGTCCCAACTGATCATCTCAACATTGTAGGTGTTATTAAACTTAGCGTGGTGCATATGATTTTGGTCAATTTAGATCAAAATCCACCATTGTCCAAGTCAACCCTTATTAACATAAAAATTATATTGTGTCCTTAACTAAGACACAACCTTAATCGAGTCGGAAAGAATAACAGTATCACCTTTTGGTTTTATATAAGAAAACAAGAAGTTGTATGTCTACATTCCCAACCATTTTTATAGTTTGGAAAATATTTGATTCTTCTTTCACCTATGTCCAACTTGTATCTCTCTTTTTTATTGTAATGAAATTAATATATTTTCAATGTTATCTATGAAAACCTCCTAAGATATTCCATTTATAGGTCTTCATCAAGATATTGAGATAAAAACCACCCTATTTCCCATAATATCTCTTGAACCTTAATAACCATTTCTCCTAATATTGACATGCAATAATCAATTGGTAGTGAAGAGATCAATATTCTCTACAAAACTAGACAAGTAACCTAAACTAGACTTTGATGAAAAGGATCTCAACCTTATTTCCTTTATATATTTCTTCCATATTTCCTCACAGTTATGCCAAGTAATGTGACCATTGTTGCATGCGACATACAGAATACATTATTTCCATTTCTCCTTCTTATAATATGTTTTAAAAATGGGATTATGGTTAATGAACTACTTGCATTGCTCTATTTTATGCTAATATTTGATACTAGTGGTTAATATATACATTAATCATGTATACTTAAGTGTACAACAGTCTATTATTAGTATAATCTAGTCTATTTGTCCTAATTGCCCATAAATTTGGTTTTACCATTACCTTCATTGTAATGTTTAGAATTTTTATCTATTCCCCTACAGAATCATCACTACTCTTATCTGCTTCCATAGCTATACTTTTGTAATTGATGGTAATCTAAGGGTTAATATAGGGTATTTCTGTGCCTATGTACTCCTTATAATTCCTTTTTTCAGAGCATTGTCTCAAAGCTATTAAGGACAATCAATTGGATTGAATATTGGGTGTATTTTTTTATTTATGTATCTGCTCTAATTTAAGGATTCGATTTATCTTTCTACATTAAATACTGCTATAGGCAGCATCCTCTGAGGTGGGTGATTTTAGTGTTCAATAATTCAAGTGAAAATGTTCCTTAAATGGACCATTTTTTAGTCATGTGTTGTACCTGTATAAAGTAAATTTCAAGACAAATAAAACCCTTATAAGGTTAACAAAAACCTCTACTTCTTAGAGAAGACCAAGAGGGTCTATCATCTAGTGTTAAGGCTTCCCAATCTATTTCACTCCGACTAAACTCAATTACAGAGGCCTGTTATTGCTTATCATTCATTGATGTACAAAACATGGAATGTGGTCGCTATAGATTTTGTTTATGGATAATTAAAATTATATCTATATATATTTTTTCTTTACATTGAATAAACAAACACAATGTTGAAGTTTAGGACTCATGTAAAACCTACTGAAAAATCAATGCATATCAATTCATTCATAACCGAGGGTTAAAATAATTTCTAGAACACATTCAACTTTCTTTTTCCCTTGGTTCATTTTCAAATTAGTCTTCTGCACTATTGTGTGAAAGGCTTTAGGTACAAGCATGGATTTATTATCCTACAAATTGCAAGAATCTCCATTTGTGGATCATAAAGACAGTTAAGTATTTTGTTTACCACTCTTGTAGTTCAAGTCTAATCTACAAACAAACATAACCTTGCATGATAATAATAATAACAAATAATCCAAAAAAAACTAATGGTTTCTTATTTAGCCACCAATACAGATTAATTTCATTTAATGCAACCATTGCATTATGGCTCATGCTTGTCAGGTTTTTTATAATGACATTACGAAACACTTCTCCGAAGAAACCTCCTTGAACCTAACCTATTAGGCTTAGTTTCATTTGCATCACCTTTGAAATTTTTTCTCCTACAGTAAATTAGCCATTGTTATTGTTAAATTTATGAACTCTACATGTCTCATTTTAACGACCTATAATTACAATTTTTTTCCCAAGCCCATTGGGTCTGAGAGTTGAACCTAGGGCGCTGATACCATATGTCGCAGACCCGATTTTCCCTACCCTCACATTTATTTTTTTGAGTATATAGTAAAAAGACACTTTTCCTTACACTGGTTATTTAGTAATCTATTGTAAATCAAGTGTGCCACCATTTCCACATGAAATAATATTAAATAATTCCTACCCTTGTCTCTAATAGTCCCTTGGTAAGCCTTTTAAACAATAACATGATATCTTCATATTGTTTGAACAATATTTACTAGATACTAATTGGGGGTGCTGACCCACAGTGTACTTTTCTCAATGAAAATACATATACGTTGAAAAGTTAGGGCTCGCATATGTTTATAATTATACTTATCTTGATTATAGGAAACACTTGTTTCCATGGAATTGGGGCTTGAATTTCTATACATGGAGTTTTGTTGGTCCACTATACATGTATTAGTATTAGCTATGAGTGGTCCACCCTCCAATGTCCATTATCATATCTATAGATCTATCAAAACTAGTATAATGTTGTCTTGTTTTAATGTCGTTAATTGATGTATTAATAAATTAAATTCATTTCATGCAATTGCTTCAATATACTCATGTACCCATGTTAGTGGAGATGTTTTATTCTCTCATAGTTTATGTCTTTAAAAATGGCTTGAATGTCAATTCCCCTAACCTTATGACTAATGGTATATCATTCTCATCATACAAATGTACCTATTTGTTATATTACCTGTGCCCACTAGTGCGGTACACCCCATTGCCAATTCAAGTGGGTAGCCTGGTGTATAAGTTATGTAAACATAATGCCATTGCTTTCAATGTGATAGGCTAGCATGGTATTGAGTAATATTATGAATTTTGTTGTTACTCCTAAGCGTCCAGGTGGTATTAATGATGAGACACATGTTATGTATTATCACATGATCACATTCTCCATAGTTGTTTAATTTTTTATGTTGTAAAATTCACTACATAGCGAGATTAATATTCGATGTATTATGATTTAAGTGTTATGTAGGACCCTGACACAACCTTCCTTCATAACTGTATCCCTACTATTTATTAAGGTTATACAACAGTTATACCCTCACTAGTACCACTTCTCCTTGGAGGTTTAGCCAACCATTAAACTAATGCCACACTTACCTTCGTGACATGAAGGCCATCTGATTGTCGTCTCAGCAATTGGATGGTTTTGTTGTAGAATTTCGGTGATGGGGATGCGATATTGCACATCGAACGATTGAAATTACCATCAACACCATATCCCACTTTCTTTGAACCCTAACTTCTTTATAGCTACACCTTTCCACTATATTCTCTATGTTGGATAGCATCACGTGTTGCTCGATGTTTTTATTTTATTTTTGTCTATCTATCGGTGTGAGAAGGCCATGAAAGCCAACAAAATCTACAAACCCTCATCTCACGCAATTTTTTTGGCATTCCTCTATGTATTAGCTTATATTACATTATGTTATGCTTTTACTATAATGAATTGTTACTTCATCTTCTAATTCCCTATGTTGATGTTTTCCTGGTTTATTGCGCATTCACTCAGTGACTACTCTGGCATGGATCTCTTCTTGAATATTAGTGTGACATTTTCTATGGTTTCCTTTCAATTTCCCATATTTCTCTACAGCTATGAATGATTCTTGGTTCCATGGTCGAGGAATTTATCATATTCCAAAAATTATGGAAAACAAGGTAACATAGTTTATATATCTTTCCTCCAAATTTGGGTGAATCGAGCCTTCAAATGGTCATTTAAATTGGGTTATTTCTAACCTTAACTTAGCACCTTTCCACTTCACCCTCAATAGATAGAGTGGATTGGTCCTATTTCAAAGGAAATTGAGAGGAGCATACTCTAACTTACTAGGTACAACCTTTCATTCTCAGTTAAGATTTCTTTTTTTAATGAGTTTCATTTCTTAATTTCTTGTATAGATTTTCAACAATATTTTGTAGCATTTACATGACTAAGGGTTATCTTCTATTTATAGTTGTACACAACCCTTCCTTGAAGTTTCATTGCCAATAAATCAACTACTTACAGTCAGCCTCGATATGCCCTCTTTCTATTTCCAGGTTAGTTTAATTTCTTGGTTGGGGATTTGATAGCTTGTTTATGTAACTCTATAATATCTGGCTTATTTTAGTTACATACCCCTTTATTGTTGTTTTCTAGGATTGGATTCGCAGAGGTTTCCACTATTTTGGGCCTTATTCTTAAAGTATTGTATTGCACCGTATACCCATAATGTTCATAAAATAATATTTACATAATATGCGTTAAATATAGTTTACCTTCCTTTTATATTTATTTTTAGTTTTGTTTTCCTTAATTTGATGCTTACAATCAGTAATTTACTCCTAGAGGCAGTCAAATATTTAGCGTGCTTCAGGCGTTCATTCCCAGTTTTCTATTCTGAACATCTCGACTGTAGTGTCCTCCACCTTTTGGAGATTCAAAGATATTTATATTCCTATCAATTTCCTTTAGCTATGTCTCTTTAAAAGAATCATAGTTTTTACGTTTATATACCTCACTAATTAACTTATGATGATTTTTTTATCGTGGATTATTGTTTCACTACAGAATTGATGACGAAGTATACAAGTTTCTGTACTGTAAATGAATCATTTTCTCTGGGTTTTGCCAACAATATTTTTAAACATTCTTACTGTCTTCTCTATTACCAAGTAGTAATTGTTGTGGCCTTCATTGAAATAATCCTTATTGTGCATTTAAAATTAAAGGCTCTATCTATTTTGGTTTGATATTTATCCTACCAGTTATTCACCGATTTCCCAACAAGGAATTCGATATTCTTTCTTATTTCCAATCTATACATGATTCTAGATTATGGCTATCCACAGATTTGGTATCCAATTCGTAAAGAGGTAAATCTTGGCTGATTTCTTATAAAATTTTCCTCTATTAATCTTACTTCATTTATATGTCCAATTCTAACACACACACACACATATATATATATATATAACATCCATGTGTGTGAAATTCAAGTTCTATTGACAATAGGGATGAAAAACTATTCATAAAGGATATGTGTATCGTATACTTCGATAGTTGTTTAATAATTGACATTGTCAATACTACTTTTGGTTTCCAATAGAAAATATATTCTCCCAAAATTTTGGTTCAGTATCTATCTCCTTTAATATACAACCATCACTGACCAGAAGGAAGCGAAAACCTAAAATTCTTACTTTCTATTATAACAACTAGAAGTTTTGGCTAACAAAATTAGATGCAGTATAAATGTTGTGCCTTAACCATAGTGTCTAGTTTGATATAGTTAGATAGATAGCAAAAAAGTATATACAATTTATTGAATCATAAATTCAGCCTGAAAGAAAAACTAATTTGAATGACCCAATAACTCTGTCTCTACCATGAATACGATTTCCTAATAATTAAAGTTGTTAAACTGATAGCCACTTAAACTAAATTCCATCGAGCCATACTCGTTTTAAGGTCATAACCTCCCTACTCACTAATAGTGAAACAAAAAAAGCTATGTATTCAACTAATTCTGTAGAAGTAAATATATATGTAGTGGAATTTATCCACGTAGATACATGTACCCTATAAATGTAATTCAATCACACAGAATTAAGTTTATATGTTCTTAAATTTAACTTCATAGAATGCATGCAGAATAGGGAAAACCAATTATGATTAAATAATCATAGTGATACCCTATCTCGACAAAATTAACAAATCTGACAGCATTCTAGCCAACCTACAATTTTTTTTCTCGATCTCACCTTGAGCTAAGAATTTCTTTCCAAAGAATCAACAACCCCTGTTGATCCCTTCAATGGGTATTTAATACGATAAAGTTTCGTTTAGTAGCCTCCCGCTTTTGTGGACCTTTTTATCCACTTGCCTAGGATTTTCCATAAAAGCCCACCTTTCTCTCCAGTGACACTTTTATTCTTATCCAAACTTAGCATCTTTCTCCAGCTAATCAACTTAATGGATTTTTCTCTCCCATCGATTAAGCTTATCTAGAATCTCATCTATAATTCTTATCATGAAATAATTATCTAATCTCATTAGCAATGAGATTTTATTTTTGCCAAGAATCTCATTTCTAGGTGTCTCATTCCCAAGTACATGCATCCCATTTATTTATTTATTAATAATTATTCATTTACATAATTATTCCAATATTCTTCATAGATTTTATGCCATTATTTCTAACATAACTCAGTCTAACCAAAATAATATTACAACAACGGAGGGGTATTACACTATAAGAGGACAAACGTTGGTGCATCAAGATTGGAACAGTTTGACCATGTAAGGCATCCACTAAACACCATTCTAGTGTGAAAACCACACATGAGAGAGCACAAGAGGCTGGAGTAGATAAAAACCTTTGTAAAATAGTATCAGTGTCCTCCTACCTCTATTTTTTATTTGGTTCATAATGAAAAGGTTCTAAACCCGCCTATTAAATCCTTTTCTTGAAGGATGTTTATTCATAATTCCATTAAAGGTTTCAATGTAGATTACTAAATCATGGAATTTCCTCATACATACTAACCTCATAGAAATTATTTTACATAGCTAACAAAGCCTTGATGTTTTAGTAACGTCTCCACTCATAGGTGTTTCATTTCCTTGCCTCAATTGACAAAACCATTGTTTTTGCACCTTAGATTTTTCTCTCACATGGCCTAGTAGTTATTGAGGCCCTCTCATATCTGGTTTGTGTTATTGATGTAGATATAATTTTTCTAAAGAATGTATGTTAGGTTAGCTTGCACTAAATTACCTGGCGTTCGCTTCCAAGAAATTACCCAAACACTTGCAGTGAATTGAAATGAAGACAACTTGATTTAAAGGAAGTGGAATTGAATAATTGTTTACCATGTATAGATTTCTTAAATATGCAGTGGTGGAGGAAAAATATGTCACATTATTTCACTTCAAATAATGAGGAATAATATTTTACATTATTAGTTTCATATTAGATTCTTTATGATCCTGTTGTAGTGGCTACAACCACCCTCCAAAAATTTTCCTTAGCTTCATTTTGGAGCCTCCCTACCAACCATTCACAACAACATGTCTTGCCTTGTCAAGTACATAACCTTCAATGATTTTCTTGAAAAATGACAACCTGTCCATCAAAACTTGTTGCATCTGCCTCAGAGGTTGTCTCACAGAATTTTGTCTAGCTGCAGGCTGAGAAGCTCCCTCAAGAAATTGTGCAATTATGTCTGGCAGCCTACTGGGCTCCAATAATGTGAAAAACTGCATGTCACTATTTACTAGAAAAATTGCACAATTCCTCGTAGCAGGACTTCTCAGCCTAGAAATTACACAATTCTAGACAGTAATCAGCTGCTCTTCCTAGAAATTGTGTAATCCCTCTAGGTAGCTAGCCCAGCTCCCTCCTAGAAATGAGCGTTTTTTTCCTCCCATCTAAGCAGACTATTGCATGTGCAGTTAAGTTGACTAGTTCCCTCCAGGGCCGAGAAAAAAATATTTTCATGCATGGGATGCTTCTCCCAAGGCAGCATGCAAAGGAATCCCTTGATTCAATGATCTACTCTTAGCAGATAGAGGTTGCATGCAAGGATCATTATAGAAACCTCCCACCAAGTGTCGCTCTTCCTAGACTTGTGGCATGTGCGTCACATCTTCAATTTTACCAAAACTCATGAACCAGATGTTGCAGACTCATTCCTCACATCGACCTTGCAGTTATGACATCCCACATTGCATCTAGGATTCATTGGCACATTCAGCTCAGTTGTTTTGGGGTAAGCCTGCCTTCCATGTCTTATGTTGCATTTCTGTCACCTTTTGTGTTTTTCTTTATGTGATTATTGTCTGCTTGATTTCAATGAGAGCTTGTTGTCATTTTGATGCATGTTAGCTTGTAGAAGGATCGTTTTAGTTTTTGTTCACATCTCACTATTGTCACATGCATGACATTGTTTTGCATGGACGATCATCATTGCAGTGACTCGCTTCATGCACATGCATGCCTTCCCATTTTCTGAATCATGTGCTTGTTGTTTGCATGAATCATGATTCACTCTTGGTTGCAATCATCTCATCATGCATTCACACTTCTCATGCTTTTAGTCACCCGTCGACTGGACTGGGCTACCTTGGCCCAGATGTGCCTTGCTGGGCTAGCACTGCACATTTCCAAAAGTGAAGGCCCTGCCTTCACTCTAGAAATTGCATATGTCTACCCAGGCACTGACCTCCAAGCATGCACTGCGCAATTCTTGGAGGGTATGTCTTGTTGGCCCAAAAACTGTGCAAGCAATTTGTTGGTTGCATGTCATTGTTGACTGAAATTGCCCATTTCACAATTTCAGTCCTCAACAAGTGAGGTTGGACTATGCATTGTATATTTCCAATAGTTAGTAAACCTACTGATAGCGCGAACAGTGCCTTGCGGATTTTTGGCAGTCAGTCTCCCAACATTTCGCCGGAAATTGTGCAACCTTCGTGATCATTCACATAGGTATGTTTCAAGTCAGTCCTCAAGTTCATTTTGGTTTTCGACTGATAGATTACTTGCCATGAGTGTTGCCATGTCTCTACTTATTACAGGTGTTCATCTGCCTTTTAGAAGCACAGGTACAATGGTTTCTAGGAGAGTAGAGTTGAAGACATCGTTCAGATCACACTTGGGTATGCATTCGATCAATTGTCTATGAACTTTCCTACCCATGAAGACATTGAGTTATTCGTAAACAAGGACATCAAGAGATGATGGCAGTGGCATCACAGCAAGGACCACCATCACTAGCAACTGAAGGCAACATACCGGATGCAACGAACGCAAGACGAAGTTTGTTGACAACACAAAGGCGAAACAAAGTTGCAAGCTCAAGCAGATCCACCTATGATGAAAGAAAATTTGGAGACTCGGGCTATGAGGTGACACCATGACATGGAGATCACATGAAGACAAAGAACATAATAGAGAAGGAGTTGCATGTGCCAAGGCAACAACTCAATGAAGAATAGGAGCTGCATAGATGAGAGAATGAGTTGCAGCAGGAACGGGTACAACAAGGGATGCAACATGCATTCACGAATGAAATTGTAGCCGTACAAGTTATAGATCGATCCCAGTAGCTAGCACAGAGTAGACAAGGTGAGGATTGATGTTGATCACATGCAAGGGAATTCAATAGTATGCATGTCATTGTACACACGCATGCGATCCCACACATTTGGCACACTCGTCGAGGCAAAGACACGAAGCAAGTCCAACTAGAGCTAGACATGTATTTGACAAATTGATTCACACGGCCACTAGCACTTGCTTGGAGATCAATGTATACACTATGCATCAACATGTCGTTGGTCCAGTCGCACCGAGGATGACCAAGTGCGTGCTATCAGACAAGTTGGACTGAGGTGCAATATCAGTGTACTCATATGCAACTGAAGGAAGAGTTTGCTTCAGCATGATATCACCATTAAGCACATGGGCACCATCACTAATGAGTAAGCTTGGCATCACTTCGCCACCATCAACCATCACAAGGATGTTAAGAGTTGGTCTCACCACAATGGTCTGAGTGTTAGTGATGTCTTGCATGGCTTACTCAAGCCATTATGTCTCACATGGGTACATGTGAAGATTGTATGTAACGTCTTGTCAAGTGTAAGTTTAAGTGTCGATAGTGGGTGTACCAGTCATAGAGTAGATGGAGAGTCATGAGGGTAGATGAACTGTCACAAAGGGGAATTTCAAGGGTCACCCCACCCTTTGCTATAAATAGAACCTCATAAATCATTGTAAATGATTTTGGTCAGCGAAGCTTCCAATAAGAATATCTTAGAGAGAGATTGGACAATATTGTAAGGAGCCTTGGTTTCTCCACTTTGCAGAGCTATTACATCTCTTTGGAGGAGCAGGCAGTTGTGTTTGTAATGTTCCACTATTGGAACTGGTGGTTGGACATGGATGTATTGTATAAATGGAACTTACACTTCTTAATATAACAAGATATGACACATTGCATGCATATGTTGTATTGTATTCTATGCTATCTAGTTTACTCTAAAAGATATATGTACCTATTTTCTTACACATGCACATATAGCTTTTTGTGTATGTATGTATGAATCTTTCTGAAATGTGTTGTTGGTTTAAACATCACTTTGGATTGCCACCTAACTTGTGTTCCATGTTGTGATGCATATTTTCTCATGTCTTCCCTTCTTAACTCTATGCTATTATAGGTTTCCAAGTGGCGCACTCATTTCAACCCCCATGTGTTAGAACCTCTCATGCACCTTCCTTGGCTCACTGCATATGTCACACCCTTGCTACCAACAAAGTTATCTTAGTTGCCTTTGTGTGAAATCGCAGTCAAGGCATTACCATACGACCCACTACTGGGACTCCTACCCCAAATGGTCTGAGGTCTAATTGGGACTTCTTACCAGGGAGATCCCTTGTCATGTTGGTGGGTCCAGCACCGTCAACATTTCTGGCACTAGCAGGAGGGCCAAATATCAAGCTGAGCCCTCATCTTTTGTTTTGAATTTTCGCACATCTATCATGGAGTTTGTTATAGTTCGCCCTCTGAAATGTCTGTCCAACAGTCATATCTTTAACATCAAGAGGTAGTTATGTGATTAATTGTCACAAATCATGTATAATGGTGAAGGTGAAGTAGCCTAGCATGAGCACTTACATGACTTCCATGCTCTCATGAAGGGCATGGAATATTTTAATGAAACAGAGGTCTCTTCGTTGCTCGTACACACACTTTGTGACCACCCATCACAATGGTTTGGCACACTACCTCATAACTCCATGCACTCATTCAAGTAGTTCAACAATCTAATCGAATATGTTTTCCACCATTTTGATCCTAAGGTACTTGATAAAAAATTGTTAAAATAATGGAAGGCCCCACACAAATCACCTACAAGGTTTTAGGAGTGCTTCCTTCTATTCATGTTTGAAGCCCCAAAAAGTCAAATGAAATTTCAGTATCTCATGGACATATTTGAATATTGCCTTATCCAATATGTCAATCCCAAGAAGAAGTTAAAGCTCAAATCCCACTCAACATACTTCGATGATGGAGTTGCACAATCACGGATGAGCACAGTTGTTGTCACAAGTGACTGTTTTCCACCCCTCATCAAACAACTCCACCATCACTAAGTGATGTGGGAGAGCATGAACACACTTCTATTCAACCATCACATCCTCCCAACATTGCTCCTGCTGATTTTTGCGCAAGCTTGGTTGGTAATGCCATGGGTTATCACATGTATTTCGTACCTCAACCTCCATCCTCGTATTCTGATCATCCTCTGGATTTCATTGTCTTATGTTCTTCTGTTATGAAGTCTACAGATGTTTTGAATGAGGATCGATCTATCGACAAAGTTGGTGTTGCAAAAACAACATTCGTTGTCATTCATGAAGATTATGACTGGGAGCTTGAACATCCACCAGTAGTAGAGGACCATCTGTGTCTGTCCATACCTTCTCTGTCTTTCCCTGACTTCGTTGCTAATCCTACCATCCCAGATTTTTCATGTGTATCTCCGTCCACAGAAGCACCCATTGTTGATCATTCGCTGACACATTGAATGTTATTCTATTATCTGACAACGAAGAGGGCCAATCATTCTTTGAACATCCACTTGATCTTTCATCTACCTTTTCTAGAAACAAAGAGGGTGAACATCCTTTCCTCTTATATACCTCTTTGTCTAATTCTTTAAATCATGAAGATGTTGTTACAGGGAAAAGTGTTTATGCAGAATTGCTAATCCCACTAAGGCGTGATAGCTACCTTAGAAACAAACAAAGTAAAACTACTTTCGTTTTCCTTTATGAAAGATAGATGAGAGAAGAATAAAGGAGACTAACCTCTCTCTTGCACTTGGCTCCTTGCTCGATTCGTCTCTCTTCTGATAGTCCTTCGCTACTTGTTTTCTGGTATACCCAGCTTCACAGAGTACCTATAGAATCAAAGCAGCATAACACTATACAAGAACATGGATCTACTATCATAAACAATCTAGGATCAGATGTAAATTGACCATACAAATGCATAAAACATAAATGGCACAAGAGTATGGAGGAAAACTTGAATAGCTTTATTGATAATCAAGAAAGAGCCAAGAGAGTTACAACCAGTTGTTTTGACCCAGCATCATCCTCTCAGCAAGTGAGCCCTTCTTCACCTCATGCAAAGCTTAGATCACCCAACACTATGATGTTGCCTCAAGAAATCAACAGTAATTCCTTACAAGATGCTAAATTCCAGCCTCCGGATCTCTGAGATGAGGGATCCATATATAGATGTCTGTAAGGGAGATGAGTCAGCTTGTGATTTGATTAGTGTCTTCCCTCTAATAGTTCTTGCTTCCACTTGGAGATTAATGATCTCTTACTCATCCTTGGTCGAATTCAGAGAAGCAAGTGTCACAGGAGAAGTTTCTGGAAGATTCCATGCTTCTCCACCTCGCAGATTGACACTGCCATTTGTCTCTTCTTGCCAATCGCACCCCATAGAAGGGATTTTTGAAATGCAATGCACCCACTGAGTATACTTAGGTGAGATGCAACGCACTTTGCCTATGGAGCAGGTGAAATGATCCTGTTTTGACCAATTCTAAGTAGATTTTCATGGAGAAATTCTGGGAGAAGCTGTAATCAATTGACCTTGTTCCTTTAGGGGTTGGAACAACACTTTTAGGGACTTAGGAGCCATTGGTTTATGGACATTTTATGCTTGGGGTTGCAGTGCCCAAAAACGTCTATAACAGTTGCCCCGTAAAGCATGAGGTCATTAATCTTTTTTGATGTCGAGTGAAATGATTTATCATGAGGATCTAAAGCTATTTCAAGCTGGGAGGAGACCTGTAATAAGATACAATACAATACATTATCTTCATAATATTTTCATGATCTAGCTGAGGCAGGCATTCCCATGCTCAGCTTTATAAATTCATTTTCATGTACATATGACAGACAATCGTCTAAGTGTATACTGATGATTCTGGAGGAGCCATCATCCCATAGATTGGATGATTATCTGTGCAGCAATGATGTACATTTGATATCTTTATTCTCCTGAATATATATCGTAGCCCGGATGGATGAAACTAGATCCGGGGTCTTCAATCTCGTTCGATCTTCACTCAGAGTACAAGTCAATCCATGTGAGGGATGTTCTGGAGTCGAACATGGAAAGACATCGCTTGATTACCAGCCAATGATGTAAGTTGTTAACAGGCACAAGAGGAATCACCGATAATGATGATGATCCTCAAGGTACTACAGTACAATTCACGTGGTGTGAATAAGGGACTTGGCATCGAACACCACGCAAAATCTTTCGGTCGAAGGCCATTGATGTAAACCTGTCGCCGAAAGTGAGAAACTTGCCATTGAGGCCTGCAAGCTTCAAAGTACTAAAAGGGGTGTCCCTAGATCGACTTCTTGGATAATGAGCTGATATCGACAAGAAGCAATCCGTCATAGGAGGGCCTTAATGAATCCCACATCAATGACACGGAACAGAGCAAACGATTTGAATGGAGGTGAAAACAATCCAGTGATATAAGGTTCAGGGTGGCGGTCATGAAAGAATGGAGCGTAAATGTATTGCAGTGGGTGAGACACAGGTGAATTCTCTGAGTGACTTCTCTTGAACATATCGGCGACACTGACATGATGGATTGGTAGCATTAACCCCAAATGTGGGTGGTGTGATGTGACCATGGTGATGTGACCGGTGAATGAAACAACCCAACCCGACTTGGATGCGGAGTGAAAGTGTCATGTTCAAGAGCGACTTGCTACCAATAAAGTTTCTTCAAGTTTTCTTCCCAATTTTTCCCCAGTCATTGCTGACCAGTACCTCTTTACTTTTGTCAAGCTTGAGGAGGATAACATATTCTTGTTCTATAATTTTCCCTTCGGGCAAACCCATCGCTATGTTTTAACAAGCCTAGCGATAGTGAAACTCGCTCTTATCTGCTATGGACAAGTTTGTCGCTATTAGGTTTTAACGAGTTTAACGACAAAGATAACTCGGTCCTTTTCAATTTTAGAGAGTCTAAAAAGGGATGTAAAGGAAACTCCAAAAATCCTTTTTTGTCATCTAATCCCTTAGGTCCAAAAAAGTATAAAACAATATAGAAGGGATGAATTTTTGATACTTTTAACGAGCAGAACAAAAAGAGCGCTCGATCTTTTTGTGTAATAATCCCTCAGGTCCAAAAAGATTAAAATCTAAAGGAGGGATAGCACTTCCGGTCCCTTTAACGAGCTAGAGAGGCTAATAGCTCGGCAATATTTTATGAGTCAGTTGAAAAGAGCTTAAAGGAGACTCGTCTTTGAGGAATGAGTGATAAAATTGGGTAGCAGCTGATTCTAGGTAAGGTTTGGAATTTTCCAATCACGGCAGTGTTACAAGGATGGCTAACAGGATCACCCTTCACAGCTGTTCCTCAAAAGGGGTAAACAATCAAATGGAGGTGAATGATCGGCCAATACAGAGTGGCGGTGATGATGAGAACACGACCAAGGCTTTAAAGGCTGAAGTACTACATTCACGATGGTTATTTACCGGGAATTGGTTCATTTTTTATTGAGCTTAAACGTTGGGGGAAACATTTGCTCATTGCTTATGTTTATTTTTTAACGATCATGAAGTACATGTTAAAACTGCTCAATATATCTAGTCGTATAATAAGAATGTCTCATATATGAAAACGGAAATTTTTAAAGTTTTACCCCACATCCTTTCTTTATGCAAGTTAGGAAACGACCAATCCTACGAGTTTAAAGGGTTAGAGGACCTACAAATTTAAAAAATAAATGGTCGCTCTTCGCTTGCACGCCAAAAGGTTTGCATGCCCCCAGGTATAAAATAGAGTTTCAAGGTCACCTTTTATTCTACCAACAAGACATTCATTTTATCAGGAAAGGTCTACCTCTTTCAGGTTACCAAAGATTGTTTTATCTGCACCGCAAACAAAACACTTCTTCGGCGATGCCTACCAAAATAGACAAAGGCGAGTGGCGCAGACGCCTCCACCCACATAACTTTGACAAGGGAATCTTATTCCAGTCCAACCCCCTTTTCCAATCACGGACGGGAGTGTCAGACTAGTCATATATCTCTCGCGGAAACCTATTATGTACCTGAAGTTTTCCTGCCGAAGCAGACCAGGGTGCATGCCCCCTGGGTTTTAGTCATGTCCCCCAAATCACTCACGCTCATCAGGTGGACAGACTGGAGATTGACGAGGCATTCCTTGCGTGAAAAGACCATTCAGGGATGGTATGTGACTATTTTCCATGCGTGAACCGGGGAATGAAAGCTGGTCTACGAGCTTGACCACTCTTCCTTCATGCGGAAAACACATTACTCTAAAGAGTGATGAGACAATGGCTCCCATGCAATAAATATAGTCTCGTCCAAGGAGTAGATTATAATCTAGGGGTCCTTGGACTACCATTATGTTCATGTGAACGGTTTTTCCTCTCAATGTTATGGGCACATTGGGAAGGATCCCTAATGGTCGACTGGTTCCTTTGTCAAAGCATGTTAGATTTCTCATCTCAGGCAAAAACGATGGCGAACCAAGCGCTTTCTAAGTAGTCGAGGAAAGGATACTCACAGAAGCCCCTTCATTTATGATGGTACCGGCCATAACCATTCTATATACTTGAGCAATGATTTGGAATGGTACACTAGCCGGTAAACGGGGTCTGCCTAGCTGATTCCAGTCGAAGGAAACAGCTAGGTTTCTTGGAGGTGGGACCGAATAGACGATCGGGTATGACTCTGACGAACTTCCTTCCTGTAGTAAAGAAATGGGTAAATTGCCCCCATGTTCATCGAAGTCTGTGTTTACAAAAAGAATTTGGATGGTTTCATCCTTGTTCTCTTCGGTGATTGTATCATCTGAAGATGGAACCTTTGAAGGCAAGACCAGGTTAACTTCCACCTCGACCTTTTGAATTTCATCTGGTATGGGTTCAGATGGTTTATCTTCAATGATAGATGCTTCGGCCGACCACCTGGGTGGGTCAGCCAGATTTTCGACTAGTGACGGACTCGGCAAGAGTTTCTTATATCCAGAAGGAAGTCGTAACGGTGAAACCGGATGATCGTCCAAAACTCTTTTAGCCTCATCTAAGAAGGGACAACAGTGGATGGTGTGATTGCCTTCACACTGTTTACAAGGAAATTTGCACTTTCCTTTTTGTCCAGGGGCTTCACTTTCACTAGTCGACGGTGTGTTTTCAACATGATCATCAGAGGTTGATGACACTGGGTTGTGAAAACAAGGAGACCAGTCATTTAAGATCCGAAGGATGCAAGGACAATATCTATGATAGTGGTCTCCTTTGCAAATAACACATGGTGATTTAGGCCTGGTCGGTGCAGTGTGTGGATTTTCGCTAGACGACACTTGGTTACCCCTTTTCGCCTTTGGCTCCTTCTTCTTCTCTTTCTTCTTCTTTTCAGGTACTTGATTTTTGGCTTTACCAGCCTCATCAAGTGAAGAGGAAGGAGGAGAGGAAGAATTGGACGAAGTAGAGGGTTGGGGGGTAACTTTGGAGTTGTCTAGTTTCTGACTCGATTGTTCAGGAATTGCGGTGTTATGAACGACAGAGTTTGAGAAAAGCCATACAAGCAAGCCGATTGTCAATCCTGGAAGCGACAATGTGACCATATGGGGTGCACTAACATCTCCCCAAGAGGAGAAGGGACTAGGATTTCCTCCAAGGGAAACTCCTTGGTTGGTGGACTCCATTTTCTCAACCTAAGACCAACGTAGGAAAGGTGATGATTATTCCGTTTAAAATAAATTTTAGATGCTTTGACACAACTTGTTTTTTCAATTTTAAAGAGTCGAGAAAAAACAAAAGATGACTCTAGTCGCCTTCGATTTTTAATGAGCCTGAAGTGACAAGTGCTCAAATGGACCTTTTCCATTAAGGAGTCTGAAAAGGAACGAAAGGGACTGCTCTGGAAATCTAGGCAGAGGGATTACCAAACCAATCACAAAACTGTAGAATACTTTTTACGGTACGGCAGTCAATCTTCCCGAATGTTGTGTTCAGTGCATTGCGATTGATAGGGCGGCAGACACAACTTCCTATAGATAAAGGATTAAGCCTATTGTGGTCTCCCAAAATATACTCGACGGTACGTGGGAGCACAAGTCTGTACTGGAACTTATCGTCTCAAAGTGGAGGAATCACCCAAACAACAGTGAGAATAACAGTTACCAGGCTTTACGACGCCGGAATACGTCTCTAGCCTAGACTTCTAGATGTTGTGCGTTAGGTTCCAAAGCGTTGTTAGATTCATTGAATTTATTTTATAGTTGATCTTGCTTAAGAAATTTTCCTTTCAGGTTCACCATGTGATGTAGATGTAAAATTCCTAAGATGCAAGATAAGATGATAAACAGTCTTTTTATCTTCTTTGTGCAATGAAAACCTTAGCTACTAAGGAAAGAGAGACAGTATTCTTTCACAAAGAGCAAAGAGCACACACTATATGCACTGTCCTAAATCAAACCAATCAAACAGTCTAAATGCAAATGCACATGCATGTATTTTTTTTCAGCCTTCTTAATATGTGAATGATAAAAAGAAAGCTAATGCGCAAATCTGAGTTATTTTTCAAAGTGACAATTACTAACAAGTTTCTTTTCAAAATCAAAATGGAGACAATGACAACACTTTGCGATTTGGAAATGAAAACTTGCTTTTGACACTAGAAAAACTACTAATTCAGATCAAATACAATAGCAACAGGGTAATCGACTATCAAGAGCAATTAGACTCTATTCTATGACTGAAAATGACACTTGCGACACTTTCGAATCAAGAAACAACAGTACAATTACGTTACTTTTTTGCAAAGGAGAATGTAAAATGACTCAACAAATACATAAAAACATTTACAGTTCTTTTCACAATGGAGGCAGAATAACAGCAAGGAAAGGGGTTTCAAACAGAGGTGTACTGACTACAGGCAGCAAAATTCTTGAATAGATTTGAAAAGAGTGAACAGAAACCAAAATTCAGGAACACTGCCTAGTCTGATCAGTGCACCTGTAACACAGTGAATATGAAATGTAGTGCACCTACTACACTCGGGAAGTGCGCTGAATTTGAGATTCACAGAACAGAGAGTGCGCTAGGCTAGGGACGAGACTTTTCTTGGGTTCTGGGTCACAGTTTGCAGTTCAGTTCAGGGATTTTGGCCGAGCAAGTGGTAATCAATAAATCAACAACAGGGGTAGATCTAAGAAGGTTACTAGAGCCACCACGAGGGAAATTAGAGAGTTTGTAAATCAGTTGTTTAATTCATAAACAAAACCTGGAGATTGACTGAAGCGACATTTATCTACTTTGCATTTGCATAGCAAATGCAGTTCAAAAGCTACCTGGCTCGACTTCAGGCTCTGTCTGTAAGTTTATAAAGTAAACAAATGTAGATAGACAAACAACCTAGTCACTCCCCAGCGGAGTCGCCATTTTGTTACTGGGAAAAGTGTCTATGCAGAACTGCTAATCCCACTAAGGCATGATAGCTACCTTATAAACAAACAAACTAAAACTACTTTCGTTTTCCTTTATGAAAGATAGATGAGAGAAGAATAAAGGAGACTAACCTTTGTCTTGTGCTTGGCTCCTTGCTTGATTCCTCTCTCTTCTGATAGTCCTGTGCTACTTGTTTTCTGGTATACCAAGCTTCACGGAGTACCTGTTGTTATAGACAAATTTGTGCCTTACAGCAACAAGCATGAATTGTCAATAATCCAAGGGATCCAAAGTTCCCTAAACATGATGTTCCTACCCCTAGAGGAACAAGGTCAGCAAACCAACAGCTCTCAGATCAGTTCTCCACCTGAAAACACTCAAAAACAAGCAATCCTGAAATCAAAGCAGGTGCTCCACTAGGTTTCTGCGCTGAAACTCAGTTGCTCCATGGTGTACCTGCGTTGCAAAGCAAGTGGAACAAAGGCCACCTGCGCTGAGCGAGATGGGACAAGTGGCACACTGAGTCATTGCTCTGGAATCTTCCAAAAATGACACTTGGATCAGGTATTTCGCCTTGTGATGAGTCAGAGGCTCTGTTTCTCCAAGTGGAAGCAAGGTTCTCCAAGTGGACTCAAGAACTGAAGATCAACTAAAGATTAACTGAAGAGAGAGAGGAAACAAGGCAGCTACACATCAGTTGCAAGCTGACTCATCCTTCCTCAATTCATCTATATATTGAGCTCTCTCCTATGAGCTCAGGAGGCTGGAATTTTGTGCAAAGTAATGATATGCTGTTGGTTTCACTATAGAACTATTGGGTGATTGTTTGAGAGAGGTGAAGAGGAGAAATTCTTTCTGCTGGGAGGTGTTGCTGGGTTGGAGCCTTCAATGGTTGTAATACTCTCAGAACCTTTACTTCTTCATTAATAAAAGCTATTGAGGTTCTTCTATGTGCTCTTGTTTCAATAATATATTGTGATGATTGCATGTTTGGTTTACACTAATCCATGAACCAGTTATGATTGCATGCCTCTTGTAGTTTCCTTCTTTGTTATTTTGCAGGATCTCATTGTAGCTGGGCAAGAAAAAGAACAGGGAGCTAGGAGCAAGCGGCCAAAGAGAAGAGTTTGGATTCGACATTAAGCGCAAGGCAACGGTTAGTGCATTTCTCCATTCTCTTTTGCTTTCATAAAGAAGTAAACCTTAAGTAGTTTGTTTTACAGTTGTTGCTAAGGAACTATCACCCTTAGAGTGGGATAGGGTCATCCGAGTCGGATACTTTTCCCTACAACAAACTGGCGACTCCACTGGGGATCGTATCTGTTTGATTGTGTTTGTAGTATTTTGCTATTCATTTCCTGAACAAGAGAGTACCAAATCGAAAAGCTTTTGACTATATCAAAAGCGAAGTAGAGGGCAGCTACTCTGGCTCATTTCTGAGCAAGTTCATGATTTGAAGAGCTGATCTACAAGGATCCTTGTAAGCTCTTAGTGATAGCTTTTCACCTTCCTAATCATCCCTTTGAGTGTGCTTGACTGATTGCTTCTGATTTGAGCAAAAACTGTGTATTTTTGAGAAAATTATGACCCGGAAACTGTGAAAACGCAACTTTTGTTTTCCAAAGCAGGTAGTACACAGGCTACCTGCTTTGCAACGCAGGTCCCGAAGGGGCTACCTGCGCTGAGAGCCAGACTGGCTGTGCAGCACCTGCGTTGGCCCAATTTTGCCTAGTGCTGTTGGGGTTTCCTCCTTTTCTCTTGCCTGTTTTCACTATTGATTTGGCTGCCAGTTACCAGTCTTGCACCTGTTCTGAAACCAATATTACTTGCCATCATTCCGCCTCCGTTATATAATGAAATTGTACTTGTTCTTTGTATTTCTTACTCATTTACAATTTCCCATAATGAAAAGTAAACTAGTCTTGCTTTTGGCCTCTTAGATCTGAACCTGTGTTAGGCATTTTGCTGGTCTGAAGAGTTAGCTTGTTTGCTGTCCATAGCTGATTAGTCATTTACTTTCGTCATTATGGTTTGATTTCATGCATTTCCAGTGATTAAGCAAGTGAATCTTAAGGTGTCTTTTGATTTTGGACAAGCTTGTTTACTTTCGCTTTAAATCGAAATCAAAGTTATATAACAACTTTCTTTTTGTAACCCATCCACATTAAGAAAGGGAAAAGAAAATACATGCATTGTGCATTTTGCATTTGACTGTTTGCTTGACGATTTAGAAAAAATTTGCATTTAGTGTGTGCTCTATGATCTGTGTGAAAAGATTTTGCCTTTCTTTTCCCTCAGTAGTTAAGATTTTCAAAGTTGAAAGATTGAAAAGTTTGCTTCTCATCTTAGACTGCATTCAGGAATTTGTTACATACATCTCGTGGTGATCCTTAAAGGCAAACTGCTAAGCAAGATCAACATTAAAATAAATTCAATTTACATAACAACGCTTTGTAACATAACGCAAACACATAGAGGTCTAGGTAGAGACGTGTTCCGGCGTCGTTAAACATAGTGACTGTCGATCTCTACGAAGGTGGGTGATTCCTCCTGAGAGTCGGTGGCACTAATACAGACTTGTGCTCCCACGTACCATCGCGTATATATTGGGAGACCCCTATAGGAACAAAGCCTTTATCCATAGGAAGCCGTGTCGGCCGCCCTACTGATCGCGATGCAGTGAACACAGCATTCACGAAGATCGACCACCCGTACCATAAAACGTATTCTGTGGTTTCGCGAAAAGTTTGGCACACCCTCTGCCTAGAACTCCAGAGCAGTTTCTTTTGGCCTTTTTCAAACTCTATAACTGAAAAAGTCCATCCGAGCATTTGTCACTTCGGGCTCGTTAAAACAGCGAAGGGGACTAGAGTCATCTTTAGCTTTTTCTTGACTCTTAAAACATGAAAAAGCAAAGTTGTGTCTAAAGCGTCATTAATAAAATTTATTTTAAACGGAACACAATCACCTCTTATTCCCACGTTGATCTTTCAGTTGAAAAGTATGGAGCCCACCAACCAAGGAAGTAACCTTGGTGGAAGTCCAAATCCCTTCTCCTCTTGGGGAGATGTTGGTGCGCCTCATATGGCCACATTGTCACTTCCAGGATTGACAATTGGCCTACCTGTATGGCTCTTTTCAACTAATGTAGTTCAAATCGCCACAAATCTTGAGCAGTCGAATCAACAGTCAGACCAGTCTAGAGCTGCCCATCAGCCTTCCACTTCTTACATTTCTTCCTCTGATCCTTCATCTTCACAAGGTAGAGCCGGCAAAAGTCAGCCTCCCATGGAGAAGAAGGAAAAGAAGAAGAAAGAAAAGAAGCAGAAGGGGCCTATGGCGAAGGCGACTGGGGGCAAGCAAAAGACATCTGACAAAAATCCACACACTGCACTGACCGGGCCTAAATCGCCATGTGTCATTTGCAAAGGGACCCACTTCCATCGTGATTGTCCTTGTATTCCCCGGATACTAAGGGACTGGTCCCCCAGGTTGCACAATCCGGTAGCATCAACCTCTGGTAGTCATGTTGATTGCAATCCGTCAACTAGCGAGAGTGAAGGACGAAAAGGGAGACCAAGATCACCCTGTATGTTGTGTGAAGGCGATCACGTCATCCACCGATGTCCATTCTTAGATGAGGCGAAGAGAGTTTTGGAAGATCGTCCGGTATCACCGTTACGACTTCCTCCTGGATACCAAAAACTCGTGCCTAATCCCTCGATAGTTGAAAATCCAGCTGGCCCGCTCAAGTGGTCAGCTGAAGTGTCGGTCATTGAGAATGAACCAACTGAATCCAAACCAGACGAAAGTCTAAAGGTTGAAATGGCAGTTGACCCGGTTCTTCCTTCGGAGGTTTCATCCTCAAATGACACCGTCGTTGAAGATTCATCTTCAAATGACACCCTCACTGAAGAGAATAAGGATGACACCGTCCAGATTCTTTTCATCAACACAGACTCTGATGAGCATCAGGGCAATGCGCCCATTCCTTTATCGCAGGAAGGAACATCGTCAGGGTCGTATCCGGCCGTGTATTCGGTCCCACCACCAAGCAACCTGGTTGTATCCTTTGATTGGAACCAACTAGGCAGACCTCGGTTACCAGCCAGTATACCATTCAGAATCATTGTCCAAATATATAGAATGGTAATGGCTGGAACCATCATTGATGAAGGGGCATCTGTGAGTATCCTTTCCTCTATTGCTTGGAAAGCTCTGGGTTCCCCGACGCTTTTACCTGAGATGAGAAATCTATCGGGTTTTGATAAAGGAACCAGTCGCCCATTAGGGATTCTCCCCAATGTTCCCATTACATTGAGGAAGAAGACAGTTCATATGAATGTCATGGTCGTCCAAGGACCCTTGGATTATAACCTACTCCTTGGACGGGACTATATATATTGCATGGGAGCTATAGTCTCCTCACTCTTTAGAGTAATGTGTTTTCCACACGAAGGAAAGATGGTCAAGCTCGTAGACCAACTTTCATTTCCTGGATCTCGCATCGCAAATAGTCAAATACCAACCCTAAATGGCTTATTCACTCAAGAAATGCCTCCACCCCCGGTTCTACTTCCCGATGAATGCGAGTGATTCGGAAAGATATAACTGGGACCCAGGGGGCATGCACCCTAGCCTGCCTTGGGCAGAGGAAACCTTGGGTATAAAGTTGATTTCCGCAGAAGAATATGACTAGTCCGTACCCCATCCGAAAGAAGGAAGAGAGGGTTGTTCTAGAATAAGATTCTTTTGTCAAAGTTATGTGAGTGAGATAATCTGCTTCTCGCTCCCCTTGTCTAGATAATTAGGATACCGAGGAAGGAGATCCATTTGTGGCGGCAAGTAGCCACCATCTTTGAAGGCAAGCCTCACCCATTAAAACATATGTTTTGAAGGATAAGTAGGGGTAGCCTGCAAAGAAAGAGATGAAATTGCTGCCACAAGTGGTCACCGTCTTTAGTAACCTAGTGATAGACATCGCCGAAAAAAGGGGTTTAGTTTGCGGCAGCGAACAGAACTATTTTTCGGATAATAAGTAAGAGGCAGCGCCTCGAAATTATACTTTATACCTGGGGGCATGCAAACCTTTTGGAGTGCAAGCATGGGACGACTATTTATTTTTTAAATTTTTAGGTCCTCCCTTTAAACCTGTAGGTCTAACCCGTTAAACTCGTAGGATTAGCCGTTTCCAGCTTGCATAAAGAAAGGATGTGGGGCAAAAGTTAAAACTTGCCAAATTGGAGTAACTAGTGAGGTATAGCTCCTTAAATATGACTACCTCACCTGAGGCGTTTCTTGTATTATGACTGGTATGTTCGAGCAGTTTTAGCACACAGTTCATGCTCGTTAAAAAATAAACGCAAGATCCGAGCAGTTTTAGCACATAGTTCATGCTCGTTAAAAAATAAACATAAGTTGTGAGCAATCTTCCCCTAGAGTTCAAGCTCACCCAGAAAAAATGAACCGGTAAATAACCTTGGTAAATGTAACCTTTGACAGCCATATTAAAGCCCTTGGTCGTGTTCTTGCAGTCTCACCTCCATCCGTTCATTTGGCCAATCGTTCATCTCCATGTGTTTGTTTACCCGTTTTGAGGAACAGCTGCGAAGAGTGATTTCACTAAGCCATCCTTGTGACACTGCCGTGATTGGAATATTCCAACCTGTACCTGGAATCTGCTGCTGCCCTGTTAATCACTCGTTCCTCGAAAGACGAGTCGTCTTTAAGCTCTTTTCACTGACTCGTAAAATATGAAAAGATTGCCGAGTTTTGGCCTTCCAGCTCGTTAAAGCGACCGGAAAGCTATCCCTCCTCTAGATTTTAATCTTTTTGGACCTGAGGGATTATTGCACAAAAAGATCGAGCGCTTGTTTTGTTCGGCTTGTTAAAGCAATCGAAAATTCATCCCTTCTGTATTGTTTTATACTTTTTCAGACTTAAGGGATTAGAAGACGAAAAAGGAATTTTGGAGTTAACTTTCCGTACCTTTTCAAACTCTCTAAAAATGAAAAGGATCGAGTTTTCCTTGTCGTTAGACTCGTTAAAATGATTAAATAGCGACAAACTTGTCTTTAGACGAGAACGAGTTTCCCTATCGCTAGGCTCGTTAAAACATAGCGATGGGCTTGCCCGAAGGGCAAGTTATAGAACAAGCATATGTTATCCTCCTCAAGCTTGACAAAAATAAAGAGGTACTGGTCAGCAATGACTGGGGAAAAATTGGGAGAACCTCACAGCATTAATGGTAGCAAGTCACTCTTGAACATGACACTTTGTCCTCTGTATCACATCGAGTTGGGTTGTTTCATTCACCGGTCTCATAACCATGGTCCTCGCCACACCATCCACAATTGGGGTAATGCTACCGATCCATCACATCAGTGTCGTTATATGTTCAAGAGATGTGGTTCTGCAAAGAGTCAACCGTGTCCCATCCACTGCCATACATTATCCTTCATCCACTTCATGACCGCCACCCTGAATCATACATCACAGTTTATTTTCACCTCATCACAATCACTAGCTCCGTTCCGTGTCACTGATGTGGGATTCATTAAGGCCCTCCTTTGACGGATCGCTCCTTGTCGACATCAGCTCATTATCCAAGGAGTTGATCTAGGAACAACCCCTTCAGTACTTTGAAGCTTGCATGCCTCAATGGCAAGTTTCTCACTTCCGGCGACAGGTATACATCAATGACCTTCGACCAGAGGATTTTGCATGGTGGTCGACGCCAAGTCCTTTATTCCCACCATGTGAATTGTACTGCTGTACCTTGAGGGTCATCATCCTTATCGGTGATTCCTCTCGCGCTTGTTAACGGTTTACATCATTGGCCGGTAATCAAGCGATGTCTTTCCATGTTCGACTTCAAGAAATTCTCACATGGATCGACTTGTACATCGAGTGAAGATCGGAAGAGATTGAAGACCCCGGATCTAGTTTCATCCATCCGGGCTGCGATATATATTCAGGATATAAAGACATTTGATATGTACATCATTGCAGCAGATGATCATCCTTCTCAAAGGATGATAATTTCAGCAGAGAATTATCAGTCTACAATCAGACGATCGTCTGTTCTATGTACCAAAATGTATTTATAAAGCTGAGCATGGGAATGCCCGCCTCAGCTAGATCATGAAAATGTATGAAAAATAATGTATCGTATTGTATCTTATTACAGGACACTTCTCAGCAGATTGAATGAACTTCGGATCCTCTCAATAAAGCATTTCACCCGATAAACGACCTCATACTTTAGGGGGCATCTGTTATAGACAAATTTGTGCCTTACAGCAACAAGCATGAATTGTCAATAATCCAAGGGATCCAAAGTTCCCTAAACATGATGTTCCTACCCCTAGAGGAACAAGGTCAGCAAACCAACAGCTCTCAGATCAGTTCTCCACCTGAAAACACTCAAAAACAAGCAATCCTGAAATCAAAGCAGGTGCTCCACTAGGTTTCTGCGCTGAAACTCAGTTGCTCCATGGTGTACCTGCGTTGCAAAGCAAGTGGAACAAAGGCCACCTGCGCTGAGCGAGATGGGACAAGTGGCACACTGAGTCATTGCTCTGGAATCTTCCAAAAATGACACTTGGATCAGGTATTTCGCCTTGTGATGAGTCAGAGGCTCTGTTTCTCCAAGTGGAAGCAAGGTTCTCCAAGTGGACTCAAGAACTGAAGATCAACTAAAGATTAACTGAAGAGAGAGAGGACACAAGGCAGCTACACATCAGTTGCAAGCTGACTCATCCTTCCTCAATTCATCTATATATTGAGCTCTCTCCTATGAGCTCAGGAGGCTGGAATTTTGTGCAAAGTAATGATATGCTGTTGGTTTCACTATAGAACTATTGGGTGATTGTTTGAGAGAGGTGAAGAGGAGAAATTCTTTCTGCTGGGAGGTGTTGCTGGGTTGGAGCCTTCAATGGTTGTAATACTCTCAGAACCTTTACTTCTTCATTAATAAAAGCTATTGAGGTTCTTCTATGTGCTCTTGTTTCAATAATATATTGTGATGATTGCATGTTTGGTTTACACTAATCCATGAACCAGTTATGATTGCATGCCTCTTGTAGTTTCCTTCTTTGTTATTTTGCAGGATCTCATTGTAGCTGGGCAAGCAAAAGAACAGGGAGCTAGGAGCAAGCGGCCAAAGAGAAGAGTTTGGATTCGACATTAAACGCAAGGCAACGGTTAGTGCATTTCTCCATTCTCTTTTGCTTTCATAAAGAAGTAAACCTTAAGTAGTTTGTTTTACAGTTGTTGCTAAGGAACTATCACCCTTAGAGTGGGATAGGGTCATCCGAGTCGGATACTTTTCCCTACAACACCTGTAGAATCAAAGCAGCATAACACTATACAAGAACATGGATCTACTATCATAAACAATCTAGGATCAGATGTAAATTGACCATACAAATGCATAAAACATAAATGGCACAAGAGTATGCAGGAAAACTTGAATAGCTTTATTAATAATCAAGAAAGAGCCAAAAGAGTTACAACCAGTTGTTCTGACCCAGCATCATCCTCTCAGTAAGTGAGCCCTTCTTCACCTCATGCAAAGCTTAGATCACCCAACACTATGATGTTGCCTCAAGAAATGAACAACAATTCCTTACAAGATGCAAAATTCCAGCCTCCGGATCTCTGAGATGAGGGATCCATATATAGATGTCTGTAAGGGAGATGAGTCAACTTGTGATTTGATTAGTGTCTTCCCTCTGATAGTTCTTGCTTCCACTTGGAGATTGATGATCTCTTACTCATCCTTGGTCGAATTCAGAGAGGCAAGTGTCACAGGAGAAGTTTCTGGAAGATTCCATGCTTCTCCACCTCGCAGATTGACACTGCCATTTTTCTCTTCTCGCCCATCGCACCCCATAGAAGGGCTTTTTGAAATGCAACGCACCCACTGAGTGTACTTAGGTGAGATGCAATGCACTTTGCCTATGGAGCAGGTGAAATGATCCTGTTTTGACCAATTCTGAGTAGTTTTTCATGGAGAACTTTTGGGAGAAGCTGTAATCAGTTGACCTTGTTCCTTTAGGGGTTGGAACAACACTCTTAGGGACTTAGGAGCCCTTGGTTTATGGACATTTTATGCTTGGGGTTGCAGTGCCCAAAAATGTCTATAACATATGTCGACCAACATCCTGAGTTTTCTTTATCTTGGTTGTCATGATCTCTTTACCTCATCATTTGATCATGATGCCGATTCACTCGTTGTTAATCCATCTAAGCCACTCATGTACGATGATCCATTTATCAATGAAGTCAAAACCCTACAGACTGTCATCACTTTAGCTCGAGCTGATGGTTATGTCAAGCCCTTGTTGTCCTAAGTTTGGTTTCACTTCTGATCAGCAAATTGTTCGAACACCTAAGGCTCGTCATCACTCATATGTATGCACTGAAGAACAATCCGACACTCATATTTCACTTCCTCCACTCAAACGACATGATCCCATCGCTTATGCATTGGAGGAATCTTACATAGCAAGTGTTAATGCCTAAATCTACCTCGGGCTGAAGGAAGGCAGGTCTAGGGTAACATCAAACCACGCTTAACCTAGTAGCTAGCCCTACCAGGTTGAAAGAGGGCTCTCTCCTTGTCAATCTCAACTAGGATATGGAAACTAGGGCTTGAGATGACTAAAACGAATGCTTATTTTAGGCAAGGTATAGTAGATCAGAGAAGTCTGTTTGATTTTAAGTTTTGGTTGCTGGATCAATTGGAGAAGGTAGCTTGGGTCCGTGAAATCATCTCAGTGATAAAGTCATGTTCTATGGGGCAGGGTAGACAAGAGCTTATGTACTAGTAAAGGATTGAGATGGTAGAGTAAGATAGCTGAGAAGTTGAGGAGGGCATTGTTGGAAATAATACTGAGAGGGGGGGTGAATCAGTATTATCAGATCAATCAAACTTTTTCAATTTCATACTCAGAAACATATACGCTACTTCCATTAAGTGAACCCGCGTGTACACGCTACTGTGTCTAAAGAAACTCGCGTATATCCAGAGATCTTATAATTCAGTTAGCTTAATCTTCAGTAAATGCATCAGATCATTATTAAGCATATTAACAGTAAACAGGTGCAGAGTAACAGAACAAAACATCACACAAGAGCCACACACATGAACACCATGATATAAGGTGGAAACCCAATGTGGGTGAAAACCACCTGCTGCAATTTGTTTCTTTCTTCTTTAATGAGAAACTTCTTTTACAATGTACTGGTGCAGTCCTTTACCAGCACGCAGGCTACAACCTGCAGAGGGCTACAACCCTCTTAGCTTTTGTACTAGCCGATCCATTTACTAGTACGTAGGTGCCTACCTACAGAATGCTTCTTTACTCGTTTTCCAGCTGCTAGTGGAAGGGAGCTACAACCCCCTGGCTCTTGTACTGGCTGATATGTTTACCAGTACGTAGGTGTCAGCCTACGAGCTACCCGGGACCACGTTTCATACATTTTCATATTGGATCCATAAGACAATCATCATTGTAGTACAACCTGCATCATTAATCACTGAAACACCCAATTCTGAATCACTGTAACCCTATCAACAATAACCAGACAATCATAGCAACAACCAGATCCAGCTCCATATTCAAATATCATACTTCACATTGTATATGCTACTTGGATGAACCCAACCTGCGTGTATACGCTCTTTTACCAAAACCAACTCGCGTACAGATCTATAAATTCAACCTTAAAACTCTGCAGCTATATCAGACATCAAAACATACCAGATCATAATAATAAACATGCGTCAGTAGATCTAGTCTATCCAGAGTCAAACCATATGAAGATAATCATTCCAAGCCTTGAGATCCCGTTCCATCATTCATCATCCTCCACATGGGTGAAACCTTGGTTCAGATCACCAACCCATAACCAGCACTTGGATCACACACTTTCTCAGATCTTCATCACTCACACATGCTTTCTTTGGCCTAGTGATCTTCTCCTTATATAGCCTTAGGCCTTGCTCAATACCAAGAGCCAAAACCATAGTAACACAATACCATCAACCTCGAAACTAGGGATCGACACGTCCGTCGAGACACCATGGTCCAAAACCATAGGCACAACTTCCAAGGACTAACTGCCACTGACCAAAGGTACGTTTTCACATGTACGCGCTTTTACTGAATCCAACCTGCGTGTACACGCTGATTCTCCTTGCTGAACCTGCGTATATCTCTTTCTTGTCCTGCTGTACTGAGATCTGTCCACTAGTTAAGTTGCCATCACCTGTACCAGTCTCTGAGCACCTGTACCAACCTCTGAGTGAGTTGCCATCAAGGACAACACTTGAATCATAATGCCAACAATCTCCCCCTTTGGACTTGATGGCAACCACCAAACCAAGTCACTCTCCCCCTTTGACATCAAGGGCAAAGGGTGGACCAAGATATTCTCTTCTTTGGTATACCTTCTGCTGTCCAAACTGCTGTCCATACTCCCCCTGAGTACATGCTGAAATCTCCAAATGTGCTCCCCCTTTGTGTATGCCAAAGTGTACCAATCTATCCATCCTGCTCTTGCTGAATTGTGCTGTTCATGCTCTTCCTGACTGTAGGCAAGATCTACAAAAGATGTTCTTTCAAGAAGAACATGATTCTATACATCATAAAAGACTCATACATACATCCATCTCTCAACTAAGTGAGGATATACAAAAATTGACTCAACCAAGTGGGGATACATCAAAAGTTTACATATGACAACCAATCATATTGCATCAATCATCCCAGGCATAGTGGGGAAACCAAAATAGGCCGTTACATGACCTTGACACCATGAAAGAGATACCACAAAAATATATATGACATAGAGACTAAATAACTAGACCAAGACTTATGAAAGTCACCAGCAGCATCTGATAATCACCATTCAGATCAGCAACCAAGAGATCCTTCTATTCTCCTTTCGCCTTTGTTCCTCCTGAAATCAATACCAAATGTGAACTAGAACCAAAAGCTTTAAGATAATGCCAACAATGCATCATTGGAAGATTATCTGCTCCCCCTGAACCTATGCCAGATGATCTCTGTCAGACCCATATCAGACTTTCTGCAACCAACATCTGTCCCTGCTGATTTCCTTCAAAAATTCCATATACGCATCTTCATCCACCTAAACAAGCGTATATACGCGGATAGGCCTTATCCAACTCGCGTATACCAATCTCCATATCAGCAACTTGTAAATTTCCTTTGAGTAGTCATCCATGTATCAGCACTATGTATCTTGAGCTCAAGCTCATTTGACAGACCTTCATAGCAACAATCCTTATTCACAAGAGTGCCTGCATCATAACTGTATGAGCATATGACAACAGCAGTATATGAGTGACTCATCATCAAGTGAGGAAGATGTGTATTCAAGCTTTGTACTTCTCCTTATCCTTATGAAGTTCACCATGTAAGCATCATCAAAGGATCAACCATAAATCTGATCTGAACATCTTCTATGTAACTTCAAGAATCATATGAGAGTTTATCATAGACAACTCACAACCACATCATAGCAAAGATATATTATTTAGCCATATAAGAATCATCACCAAGGATAATGCCAACAATGAATTACTAAAGGCATATGCTCCCCCTCAACCAGTGCCATTTGTTAGATCTGATCATGCATATATCAGCAATAAGCATCAAAACATCATCATCCTCAAGTTAGGATCAAAACACTTCTAGTCATCATACAAGTAACAAAACATTTCCACACATCCTCAGCAGACTGTAACCAATAGAGCAAATAATACTGGACTGAATCATATCAGATCCCTTTTCTGAGCCTGTCCCCACTGCTTTTCCTCAGACTGACATATACGCGACTTTGCAGTGTTTAACTCGCGTATATACGCGTATTTCCTTCATGAAACTTGCGTATGAGAATCAGAACACTGAAGTTCTATACCTTCAGCTCCCCCTGAGTCTGTTATGTCTGTGCTGTGCTGAGTACCCTGTGCTGTGCCACATCTTTCTGACTGAACTTCCTTCTTCTTCCATATCTTCACGCATGTTGATGATTTCTTCTTATCATGAGCTTTGTTCCTGCAATCTCTTGCTTTATGTCCAAACTTGTTACATGCATAGCATCTTACATGTTTCATATTCCTCTTGTAGCAATCAGCAGCTTTGTGGCCAAACATATTGCAAGAAAAGTAATATCCATTAAAGTATCTTGAATGTGATGATCTTTCTGCATGATGGTCTTGAAACCTTCTTCTTCTACATATGGCTGCAACATGTCCAAGATTATGACATACATAACATTCAACATTATTCAGTGGAGGAAATAATCGTCTATCACGTCCATAGTTAGGAGTAGAGAATCTTCCTTGAGGAATTTCTTTCCTTGGTTGTTCCTTTTTGGGCATTTCAGATTTCACATTAGAGTTTCTTGCCTCACCTTGTGAACTAGATTCACCTTCAACATATTCATGAAAACCAAGACCAGTCTTGATAGCAGGGGACCTTTGACTATTAAGAATATCATCCAAGGCTTTAGTACTATCTTGAAATCTCAAAAGTTTATCCTTTTCTTCTAATTTACCTTTCAAGATATTTACCTCAACTTGAAGTTGTTCCTCCTTTTCTAGACATTGCTTCTTCATGGTCTCTTCAACTTTCCTTCCTTCATCCAACTGATGCCTTAGTTTGAGGATCTCGTTTTCTTGCTCTTTATTCAGTGCTAGCAGCATTTCTCGAACTCTGGAGGCACATTCCAACTGTTCTTCTAATCTGATGATTTCTTCTTTGAGGGCATTCTCCCTTTTGCTAGGTAGATCTTGTTGATCTATGATTTGATCTGACGCTTCATTTGCTTGTCCATCTTCAATCTGAGGTGCTTCAGGATCTGAATACTTGCTTCCACACAACGGCAAGTTGTCATTGTTCCTTTGAGCTGTCTTCTTCTTCTGACGTGCTTTCTTCCCCATTGTTCTACGAATCTCCTTCAAGCGATCAAGCTTCTCTGAAGGACCTGCTCTGATACCAATTGTTGGAAATAATACTGAGAGGGGGGGTGAATCAGTATTATCAGATCAATCAAACTTTTTCAATTTCATACTCAGAAACATATACGCTACTTCCATTAAGTGAACCCGCGTGTACACGCTACTGTGTCTAAAGAAACTCGCGTATATCCAGAGATCTTATAATTCAGTTAGCTTAATCTTCAGTAAATGCATCAGATCATTATTAAGCATATTAACAGTAAACAGGTGCAGAGTAACAGAACAAAACATCACACAAGAGCCACACACATGAACACCATGATATAAGGTGGAAACCTAATGTGGGTGAAAACCACCTGCTGCAATTTGTTTCTTTCTTCTTTAATGAGAAACTTCTTTTACAATGTACTGGTGCAGTCCTTTACCAGCATGCAGGCTACAACCTGCAGAGGGCTACAACCCTCTTAGCTTTTGTACTAGCCGATCCATTTACTAGTACGTAGGTGCCTACCTACAGAATGCTTCTTTACTCGTTTTCCAGCTGCTAGTGGAAGGGAGCTACAACCCCCTGGCTCTTGTACTGGCTGATATGTTTACCAGTATGTAGGTGTCGGCCTACGAGCTACCCGGGACCACGTTTCATACATTTTCATACTGGATCCATAAGACAATCATCATTGTAGTACAACCTGCATCATTAATCACTGAAACACCCAATTCTGAATCACTGTAACCCTATCAACAATAACCAGACAATCATAGCAACAACCAGATCCAGCTCCATATTCAAATATCATACTTCACATTGTATACGCTACTTGGATGAACCCAACCTGCGTGTATACGCTCTTTTACCAAAACCAACTCGCGTACAGATCTATAAATTCAACCTTAAAACTCTGCAGCTATATCAGACATCAAAACATACCAGATCATAATAATAAACATGCGTCAGTAGATCTAGTCTATCCAGAGTCAAACCATATGAAGATAATCATTCCAAGCCTTGAGATCCCGTTCCATCATTCATCATCCTCCACATGGGTGAAACCTTGGTTCAGATCACCAACCCATAACCAGCACTTGGATCACACACTTTCTCAGATCTTCATCACTCACACATGCTTTCTTTGGCCTAGTGATCTTCTCCTTATATAGCCTTAGGCCTTGCTCAATACCAAGAGCCAAAACCATAGTAACACAATACCATCAACCTCGAAACTAGGGATCGACACGTCCGTCGAGACACCATGGTCCAAAACCATAGGCACAACTTCCAAGGACTAACTGCCACTGACCAAAGGTACGTTTTCACATGTACGCGCTTTTACTGAATCCAACCTGCGTGTACACGCTGATTCTCCTTGCTGAACCTGCGTATATCTCTTTCTTGTCCTGCTGTACTGAGATCTGTCCACTAGTTAAGTTGCCATCACCTGTACCAGTCTCTGAGCACCTGTACCAACCTCTGAGTGAGTTGCCATCAAGGACAACACTTGAATCATAATGCCAACAGGCATAAGAAGCTATGAATCCTCTTCAAACAGTGAAAACATTGAAAGGTAAATGCAATCCCAAGACAAAGCATTGTAAATATAGTGTATTTTGTCTATTCACCTTGATTCATTTAGTTTAGAAGAAAGAGAGAGGTGTGATACATATATAAAATAAAAAAAACTCATTACAAAGAGATAACAATACATAAAATTCATCGTCACAAGAATCCCACAAAAATAGTTGTGAAACCTTATTTTATTCCTTGCCAACTGCTAATACAAAATGTTCAGTGAGTCCAATGCTTCTGCCAAAGTCCAACCTTTACAAATGACTAAGAAAGTACATAGTGTAGGCGTCAAACCACCTATGCTAGCCGTCAGGGGTCGAATCCATGAGTCAAGGAGCTGTTTTGAACAACATCTAAACTAGGAACAGGAAAATAGGCAGTGGAACAACTTGCCTCTAAAACTAAGAAACTGATACATTCAGTTCAAAACCACTTTTGATTGATGTATCTCCACCCTCAAGTCATTTTTTATCAAAGTTACATCATATTACATCATTTACCATCACAAATTTACCAAGGAGAAAATAAAAAGTCAACTGGTATTCAAACTGGGCGAAATTCTGAGTTTTAGGCAAAATTGGCAAAATTTTTCCTCATGCACAGTGCCGCTTCATGACTACTTTTGGAGGCCTTGCACTTCACCAAATCAAGCCCAAAATATCTTGTTGGAAAGCTTCGCCTATATAGTTTCTGGAAAACTTTGAATTTCCTGATTTGGAGTTGATTTGACCTTACAAAAATCATTTCTCCCAAGATTGCTTCTTGTGGGTCCAAAAAGTGGCAGAGAGGGCATTTTTTAGCTGTTTTTTGCCCTTTAAGTGACTCAGATCTCCTCCAAAATTTATGAAACTTTCTAGGTTTCAATTTTTTGTCATGGGGAATCCAAAATTACAAGCCATGTGGCAAAATATTGAGCCAATGCAATGCATAGCACCAACTGAAATTTCCTGTGTTTTTATGTACAAAATTACAAAATGACAAAAAATTCCCAAAATTTCTTCAAATTTGGCAAGAAGCAACCATATTAAGTGCTTTGCTGACCTAATGAAGCTTTAGCCAAAATATTGAGTTTATCATGTTCTTCTTGGCTCTTAAGGCTCTCCTTAGTTTGGCTTTTAGCTACTTAACTCTTATTTTGGTCTAAGTGGTAGTGATGTCTTGCATGGCTTATTCAAGCCATTATGTCTCACATCGGTACATGTGAAGATTGTATGTAACATCTTGTCAAGTGTAAGTTTAAGTGTCGATAGTGGATGTACCAATCATAGAGTATATGGAGAGTCATGAAGGTAGATGAATTGTCACAAAGGGGAATTTCAAGGGTCGCCCCACCCTTTGCTATAAATAGAACCTCATAAATCATTGTAAAGGATTTTGGTTAGCGAAGCTTCCAATAAGAATATCTTAGAGAGAGCTTGGAAAATATTGTAAGGAGCCTTGGCTTCTCCACTTTGCAGAGCTATTACATATCTTTGGAGGAATAGGCAGTTGTGATTGTAACATTCCGCTATTGGAACTAGTGGTTGGACATGGATGTATTGTATGAATGGAACTTATACTTCTTAATATAACAAGAGACGACACATTTCATGCATATGTTGCATTGTATTCTATGCTATATATTTTACTCTAAATGATATATGTACCTATTTGCTTACACATGCACGTATAGATTTTTGTGTATGTATGTATGAATCTTTCTGAAATGTGTTGTTGGTTTAAACATCACTTCGGATTGCCACCTAACTTGTGTTCCATGTTGTGATGCATCTTTTCTCGTGTGTTCCCTTCTTAACTCTGTGCTATCATAGGTTTCCAAGGGGCACACTCATTTCAACCCCCATGTGTTAGAACCTCTCATGCACTTTTCTTGGCTCACTGCATATGTCACACCCTTGCTACCAACAGAGTTATCTTACCTACCTCCGTGTGAAATCGTAGTCAAGGCATTACCATACAACCCACTGCTGGGACTCCTACCCCAAACTGTCTGAGGTGTAATTGGGACTTCTCACCAGGGAGATCCCTTGGCATGTTGGTGGGTCCAGCACCGTCAACATTTCTGGCAATAGAAGGAGGGCCAAATATCAAGCTGAGCCCTCATCATCTGTTGTGAATTTTCACACATCTATCATGGAGTTTGTTATAGTTCGCTCTCTGAAATGTCTGTCCAACAGACATATCTTTCACATCAAGAGGGAGTTATGTGATCAATTGTCAAAAATCGCGTATAATGGTGAAGGCAAAGTGGCCTAGCATGAGCACTTACATGACTTCCATGCTCTCATGGAGGGCATGGAATATTTTAATGAAATAGAGGTTTGTTCACTGCTCATACACACACTTCGTGACCACCCATCACAATGGTGTGGCACACTACCTCATAACTCCATGCACTCATTCAAGTATTTCAGTAATCTAATCGAATATGTTTTCCACCATTTTGATCCTGAGGTACTTGATAAAAAATTGTTAAAACAATGGAAGGCCCCACACAAATCACCTACGGAGTTCTAGGAGTGCTTCCTTCTATTCATGTTTGAAGCCGTGAAAAGTCAGATGAAATTTTAGTATCTCATGGACAGATTTGAATATTCCCTTATCCAATATGTCAATCCCAAGAAGAAGTTAAAGCTCAAATCTAGCTCAACATACTTCGATGATGGAGTTGCCCAATCACAGACGAGCACAGTTGTTGTCACAAGTGACTGTCTACCACCCCTCATCAAACAACTCCACCATCACAGAGTGATGTGGGAGAGCATGAACACACTTCTATTCAATCGTCACATCCTCCTGACATCGCTCCTGCTAATTTTCGTGCAAGCTTGGTTGGTAATGCCATGGGTTATCACATGTATTTCGTACCTCAACCTTCGTCCTCGTATTCTGATCATCCTCCAGATTGCATTGTCTTATGTTCTTCTGTTCCGAAGTCTACACATGTTTTGAATGAGAATCGATATATCGACGGAGTTGGTGTTGCAAAAAACAACTTCCATTGTCATTCATGAAGATTATGACTAGGAGCTTGAACATCCACCAGTGGTAGAGGACCATCTGTGTCTGTCCATACCTCCTCCATCTTTCCCTAACTTCCTTGCTGATCCTGCCATCCTAGATTTTTCATGTGTATCTCCATCCACGGAGGCACCCATTGTTGATCATTCGCATGACACACAGAATTTTATTCTATCATCTGACAACAAAGAGGGCCAATCATTCTTTGAACATCCACTTGATCTTTCATCTACTTTTTCTACAAACAAAGACGGTGAACATCCTTTCCTCTCATATACCCCTCTTTGTGATTCATGAAACCATGAGGATGTCGACCAACACCCTGAGCTTTTTTTATCTTGGTTGTCATGATCCCTTTACCTCATCATCTGATGACAATGTTGATTCACTCGTTGTTAATCCATCTAAGCCACTAGTCTATGATGATCCATCTATCAATGAAGTTGAAACCCTGCAGACTGTCATAGCACTTCAGCTCGAGCTGATGGTCATGTAAAGCCCTTGTTGTCCTAAGTTTGGTTTCACTTCTGATCAAGAAATTGTTCAAACACCTAAGGCTCCTCATCACTCATGTCTATGCACTAAAGAACAATCCAACACTCATATTTCACTTCCTCCACTTGAAAGACATGATCCCATTGCTCATGCATTGGAGGAATCTTACATAGCAAGTGTTAGTGCCTAAATCTACCTCAGGCTAAAGGAAGGCAGGTTTAGGGTAACATCAAACCACACTTAATCTGGTAGCTAGCCCTACCAGGTCAGGAGAGGGCTCTCTCCTTGTCAATCTCAACTAGGATATGGCAACTAGGGCTTGAGATGACTGAAACAAATGTTGATTTTAGGCAAGGTATGGTAGATCAGAGAAGTCTATTTGATTTTATGTTTTGGTTGCTAGATCAATTGGAGAAGGAAGCTTGGGTTCGGGAAATCAACTCAAGGATACAGTTATGTTCTATGGGACAGGGTAGATAAGATCTCATGTACTAGTAAAGGATTGAGATGGTAGAGTAAGACAGCTGAGAAGTTGAGGAGGGCATAAGAAGCTATGAATCCTCTTCAAACAGTGAAAACATTAAAAAGTAAATGCAATCCCAAGACAAAGCATTGTAAATCTAGTGTATTTTGTCTATTCAACTTGATTCATTTATTTTAGAATAAAGAGAGAGATGTGATACATATATAACATCAAAAAACTCATTACAAAGAAATAACAATACATAATATTCACTGTCACAAGAATCCCACAAAAATAGATGTGAAACCTGATTTTATTCCTTGCCAACTGCTAATACAAAATGTTCAATGAGTCCAATGATTCTGTCAAAGTCCAACCTTTACAAATGACTAAGAAAGTACATATTGTAGGCATCAAACCACCTATACTAGCCATCGGGAGTCGAATCCATGAGTCAAGGAGCTATTTTCAACAACATCTAAACTAGGAACAGGAAAATAGGCAGTGGAACAACTTGCCTCTAAAACTAAGGAAACTGATACATTTAGTTCAAAACCACTTGTCATTGATGTATCTCCCCCCTAAAGTCATT
This sequence comes from Pinus tabuliformis, assembly GCA_031772625.1. Classification (NCBI taxonomy): domain Eukaryota; kingdom Viridiplantae; phylum Streptophyta; class Pinopsida; order Pinales; family Pinaceae; genus Pinus; species Pinus tabuliformis. The sequence goes on along the minus strand of CM062810.1, from coordinate 993,703,979 downwards.
TTTCATCAAATTTACATCATATAACATCATTTACCACACAAATTTACCATGCAGAAAAGAAAAAGTCAACAGGTATTCAAACTGGGCAAAATTATGAGTTTTAGGAAAAATTGGCAAAAATTTGCCTAATGCATAGCACCGCTTCATGACTTCTTTTGGAGGCCTTGGACTTCACCAAATCAAGCCCAAAATAGATTTTTCGAAAGCTCTACCTGTGTAATTTCTAGAACACTTCGAATTTCTTGATTTGGAGTTGATTTGACCTTTCAAAAGTCATTTCTCCCAATATTTCTTCCTGTGGGTCCAAAAAGTGGCAGAGATGGCATTTTTTAGTTGTTTTTTGCCCTTTAAGTGACCCATATCTCCTCCAAAATTTATGAAACTTTTTGGCTTTCAATTTTTTTTTCATGAGGAATCCAAAATTACAAGCCATGTGGCAAAATATTGAGCCAATGCAATGCGCAGTGCCAACTGAAATTTCTTGTGTTTTTATGTACAAAATTGCAAAATGACAAAAAATTCCCAAAATTTCTTTGAATTTAGCAAGAAGAAACCATATTAAGTGCTTTGCTGAGCTAATGAAGCTTTAGCCAAAACCTTGAGTTTATCATGTTCTTTCTTGGCCCTTAAGGCTCTCCTTAGTTTGGCTTTTAGCTACTTAACTCTTATTTTGCAAATCTTGTTCCACTTTTCCACTACATCTGGCATTCTTGTGGCCTCTACAATGATAGCTGGTGAAAGAGTGAAATTGACCCCAGCAAGATGCACCATATTGTTATCCATGTTTATCACAAACTTCCTTGCTAACTCATGGTGATATTTGACCCTCTCAACCATTTCACAAAACTCAAAACAGGACTAATATCTAAAACATGTGTTGGTTAAAGGGCAAGCAAGGAGTTCACTCATGCTAATAGGCTCCTCTCTAATGATTTTTCCACCCTTGTGAGGCATCCTAGACTACACATTTCTTTCCCTTGAGCTATCACTAAGTGTATCTTCTTCAAAATCCGATTCACTGCTTCTTTCCCTAATGCTTGTCTTAATGGTGTAATGTGATGATGGTATGGTGAAAAATGACAATGTGTGAGAACAAAGAAGATGAGTATGAAGAGATTTTGCAGATGTGAAGTGGAGTAGGGGAATGAAGGGAAAAAATTAGGAAACTAGGGTTTTGACTTATGGGGGACTTAGGGTTTAATGAAGATAATTAGTTTCTTAGGGGTATAGGGAAAGTGAAAATGGAATCAATGGGTAGTTTTAGGGAAATAGAGTTTGGGAAAAGGGAAATAGCATATGGATTTTGTAATGAGGTGAAAATTTTGCAATGAGGAGAAAATGTATGAAGGCAAGCTAGGGTTTTGAATTTAAGAAACCAAACTAATGAACAAAACATGAAGAATAAAAATTTAAGCTCAAGATGGAAGAACACTTAATTGTAGGAGTGAAATGCAGTGTTTGAGAGAGTTTAGGATGAATTTGAGTGATTTTGGAACCTCCCTGGCCAATGCATAGTGCACTAGGCCCAATGCGCAGCGCCTGCCTGATGCGCAGCGCCTATGTAATTTAACACTAGCAAAAACTTTCTGATGCACAGCACCAGTCTGATGCATAGTGCCAACCCTCTAATGCACATCGCCAAGCAAACTTGCTCCAAATTTTGGGTTTTTTTTCTCCTTTGCTCAATTTCCCTTTAAATCGCGATTTTGACTCTCCACTTGATGTTTTGCACAAAAAAATGGATAGCTAGCATGAATTGAATTTATAAATGATGCACTTTAATTTTTCCTCATTGCAAACCCACTTTTATAAAGTCTTAGTCACTTTTCCTCAAAAACTCTGTTTTTCATTTGAAGCTTAACTTTTTCTTGACAATTTGATGGACTGATGCTTTGATACTTTTGTTTTTTTGCAATGGCAAGAGTTGGCAAGGTGACCAGGAACAACCGTTGAGATTATTACATATAGAAACACTTAAATTACATGAAATTTTTATAAAAAATAGAAAAACTCTATTTTCACCTCAAAACAGAGTTTTGAGGTAAATAAGATTTATTGAGAATATCATAAGTAAATTTATGATTTTATGAACTTATTTATCATCCTCATGTGTCTTCTGACCTTTTTATTCAAATTTCGATGACCATGATGACAAACCCTAGACCTAGTAAAACTAAACCCTAAAACTGAATGAAATGAACTGAAATGATTATAAATGACTGAAAATAGGTTTTGAACAAGCCAGCAACTATATGACATGAGGGAAACTGAAATGAAACCACTACCATCAGTTGATCCATGACCTGATGGAATGTAGCTGATCGGATGAGACACCTAATATGCGTGCAAAAGAGTAGTTTGATCATTGATGGAAGTGTGAAGACACTGACACTAATAGCAAGCACATTTGTGCAACGTAAGTGGTCTGCCTTTCTCAATTTTTCTTGCATGTCATGGTCAAGGGAGTGCATACACTCAACATCTACACGTAGTGTAACACAACACCATGGAAAGTCCACAGAGTGCATTTCATGCACTTTCACTCATTTTTGTTCTGTGGATGCTTATAAGCTCGGAGTGTGTATAATTTCACTGTTGTATCTTTTGTTGAAAAATGGCAACAAGAAATTGCTAAAAGTAGAAGTGATAAAAATAGTAGTTTGGGCATCAGTGCTGGATTGGGAAATAAGGAATAAAAAATGGAAGTGCTAAAAATAGAAGTTCTATTTTTAGCAGTTCAAGTTGGATCCCTATTTTTAGACAATCCCTGGTCTAAAATAGGAAGTAAAATTTGAATTTGGTCTTACCAGCAGTTTGAATATTAATTAATTAATTCTCCATGAGTTAATTAGTTAAGGAAAATCAAACTTGAAGTCTTTGTGAGAACATGCAATAATTTCTCCATTGATTGAGCAATTAAGGATGAGTTCTTGTTGGGTCCCCATAATACTAGTGATTACCCCATTACTATTGTAGTTATACCCCTTATTTATATTGTTGTGCCCCTATTACCCCCATATTGTTATTTCTGTGCCCCATAGAATCCCTCTATTGTTATTTTTGTGGCTTTATATTATTATTGTTAGGTCGGCTGAATTATATTGTGACTCCTTAGACTCCTATATATAGAAAGGAGGTTTTGTCATTTGTATCATCCAAGAATTGTTCATTTATGTAATGTAAAGGAGGTTTCCCCCTCGAAGAGGCTGAATTCTAAGGCATTGATCTTTCTTTTCTATCTTTTCTTGAGCTGGTTTCATAACATTTGGTATCAGAGCTTTGGATTCTAGGGTTTTGCTACTCCAAACAGTTCATCGTGGCATTTTCGCTATAACTTTTTTTCTGTGACGTTTACGAAATCGCAAAAAAACCCATTTGAGAAGAAATCGCGTTGAACCTTGGGTCCAAATTTCAGAGCTTTTTGCACGATATTTGCGGAGATATGATCTCAGGAAGTTGGTCTTTTTGCAGACTCCTGAATTACATTCAAAATAGGTGACCTGGGGAAAATCGTCATAACCTTCTCTCTGGGGATCGGATTGAAGTTTCGTAAGAAGGTACAGAAAGAGGACGAACTGTAGTTTCTTGTGGGTGTTTTTCAGATCCAAAGGTCGAAACAGTGACTCGCGGCACATCGTACAAGTTAGCTCTACTGAACTAGTCTATAATCAAGTCACTGTGGGAGATTTCGCATAACTCTTCCTTGGAGAATCCAATTTGGGATAGACTTATGGCATTGGAAAGAGGACACAGAGAGCTACTACAGGTCACAATTTCAGAACTAGATGATTGGAAAGTACAGAGATACATCAGAGGCAATATCAAGCTCCTACAAAGTGAAAAAAGGTGTGTAGATTTTTTTTAAATTTTTGCTTAAGCTTGGTTTGAAAATTTATTTTGAAGGAATTCAAAGGGCATAGTAGAGAATTATTATCGGTAACTGATGCCCTGAGGAAAGAAAATGCAAACACCTAGTAAGGAACCTGAAAGCTCTAGCATGACTCATGAAGAAGAGGAAGAAATGCTACATGATATATCAAAATTACAAGAACAAGTGCAACAAATGTCACGCTCACAAAAGTTAACAGATGCTAAGATAAATGGCGTGGAAGCTAAGATAAATGGCGTGGAAGCTAAGATGAATGGCATGGAAGCTAATATGGACAATTTGAAGATAGATTTGAACACAAATTTGAAGACAGGCATGGCAGATTTGAAGATAGATTTGACTAATTTTCTACAAGAAATACTTACTAATGGTGAAAAGGTAGTAAAGGAAAATCATGAGGAGAACAAAAGAAATGTTAATCATGATTCCACAAACGCTAATGTTGGATCGAAGAATCACCACATTCCAAAAATCGATATGAGGAAGTTTGATGGCAAGGATCCCGCCACATGGATATTACAGATGGAGCAATTCTTCGATCTCAATAATGTGCAAAACACACAAAAGGCACGTATGGTAACTTTATATTTGGAACCAAATTAGTTTGTATGGTATCAATGGCTTTGTTCTCGTAAACAATTTATCACTTGGGGAAGAATTGATAGCACATTATGAGGATACAAAAAGCAACACTTTTTTTAGCCAATTGATAAGTCTCAAACAAAAGGGTTCAATAATGGAGCACATTGAGGAGTTCCAAAAATTGAACATAAGGGTAAAAGATATTCCAGAGGAGCATAGGATTGATGTGTTCATAGGGTCTTTAAAGGATAATATCCAACATGATGTGCGCCTTTGGGAACCTGATTCATTAGAGAAGGCATTCAGGTTAGCAAGAAAAATGGAAAGCAAAATTATGGCAACTAGGAAGCATACCATTCACAACTATAAAGATGGAAGTGTTGTTGCCCATAGTCTTCCACAACCTACAAGGTTGACACCACAACAATTGGAAGAAAAAAGAGCAAAAGGGCTTTGTTACAATTGTGATAGCAAATACACAAAAGGTCATAAGTGTGCTGAGAAGAAATTATTCTACATAGATTGTGAAGAGGAAGAAGAAAAGGAGCAAGAAAGGTCAAAAGAAGAGGATATATTCCAGGAACAAAGCCTAGATGAAGAACAAATAAATCCGACCATATCTTGTAATGCATTGGCGGGAATTACCACTCCTCAAACCATCAAGATAGAAGGACAAATCAAGAAGAAAAAGGTAATAGTGTTGATTGATTCAGGAAGCACCCACAATTTTATTCATTGTAGGGTAGCAAAAGAATTGAATTGCTTCCTATATCCAGCACCAGAGTGTCAAGTGATGATTGCAAATGGAGGAACAATAAATTGTTCTGGAAAGTGCCATAATATCAAGCTATCCATGGGAGAATATGTATTGACTAGCCCAATGCTTTCCATTCCAATGGGAGGTGCTGATGTTGTACTAGGAGTCCAATGGCTACAATCCTTGGGTACAATAGCTTTTAATTTTCAAGAACTTTTCATGAAATTTTCTGTGGAAGGAAAGGAAGTTGAATTAAGGGGTATTGCAGGGAAACCGGGAAAGATAATCAGCTCTAATGGCATGACAAAGCTTCTAAAAAAGGAGCAAAGAGGTGTAATTGCACAATTATGTTCGCTAGATGTTTCCACATTGGAATCATCTATTTCTCCAGATCTCCAAAAAGTCCTGGACAATCATTCCAAGGTATTTGAGACTCCCAAAGGTCTCCCACCTATGCGTGATCATGATCATGCTATTCATCTGATTCCAGGAAGTGTTCCTCCAAACATCAGGCCGTACAAATATCCATATGTCCAAAAAAGTGAAATTGAACGTATGGTTGCAGAAATGCTAGAGGCTGGTATAATTCAACCTAGTCAAAGTTCTTTCTCAGCTCCAGTAGTATTGGTGCACAAGAAGGATGGATCATGGCGCATGTGTCCAGATTATAGGGAGCTCAACAAGCTCACTATTAAAGATAAGTTCCCCATTCCTGTCATTGATGAATTACTGGATGAATTGCATGGATCAATTTACTTCACCAAGTTGGATCTTCGTTCGGGATATCATCAAATCAGAATGAAGATTGAAGACATTCCGAAAACAACATTTAGAACTCATGAGGGTCATTATGAATTTTTGGTCATGCCTTTTGGCCTTACCAATGCACCTTCAACATTTCAAGGTTTGATGAATTCAATTTTCAAACCATTCCTTAGAAAATTTGTGTTGGTATTTTTTGATGATATACTAATCTACAGCAAGTCTTGGAAGGATCATGTTGAACATGTTGACAAGGTGTTACAACTATTGGAGGAGAAACAATTATATGCAAAAAGATCCAAATGTTTCTTTGGAGTCCAGGAGGTGGAATATTTGGGTCATATTGTATCTCATGAAGGAGTTAAGGTAGACCCTAGAAAAATTAAAGCCATTAAGGAATGGAAAATCCCCACATCCATAAAGCATCTGCGAGGATTTCTTGGGTTGACAGGGTATTATCGCAAGTTCGTTAAGAATTATGGGAGAATAGCAGCACCTCTAACAACATTATTGAAGAAAGATTCATTTTCATGGACTCCGGAAGCAACAAAGGCCTTTAAACATCTTAAAGAGGCAATGTGGCAAGCACCGGTCTTAGCTACACCGGACTTCACAAAATTTGTATCATCCAAGAATTGTTCATTTATGTAATGTAAAGGAGGTTGCCCCCTCGAAGAGGCTGAATTCTAAGGCGTTGATCTTTCTTTTCTATCTTTTCTTGAGCTGGTTTCATAACATTTGGTATCAGAGCAAGGTTTTTGTGAAGTCCGGTGTAGCTAAGACCGGTGCTTGGCACATTACCTCTGTAAGAATTCCCAGCTAAAACAAAAGATTCTTATGGAATTGCACACTTCTCCCTTAGGAGGGCACTCAGGATTTTTAAAAACTTACCACAGGGTTAAGAAGGAATTTTTTTGGGATGGCCTTAAATCAGATATTCAAAAGTTTGTGGCGGAATGTTTGGTTTGCCAACAAAATAAAGTTGAAACAATTAAGACACCGGGTCTATTACAACCTTTATCCATTCCAAGCCAATGTTGGGAGGAGATTTCAATGGATTTTATCACAGGTTTACCCAAGTCTGAGGGAAAGAGTGTCATCATGGTGGTAGTTGACAGACTTACCAAGTATGCACACTTTTGTGCATTATCACATCCATTTAAAGCCAGTACGGTTTCCACTGCATTTATGGAAACAGTTCAAAAGCTACATGGAAACCCAAAGATTATTGTAAGTGACAGAGATCCCATTTTCACTGGAAATTTTTGGACAGAATTATTTTCTTGTCTTGGTACTCAGTTAGCTCATAGCTCATCTTATCATCCTCAATCTGATGGGCAAACTGAGATAGTAAACAAATGTTTGGAAGGATATCTTGGTTGCTTTGTATCTGATAAACAGACACAATGGGTCAAATGGTTGCCTCTGGCTGAATGGTGGTATAACACTTCCTTCCATATAGCAACAAAAATGACCCCATTTATGGCACTTTATGGGTACCAACCAGCATCAATCACATCATATTTAAGAGAAAATTCTAAGGTTCAGGCAGTGGAACATCACATCGAACATCAACAACAAGTCCTCCAACTCTTAAAGGATAACCTCGTGTTGGCACAAAATAGAATGAAACAACAGGCAGATCAACATCGCAGTGAAAGAAGTTTTGATGTAGGTGATTGGGTATTCCTATGGCTACAACCATATAAGCAAATGTCCCTAAAGCAAGCTAAGAAGGATAATAAATTATCACCAAAGTATTATGGTCCGTACAAGGTGTTGGAAAAGATTGGTACTATGGCATACAAATTGGAGCTTCTTGCAACTTCTCGATTGCACCCAGTTTTCCATGTTTCATGTTTAAAGAAGGTTATAGGCGACAAGCTCCCAGTTCAAACAATATTGCCAGAACTTGACGAGGAAGGAAAAATTATATTGGAACCGGAAGCAGTCACAGAAACAAGAACTCGACAGCTACGAAATCGATCAATTTCAGAGTATCTTATCAAGTGGAAGAACTTGTCTGCTGAAGATTCCACATGGGAGGATGAGAATTTTATGTAGAAGTATCCAGAACTGCTCAAGCGTTGAGGACAACACTTTTTTGAAGGAGAGGGGCATGTTGGGTCCCTATAATACTAGTGATTACCCCATTACTATTGTAGTTATACCCCTTATTTATATTGTTGTGCCCCTATTACCCCCATATTGTTATTTCTATGCCCCATAGAATCCCTCTATTGTTATTTTTGTGGCTTTATATTATTATTGTTAGGTCGGCTGAATTATATTGTGACTCCTTAGACTCCTATATATAGAAAGGAGGTTTTGTCATTTGTATCATCCAAGAATTGTTCATTTATGTAATGTAAAGGAGGTTTCCCCCTCGAAGAGGCTGAATTCTAAGGCATTGATATTTCTTTTCTATCTTTTCTTGAGCTGGTTTCATAACAGTTCTATATTGAGAGGATCAATGGACTTAGTTTATCTTAGTCAATTTCAGCTAGATTAATTTAACAAGTTGTTAAATTAACGAGATACGGTTTGTTGATGTTTGCATGCATGTGACAACTATTATTTTCAGATAACTATGTATTCACTCATGGATAACTGATGCATGTCAGTTCTGTCAAAGACCCAATTGAGATCAGACGTGGGATAGTTTACTATCCAATGCTAGGATATTTCTAGTAAGTATTCTTTCAATGGGGAAGGAAGTTTCTTCCTTCTATGACTGCGTAGTTGGACCTGAGGTGACAACAGGTATGATCAGGCCAATTTACATGTGTTTTGTAATTGGACCCCAATCGAAACTGCGCAAGGAAATAGGAGCTTGGACCTGAGGTGCAGCCTTTATATATAGGGATAGGTAGTCCACGAGCTTTATCATCAGAGTACAGAGAGAGTAGGATAGCTTTTGAGTTGATTCTTTTTGTATGTTGTTTAGGACTTCCACTTGATTGATAATATAGAGATGGGGTTTTAGGCTGGTCCCTTTCCTGAATAACTTCTTCTATGTTATGTGTGATTGATTCCTTCTTATCAGTCATATGTGTTCATGCTTGATGTTGCTCATGGTTGATTAGATTCTGCAAATTTCATGGTAGAAGTAGATCTAGTATTATGCTTTAGTATATTTCATATATCAGTTTGATCTACAGGTGAAATTTCTACATGATATCAGTGAGCTCGCTGATTTGTAGAGAAAAATCTACATGGTACCATAGCAAAGGTGATCAAAGGAGAGAACAATATATTGAGAGGAGATTTCAAAGCTTTTAGTTTTGGGCCGAGAGTTTGCAGAGCAGATCTGAAAATTGATGTACAAAATTTTTAGAAACGAATAGAATATTTGGATTCCTTGCAGAAAAATAATGTTATGAAACCAGCTCAAGAAAAGATAGAAAAGATAGATCAACGCCTTAGAATTCAGCTTCTTCAAGGGGGCAACCTCCTTTACATTACATAAATGAACAATTCTTTGATGATACAAATGAAAAAACCTCCTTTCTATATATAGGAGTCTAAGGAGTCATAATATAACCCAACGGACCTAACAATAATAATATAAACCCACAAAATTAACAATAGAGGGATTCTATGGGGCACAGTAATAACAATATGGTGGCAATAGGGGCACAGTAATAACAATATGGGGGCAATAGGGGCACAACAATATTAATAAGGGGTATAACTACAATAGTAATGGGGTAATCACTAGTATATTACAGGGACCCAACCTGCCCCTCTCCTTCAAAAAAGTGTTGTCCTCAATGCTTGAGTAGTTCTGGATACTTCTGTATAAAATTCTCATCCTCCCATGTGGAATCTTTAGCAGATAAGTTCTTCCACTTGATAAGATACTCTGAAATTGATCTATTTCGTAGATGTCGAGTTCTTGTTTCTGTGACTGCTTCCGGTTCCAATATAATTTTTCCTTCCTCGTCAAGTTCTGGCAATATTGTTTGAATTGGGAGCTTGTCACCTATAACCTTCTTTAAACATGAAACATGGAAAATTGGGTGCAATCGAGAAGCTGCAGGAAGCTCCAATTTGTATGCCATAGTACCAATCTTTTGCAACACCTTGTATGAACCATAATACTTTGGTGATAATTCATTATCCTTCTTAGCTTGCTTGAGGGACATTTGCTTATATGATTGTAGCCGTAGGAATACCCAATCACCTACATCAAAACTTCTATCACTACGATGTTGATCTACCTGTTGTTTCATTTTATTCTGTGCCAACACGAGGTTATCCTTTAAGAGTTGGAGGACTTGTTGTTGATGTTCGATGTGATGTTTCACTACCTGAACCTTAGAATTTGCTCTTAAATATGATGTGATGGATGGTGGTTGATACCCATAAAGTGCCATAAATGGGGTCATTTTTGTTGCTGTATGGAAGGAAGTGTTATACCACCATTCAGCCAGAGGCAACCATTTGACCCATTCTGTCTGTTTATTAGATACAAAGCAACGAAGATGTCCTTCCAAGCATTTGTTTACTATCTCAGTTTGCCCATCAGATTGAGGATGATAAGATGAGCTATGAGCTAACTGAGTACCAAGACAAGAAAATAATTCTGTCCAAAAATTTCCAGTGAAAATGGGATCTCTGTCACTTACAATAATCTTTGGGTTTCCATGTAGCTTTTGAGTTGTTTCCACAAATGCAGTAGAAATTGTACTAGCCTTAAATGGATGTGATAATGCACAAGAGTGTGCATACTTGGTAAGTCTGTCAACTACCACCATGATGACACTCTTTCCCTCAGACTTGGGTAAACCTGCGATAAAATCTATTGAAACCTCCTCCCAACATTGGCTTGGAATGGATAAAGGTTGTAATAGACCCGGTGTCTTAATTGTCTCAACTTTATTTTGTTGGCAAACCAAAAATTCCACCACAAACTTTTGAATATCTGATTTAAGGCCATCCCAAAAAAATTCCTTCTTAACCCTGTGGTAAGTTTTTAAAAATCCTGAGTGCCCTCCTAGGGAGAAGTGTGCAATTCCATAAGAATCTTTTGTTTTAGCTGGGAATTCTTACAAAGGTATAAGCGATCTTTGTACCATAATGAATCATTTTGCCAGCTAAATGTATCAGATGTACTGGAATCTTGTTGTAACTTTCGAATAAGTGCCCACACTTCTTTGTCATTCTTCCATTCTTCGCTTGCTTCGTTTATCCAATCTAGTTGGATAATAGAAATGGCACACAACAATGCTTATACATCCTCATCCTTTCTTGAGAGTGCATCTGCCACCACATTTTGCTTCCCTTTTTTGTAGATGTTTTCAAAGTCATAACCCAACATCTTTGTGACCCACTTTTGTTGCTCTTCAGAGGATAATCTTTGTTCTAAAAAGTATTTAAGACTATCATGATCCATTTTTACCTTAAAGTGTCTTCCCATTAGGTAGGGTCACCATTTCTTAAGTGCATGGAGTATTGCCAACATTTCCTTCTCATAAATAGCTTTTCTTAAAAAACTTTCCCTTGATTGGACGACTTTCAAAAGTAATGGGTCTTTCATCTTGCATTAGAACAACAGTAATTCCATTTCCTGAAGTATCAAATTCCATAATAAAGTTTTTTGTGAAGTCCGGTGTAGCTAAGACCAGTGCTTGGCACATTGCCTCTTTAAGATGTTCAAAGGCCTTTGTTGCTTCCGGAGTCCATGAAAATGCATCTTTCTTCAATAATGTTGTTAGAGGTGCTACTACTCTCCCATAATTCTTAACAAACTTGCGATAATACCCTGTCAACCCGAGAAATCCTCGCAGATGCTTTATGGATGTGGGAATTTTCCATTCCTTAATGGCTTTAATTTTGCTAGGGCCTACCTTAACTCCTTCATGAGATACAATATGACCCAGGTATTCCACCTCCTGGACTTCAAAGAAACATTTGTATCTTTTTGCATATAATTGTTTCTCCTCCAATAGTTGTAGCACCTTGTCAACATGTTCAACATGATCCTTCCAAGACTTGCTATAGATTATTATATCATCAAAAAATACTAACACAAATTTTCTAAGGAATGGTTTGAAAATTGAATTCATCAATCCTTCAAATGTTGAAGGTGCATTGGTAAGGCCAAAAGGCATGACCAAAGATTCATAATGACCCTCATGAGTTCTAAATGTTGTTTTCGGAAGGTATTCAATCTTCATTCTGATTTGATGATAACCTAAATGATGATCCAACTTGGTGAAGTAAATTGATCCATGCAATTCATCTAGTAATTCTGATCCAGGTGGATATTGGTGGCCACCTGCTAAGTCCACCTGGAGCCCCACCATTGTTTCTCTCAGCATTTTCAGTTTCCTTAATTGTAGCACAACTTACTATTTTTAGTAGTTTTTCGGGTCCTGAACTTCTGGAGCCGTTTTGAGGCCCTAAATGACGTTTTTCTGGGAAATCTGGGGGACCCATGGACCCATTTTTCCCTTCCCAAAGTGGTAGTGCTCAGATAGATCTTTCTAACGAGCTATTGTATGCGTCAAACGGAGATTGTATGCCAAAGTTACGACCCCGGGAAGTTGATGTACCAATTTACCCAAACGGGGCCCACAGTTTGGCGTTTCATCTCCTAGGGTTAGGTTTTGGAATGTTAAGGGTTTTCCATTGTTTCTCAACAATAAATAGGCCTTCGAGCCTCATTGTAACACAGTTCAGAGGCATGTAGCCACCACATCTCAGAGATAAGCTACCATCGCCCTAGCTGGTTTATTTCCATTTCTGGTTGTAAGCATATTTCAGTATTTTCCATTAATGAAATGAAGTATTATTTCCGCTGCATCTTTGTGTATATGGTTATCTCTGTAATTTGTTGCGTTCCTGTTTAAATCTGGATCAGTGGTATCAGATCGGTCTGCTTTTTCTCTGTTTTTGTTTGCATGTCCCTAACAAGGTTGGGATATAATGAGTTAGGGCTTGAATTGGTTGAACCTTTACAAGACCAGCCTCGCAAATCCCGACGGCCTCCCATGGCGGATGAGAAGAAAGACGAGGGGGCAGGAGATCCCATCAAAATCTTGCTCGAAGAAGCCCTCGAGCGACAACAGAACACGATGATGGACAACTTTTCCCAGATCCTTCAGCGGCTACCTAGAAGCAACGCATCGGCTTCCAGCAGCTACTTTGGAAACGCCACACCCTTTAAGGTACAAGTCAATTTTGAAATCCCCATATTCAAGGGTCAGATAGACGCAGATGCCGTAGATAAATGGTTAAATCTGTTAGAGGGTTATTTTTCTGTTCATGAATTTTCGAGTCGGGAAAAGATTGTTTTCGCTCTTCTCAAAGCAGCCCCCCACGTCAAGGACTGGTGGGAAACCTACTGCGAGCAGAAGGATGAAAATACTGGCTCACTATTTTCAGCCGCACCCACCTGGAATTCATTCCGGGATGCCATCAAGGAGCAGTACTACCCTGTCGGAAGCTATGAGGATGAATACATAAAGTGGACCACGCTGCGGCAGGGAAGGGACCAAGACATGCTGGAGTTCACCAATCTTTTTCATACCCTTCGCACAAAGATGGGTATCAAGGATTCGGAGCAACAATTGATACTCAAATATCGTGGCTGCCTGCACAAGTACATCCAGGAAGAAATACAATTCCTGAACATCTCCTCGCTCGGTGCAGCATACCGATATGCCATCAAGGTCGAGCAGAAGTTTAAACAAAAGAAGCGAGACTTTGGATCTGCGAATCCAAAGCAGGGGAAAGGTTCCCCTAAACCAAAGAATAAAGGACAAAGCCAAGGCGGGACAGCCCAAGACAACCCACTGAAGCTGCAAGCAAAGAACAGCGCCGCAAAGCCGAAAAAGGACACTAGAAAATGGTGTGAGTTCCATAAGAGCTCCACTCACAACACAAGTGAGTGTCGAGCGAAGCAGTCACTGGTGGCTGAGCTAAAGGATTTAGAATCAGATGCATGTTCCGACTCTGAGTCAGAACCCGATAAGGGGAATGAAAAAGGGAAGCAGATCATTGATGCGAATCCTAACGCCACTGTTGCTACCGCCAAGATCCAGAAAAATGAACCCGAAGATCCAGAGGAGGAGGAGCGTCTCTTCCACTCCCAAATGTGGGTAAAGGGCTCCCCGATACAGTTCATTGTTGATAGCGGGAGTCAAAAGAACCTCATTTTGGCAGAGGTTGTGAAGCGGTTGGGCTTACCGACCACATCACATCCACAACCATACACCATTGGGTGGCTTCACCAAGGACGAGATCTTCGCATGAGCCAGCAGTGTCGCCTTCCATACAACATCAACCCCTTCACGGATGAGGTATTGTGTGACATTGCTCCCCTTGAAGTTTGTGATGTATTATTAGGACAGCCATACTTGTGGAAGCGAATGCTGTGTATGAATCAAGGCCCCGTGTTGTTATTATTACTTTGGGAAATAAGTTGTACAGGATACCAGAGGTGGCACCACCTACTGCCATCTCTTTGAATACTGCAAAACAATGCAGTAAGATCATTTCCAAAACTAGGAAATTTGTTTTCCTGATGATACGCCCTTAAGGAAAGAAGAAGACGGTGGTCGCGGCCTCTAGACGGGGTCCCTCTGCACGACAACTACAGATGGACAAGGTTGTGGAGGAGTACAAGGACATCTTCACCTCCCCTGCAGGGGTTCCTCTACACTGTCAAGTCAAGCACTCCATCAATCTGACCCCAGGTGCGCCGCTACCCAATGGACCAATTTATCGGCGCTCTGTTTTGGAGAACAATGAAATCAAGAGGCAGATTCAGGAGCTCCTGCAGAAAGGTCACATCCGTCCGAGTTCATCACCTGGTGGAAGCCCAATCCTGGTGGTACAGAAGAAGGATGGGACGTGGAGACTCTGTATTGACTATCGAGCGTTGAACAAGATCATTGTCCGTAATAGGTACCCAATCCCGCGGATTGATGACCTCCTGGACCAACTAAAGGGGGCGAAATATTTCAGCAAGATCGATCTAAAGTCAGGATATCACCAGGTACCAATCGAACCCTCTGATGTGTGGATGACTACCTTCAAATCCAAGGAGGGCCTTTTCGAATGGTTGGTTATGCCTTTCGGATTGACGAATGCTCCTGCAACCTTCATGAGGCTAATGGATGACATCTTGCGGCCATTCACCAACTCCTTTGTAGTAGTATACTTGGATGACATTATGATCTTTAGCCAGAGTTGGGAATAGCACCTCCACCACATCCGACAGGTTCTCCAAACACTGCGGCAACACAAGCTATGTGCCAATTAGGAGAAATGCACTTTTGGCATGACCCAGGTTTAGTATCTGGGATACATCATTGATGAATAGGGGGTGCATGTTGATCCAGCCAAGATCCAAGTCATTCGAGATTGGCCATCTCCACCCACTCTAACAGAGCTCCGCAGCTTTCTAGGTCTTGCCAACTTCTACCGTAGGTTCGTGTTGGGGTTTTCTGATATTACTTGGCCCTTGAGTCAAGTCACCAAGGGAGGGGTGAAAGCAAAATTCTTTTGGTATAAATGTCAACAGAAGGCATTCATGGAGTTGAAGGATCGCCTCTGCACGGCACTAGTGCTCGCGTTACCATATTTACAAAAACCATTTGAGGTCGAGACAGATGCCTCTGACTATGCTATTGGGGGCGGTCCTTACTCAACATGGACATCCAGTGGCATATCACAGTGAAACACTTTCAGACACAGTCCGGAAGTACCCCGCTTATGACAAAGAGATGTATTCCATTGTACAGGCCTACCGACAATGGAAGCATTACATTTTGGGGAAGGAAACGGTCATCCACTCATACCACCGACCCCTGCAGTTCATACAGACCCAAAGGAAATTGCAGAATGATCGCCATCAGAAGTGGTCTACATACCTGCAACAGTTCCACTTGAATATCAAGTATAAGAAGGGCAGCACCAATAATGTTGCAGATTGCCTCAGTCGACCACCGATCATGGCGTTAACCACCGTGCTCAACTCTTGTGGGCACGAGACTTCTGATTGGCCACTTCTCTACAAAAGTGACCCAGAATTTGGCCACACATACCAGACACTCTTGGAGGGTCGGCATGTTCCATATTTTCACCTCCAGGATGCCCTGTTATGCCACTTGGGTCACCTTTGTGTTCCTTCAAGCGAGCGTGCCAAGATGATTTGGGAAGCACACTACAGTCGGGCTGCTGGGCATTTTGGGGTCGCGAAAACAGTGGAAGTACTACAAAATTATTTCTATTGGCCGAATCTTCGACAGGATGTTGGGAAATACATCAGATCATGTACTGCCTGTGCCATTGCCAAACCGACCATTAAGAATCACGGCCTCTATACCCTGTTGCCTACCCCTAGTCGACCTTGGGAATCCATCTCCATGGATTACATGTCAAGCCTTCCTTCCACTAAGCATGGAAATGACTATGTTTTTGTGGTCGTCGACAGGTTCTCGAAGATGGCCATTATGGCGGCCTGCAAGAAGAATATCACAGTAGAAGCCACTGCTAAACTCTTCTTTAAACGAGTGTGGGTGCACTTTGGGATCCCACAGTCTATCATCTCAGATCAGGACAGTCGGTTTCTCAGCACATTTTGGTCCAGTCTCTGGTCAATGCTGGACACCAAACTCACGAAGTCCACAGCCTTCCATCCTCAAACTAATGGCCAGACAGAGGTTGTCAATAGGATGATTGTGCACATTCTACGCATGTATAACTCAAAGCATCCACGCACATGGGACGAGAGCCTCCCCTATGTTCAGCACAGCTACAACCGAGCTCTTCACAGCTCCACTGGCCATAGCCCTTTTCACGTGGGTTTGGGATTCCAGCCACTATGCCCCATTGATGTGGCCATGCCACTTGCAGCTACTCACATAAATTAAGCTCATGTCCAGTCTGAAACAGATAAGGCCACCAGCTTCATTGAGCGCATCCAACATATTCATCAGCAGGTCCATGACATTCTTGAGAAATCAAATGCCAAGTACAAGCAGCGACATGATCAACATCGTGTGCCACACAAGTTTCAGGTGGGCGACAAAGTCTGGTTGCATTTGCAAAAGGAACGCCTTACTGGAGCCTATCGGAAATTGAGACCACTCCGATATGGTCCTTACACCATTACTAAGGCTATGGGAGACAATGCATTTGAGCTCAGCATTCCCGCATTCCTTGGCCTGCACCCAGTGTTCAATGTGGACCGCCTTCGGCCATACTTTCCACCATTGCTAGACACATCCGACATTGCAGAACAGCTCAAACCCACATAATTAAATCCAGATTGCATGGAACAAGCTACAACGGATCGGATCATGGACACACAGATCAAGAACACTCACCAACAGAATATCTAACTATATCGAGTTGTCAAAGCAGGCCAGCTCCTTTAGCAGGGCAAGTGGCTCCCCAGGGAACAAGTTCAGCAAAAGTTTCCTCATCTCATGGAGGAACTCAACGCAATGGAGACCATTTCTTCCTAAGGGGGGAGGAATGATCCAGGTGGATATTGGTGGCCACCTACCAAGTCCACCTACACCCCCACCATTATTTCTCTCAGCATTTTCAGTTTCCTTAACTGTAGCACAACTTACTATTTTTAGCAGTTTTTCGGGTCCTGAACTTTTGGAGCCGTTTTGAGGCCCTAAATGACATTTTTTTTGGAAATCTGGGGGACCCATGGACCCATGTTGCCCTTCCCAAAGTGGTAGTGCTCGGATAGATCTTTCTAACGAGCTATTGTACGCGTCAAACGGAGATTGTATGCCAAAGTTACGACCCCAGGAAGTTGATGTACCAATTTACCCAAACGGGGCCCACAGTTTGGCGTTTCATCTCCTAGGGTTAGGTTTTGGAATGTTAAGGGTTTTCCATTGTTTCTCAACAATAAATAGGCCTTCGAGCCTCATTGTAACACAGTTCAGAGGCATGTAGCCACCACATCTCTCCTCAGAGATAAGCTACCATCGCCCTAGCCAGTTTATTTCCATTTCTGGTTGTAAGCATATTTCATTTTTGGGCATAGGGATATCTGTACGGCTTAATGTTTGGAGGAGCACTTCCTGGAATCATATGAATAGCATGATCATGATCACGAATGGGTGGGAGACCTTTGGGAGTCTCAAATACCTTGGAATGATTGTCCAGGACTTTTCGGAGATCTGGAGAAATAGACGATTCCGATGTGGAGACATCTAGCGAACATAATTGTGCAATTACACCTATTTGTTCCTTTTTTAGAAGCTTTGTCATACTGTTAGAGCTGATTATCTTTCCCGATTTCCCTGCAATCCCCCTTAATTCAACTTCCTTTCCTTCCACATAAAATTTCATGAAAAGTTCTTGAAAATTAAAAGCTATTGTACCCAAGGATTGTAGCCATTGGACTCCTAGTACAACATCAGCACCTCCCACTGGAATGGAAAGCATTGGGCTAGTCAATACATATTCTCCCATAGATAGCTTGATATTATGGCACTTTCTAGAGTAATTTATTGTTCCTCCATTTGCAATCATCACTTGACACTCTGGTGCTGGATATAGGAAGCAATTCAATTCTTTTACTACCTCACAATGAATAAAATTGTGGGTGCTTCCTGGAATCATGATTAACATTTCTTTTCTTCGCATCATGAGTTTCCTTTACAACCTTTTCACCATTAGTAAGTATTTCTTGTAGAAAATTTGTCAAATCTGTCTTCAAATCTGCCATGTTTGTCTTCAAATCTGTCTTCAAATCTACCATGTCTCTCTTCAAATATGTCTTCAAATCATCCATCTTAGCTTCCATGCCCTTTATCTTAGATTCCACGCCATTTATCTTAGATTCCACACCATTTATCTTAGCTTTTGTTAGCTTTTGTGAGCGTGACATTTGTTGCACTTGTTCTTGTAATTTTGATATATCATGTAGCATTTCTTCCTCTTCTTCATGAGTCATGCTAGAGCTTTCAGGTTCCTTACTAGGTGTTTGCATTTTCTTTGCTCGGGGCATCAGTGACTGATAATAATGCTTTATTATGCCCTTTGAATTCCTTCAAACAAAGCTTACACAAAAATTAAAAAAAAAAACTACACACCTTTTTTCACTTCATAGAAGCCTGATATTGAATCTGATGTATCTCTGTAATTTCAAATCATCCAGTTCTGAAATTGTGACCTATAGTAGCCTTCTATGTCCTCTTTCTAATGCCACCAGTCTGATCCAAATTGGATTCTCCGAGGAAGAGTTATGCAAAATCTCCCACAGTGACCTGCTTATAGACTAGTTCAGTAGAGCGAAATTGTATGATGTGCCACGAATCACTCTTTTAACCTTTGGCTCTGAAAAAATATATACAAGAAACTATAGTCCATCCTATTTCTGTACCTTCTTACAAAATTTCAATCTGATGCTCCGAAAGAAAGTTATGACGATTTTCCCTAGGTCACCTGTTTGGAATGTAATTCAGGAGTCTACAAGAATACCAACTTCCTCAGATCATCTCTCCGCAAATATAGCGCGAAAGGTTCTGAAATTCAGACCCTAGATTCAACGCGATGTCTTCCCAAATGGGTTTTTTTTTAGATTTTGAAATGTCACATAAAAAATGCCAAGATGACCTGTTGGGAGCAGCGAAACCCTAGAATCCAAAGCTTTGATACCAAATGCTATGAAACCAGCTCAAGAAAAGATAGAAAAGATAGATCAACGCCTTAGAATTCAGCCTCTTCGAGGGGGAAACCTCCTTTACATTACATAAATGAACAATTCTTCGATGATACAAATGACAAAACCTCCTTTCTATATATAGGAGTCTAAGGAGTCACAATATAACCCAGCCGACCTAACAATAATAATATAAAGCCACAAAATTAACAATAGAGGGATTCTATGGGGCACAGTAATAACAATATGGGGTCAATAGGGGCACAACAATATTAATAAGGGGTATAACTACAATAGTAATGGAGTAATCATTATTATACTATAGGGACCCAACAAATACCCAAAATAAAAAAATAAGAAAAATCGGCTGAATCGGAGTTCGGATGAGGGAGATATGGTTGATTTAAAATTAGCTCTTTTCCCATAAAATTTTGTGACAGCAAGAAAGTGGAAATAGATTGGTGTGCTAGCCAAGAACTTGTATGCACTTGAGGTACAAGATGCATGCAAAGCCTTGAGGAGCAAGGCAAAGGTTAGATACTTGATAGTTGAGAGGGAGAGTAAATTACCTCTCAACATGCAGTGCAAGAAGAAGTCTCAGACAATTGTGGAGAAGCCACAATTGGTGAAGCAGCTTTAGGAGGTTGTGGAGTAGCCACAACTAGAGAAGCCGAGAGGAGACTGAGTGGAGGCATCCACTCATGCAGAGACCTCCAGTAGGGGGAAATTTTCAGAGTATGTTTCTAGCCCAACGGAGAGGTCATTTGGGAGTTTTTTGTTCTGAGAGTTGCTGGAGCAACCATGCTTGGTAGATGTGTTGCATGTAGAACATTCCAAAGTTATAGGATCAGGTTCGAGAGGAAGCTTTACTTGTTGAGAGGGAGTGTTGAAAAATGTCAACAAGAAATTGCTAAAAATAGCACTGCTAAAAATAGTTGTTTGGGCACCAGTGCTGGATTGAGCAACAGGGAATGAAAAATGGAAGTGCTAAAAATAGAATTTCTATTTTTAGCATTTCAAGTTGGATTCCTATTTTTAGATAGTCCCTAGTCTAAAATAGGAAGTAAAATTCGAATTTTGTCTTACCAACAGTTTGAATATTAATTAATTAATTTTTCATGAGCTAATTAGTTAAGGAAAATAAAATTTGAAGTCTTTGTGAGAACATGCAATAATTTCTCCATTGATTGAGGAATTAAGGATGAGTTCTATATTGATAAGATCAGTTGACTTAATTTAACTTAGTCAAGTTCAGTTAGATTAATTTAACAAGTTGTTAAATTAATGAAATACAATTTGTTGATGCTTGCATGCATGTGACAACTATTATTTTTGGATAACTGTGTAGTCACTCATGGATAATTGATGCATGTCAGTTCTGTCAGAGACCCATTTGAGATCAGATATGGGATAGTGTACTATCAGATGCTAGGATATTTCTAGTAAGTATTCCTTTAATGGGGAAGGAAGCTTCTTCCTTCTATGACTATGTAGTTGGACTTGAGGTGACAGCAGGTATGATCAGGCCAATTTACATGTGTTTTGTAATTGGACCCCAATCAAAACTACGCAAGGAAATAGGAGCTTGGAACTGAGGTGCAGCCTTTATATACAAGGCTAGGTAGTCGATGAGCTTTATCATCAGAGTACGAAAAGAGCAGGATAGCTTTTGAGTTGATTCTTTTTGTATGTTGTTGAGGATTTCCACTTGATTGATAATACAAAGATGGGGTTTTAGGCTGGTGCTTTTCCCAGATAAATTCTTCTGTGTTATGTGTGATTAATTCCTTCTTATCAGTTATATGTGTTCATGCTTGATGTTTCTCATGGTTGATTAGCTTCCACAATGTTTATGGTAGATGTAGATCTAGTATTATGCTTTAGTACATTGCATATATCAATTTGATCTACAGGTGAAATTTCTACATGATATCAGTGAGCTAGCTGATTTGTAGAGAAAATTATACATCTTTCACATTTGCTGGTTCGCACAACTAGGTTGCTCATGGACCAAGCCTTCACAAACATGGGTCAACCAATGTGTCGGTGGCTTCATTGCAAATATCACTTCACGTGGTCAGGCCCATCCACTGTTAGTTAGGAGTATGAATAGTGTTTGCTTTCAGTTTGCTCAATGCTTGCATGCTTATTTGTTTTTTTCTTTGTTTTCTTGCTTGTTTGTTTACTCACTTTTCTTTTACATTTTCTTCTATTTCTGACTTGCTTTGTTGTTTGTTTTCTTGATTTCATTCCTAGGTTAGTTTCACATGAAACCATGCATCACTCTTGAAACAATCTACGTAAAGTACACGAGGCATTGTGCAACTATCACTACTTGGTTATCCGTTATCTTGCCTCTGTATGAAGAACTTGTTACTTTTGGTCCATGATGCATCGATGGAAAATACATACTACTAGAAATGAACCTTGGTTAAAACACAATAATTGCGCACTAACTAGTGTTACCTACTCTAGTCGGTTGTTTTTGGGTTAACCCTTATCAGCTCAGTCAAGTAGAGTAAGGATAGGGGGGAAAACTTAATAGGCACGTCAAAGGTATATAATAAACTACTTCTCTGAAGGAACAACCTCTTCTACTCTCAATAAGACAGGATCGCTCTTCTCCCTCTTAAATTAATAAGCGATATGCATAGTTATGAAAAATAAAAGGCGAAAGAAGAGAAATGCTTCCTGCGTAGAGAGGTGATGCAAGTAACTCTTCTGGGGTACTGACCTGACTCACCAGTAGCAGAGCGATGATTACATTCCTGCGTGAGTCTGCCAAGAAACTATCCAAGCCTGCTGGCAGTGGAGCAACACCATAGATGAAACTAAGACTCTAACAACTATACTTCTTTTGCACCAATATACCCTCAACCCTAATCGAAACAATTGTGTTAAACTGGCTTGGAATCTGTGTCAATCGACCAAGATCTTGGAAGATGCTACATCTTACAATCAAACAAGTGTGGGAACCAAGACGAACTAAGAACTAAATAATACTTCTAGAGGTGTTAGAGTTTCTTTTCATGAACAAGGTCCATTCAGAGAGCTCGAGTTCTACGATTGTGTCGCCAAGTTTTGTAGCAGCTACAACCACCCTCCAAAATCTTTCCTTAGCTTCATTTTGGAGCCTCCCTGCCAACTTTTCACAATAGGATGTCTTGCCTTGTTAAGTGCACAAGCTTCATTGATTTTCTTGCAGAATGACAGTCTTTCCATCAAAACTTGTCGCATCCCCCTCACAGGTTGTTTCACCAGACTTGGTTCGACTGCAGACTTAGCAGCTCCCTCCAGAAATTGTGCAATTCTAGAAGGGAGCCAGCCTTCCCTCTAGAAATTATGCAATTCTATCTGGAAGCCTGTTAGGCTACAAAATTATGCAAATCTGCCTATCATTTTTCACTAGAAAAATTGCGTAATTCCTCCTAGCACGACTGCTCAGCCTAGAAATTGCGTAATTCTGGGTAGCAGTCATCTACTCTGCCCAGAAATTGCACAATCCCTCTGGGAAACCATCCCATCTCCCTCCCAGAAATGCACATTTTTTCCTCCCAGCTGAGCAGAATTTTGCATGTGCAGTTGAGTCAACTGGTTCCCTCCGGGACCGAGCAAAACTGATTTGCATGCATGGACTACTTCTCCCAAGGTAGCATGCAAAGGCATCCCTTAATTCAGGCATCTACTTTTAGCAGCTAGAGGTTGCATGTAAGTATCATTTAAAATCCTCCCACCAAGTGTCAGTCTTCCTAGATTTGTGGCATGTGCGTCACATCTTCGATTTTATCGAAACTCATGAACCAGACATTACAGAGCTCATTCCTCACATTGACCTTGTAGCTCTGACATCCCATATTACATCTAGGAGTCGTCGGCACATTCAACTCAGTTGTTTTGGGGTAAACCCGCCTTCCATGTGTTATGTGCATTTTTTTCACCTTTTGTGTTTCGCTTTGTGTGATTATTGTTTGCTTGATTTCAGTGAGCACTTGTTGTCGTTTTGGTGCATGTTAGCTTGTAGAAGCATCGTTTCAATTTTTGTTTGCATCTCACTGCTGTCGCATTCATGACATTGTTTTGCATGGATAGTCGTCGTTGTGGTGAATCGCTTCACACGCATGCATGCTTTCCCGTTTTCTGAATCCTACACTTGTTATTTGCATGAATGATCAATAACTCTTGTTTGCACTCATCTTATCATGCATTCACACTTCACATGTTTTCAGTTACCCTTCAGCTGGACTGGGCTGCCTTGGCCCGAACCATGCCTTGCCCGTCTAGCACTGTGCATTTTTGGAAGCGAAGGCTCTTCCTTCCCTCTAGAAATTGTGTAGGTCTAGCTAGGAACTGACCTACACGCATGCATTGCACAATTCTTGGAGGCAGTGTCTGGTTGGCTTTAGAAACTGTGCAATGTAGTTTGCTAGTTGCATGTCACTGCTGACTGAAATTGTGCATTGCACAGTTTCAATCCTCAATAGGCCAATATGGGTTGTGAATTATGAGGTTCGAGTAGTTATTTAGCCTATTGATAGCCCAAACTATGGCTTGCGCATTTTTTGCAGTTAGTCTCCCGACCTCCCGGCAGAAATTACACAGCCTTCATGATCAGTCACACAGGTATGTTGCAAGTCAGTACTCAAGTTTATTTTGGTTTTTGACTAACAGATTGCTTGCCATGAGTGTTTCCATGTCTCCAATTATCTCAGGTGTTCATCTTCCTCTCAGCAGCACAGGCACAATGGTTTCCAGGAGAGCAGAGTTGAAGACACCGTTCAGAGCGCACTTGGGGATGCAGTTGATCAACTGTCTATGAACTTGCCTACCCACGAAGATATCGAGTTGTTCATAGACAAGGACATCAAGATATGATGGTTGAAACATCACAACAAGCAACACCATCAACACCAACTTAAGTTAGCATACCAGATGCAATGAACACAAGAGGAAGTTTGTTAACAACACAGAGGCTGAACAAAGTTTCAAGCTCAAGCAAATCAGCTTGTGATGAAAGAAACTTTGAAGACTCAGGCTATTAGGTGACGACACGACATGAAGATCACGTGAAGACAGAGAATGGAACAGAGAAGGAGTTGCATGCACTGAAGCAGCAACTCAAGGAAAAACATGAGCTGCATAGACGAGAGAATGAGTTGAAGTAGGAATAGATACATCAGGGGGTGCAACATTCATTCATGGATGAAACCGAGAGTGTACAAGTTATAAATCCATCCCAGCAGCTCGCATGGAGTAGACAAGGTGAGCAATGTTGTTGATCACATGCAAGCAAATTCAGCAGCATGAATGTCATTGTGCTCATGCATGTGATCCCACCCATTTGGCACACTCACTGAGGCAAAGAGAAGAAGCAAGTCCAACTGGAGCTGAACATGTATTTTGACAAGTTGATGCGCACATCCAGTAGCATTGCTTGGAGATGAGCGCAGAGACTATGTATCAACGTGTTGCCAGTCCGGTTGCACCCAGGAAAACCATGCGCATGCTATCAGATGAGTTGAATGGAGGATCCATGTCGGTGTACTCAGATGCAATGAAGGCAAGAGTTCACTTCAGCAAGAGGTCACCATTGAGCACATGGATACCATCATGGACGACCAAGCTTGGAATCAGTTTTCCACCATCGACCATCACAAGCATGTCATGAGTTGGTCTCACCATAATGGTTAGACTATTAGTGATGTCTTGCATGGCTTGCTCAAGCCATTTTGTCTCACATGGGTAAATGTGAAGATTGTATGTAACGTCTTTTTCAGTGTAAGTTCAAGTGTTGATGGTGGATGTAACAGTCATAGAGTAGATGGAGTCATGAGGGTAGATGAATTGTTGCAAAGGGGAATGTCAAGGGTCACCCCACCCTTTGCGATAAATTAACCTCATATTTCATTGTAAAGGATTTTGGTTAGCCAAGCTTCCAATAAGACTAACTTGGAGAGAGCTTGGACAATATTGTAATGAGCCTCGCCTTCTCCACTGCACAGAGATAGTACATCTCTTTGGAGGAGAAGGCAGTTGTGGTGGTAACGTTTCGATATCAGAACTAGTGGTTGGACATGGATGTATTATATGACTGGAACTTACACTTCTTAATATAACAAGAGCCAACACATTTCATGCATATGTTGTATTGTATTCAATGCTATCTGGTTTACTCTAAATGATATATGTATATGTTAGCTTATGCATGCATGTATATCTTTCTTTATATGTATGTATGAATCTTTCTAAAATGTGTTGTTGGTTTAACCATCCCTTTGGTTTTATAGCTAGGTTGCCTTCCAGTTGTGATGCATCTTTGTTTGTGTGTTCCCTTCTTAACTTCGTGCTATCACAGGTTTCCAAGGGGCACACTCATCTCAACCCCAGTGTGTTAGAACCTCTCATGCCCCTTCCTTGTCTCACTGCATATCTCACATCTTGGCTACCAATAAAGTTCTCTTACTTGCCTCTGTGTGAAATCACGGTCAAGGCATTACCATACGACCGACTGTTGGGACTCCTACAAAAAACGATCTGAGGTCTAATTGGGATTTCTTACTGGGGAGATCCCCTGACATGTTGGCGGGTCCAACAATATCAACATGGCCTCTTTACCAATTATATTATTACAAATCCATAATGGCCTTGGATTATTATATTCTATAAGTTCATAGTTACTAACAATAACTATAATGACTAATTATTAAATTTTCAATATTAGCATGTTTTCAGAGATTCCATAATCATTTAGAGGCAACTCGAGAACATGTAGCTTGCATAAACCTTAATTAATTAATATGGTACACAAGTACATCCCAACACTTATTTTCAAATTATTACATTCAATGAGCTAAAACCCGTAAAACATTTTGGAGTTGAATGAGGATCATATGCATGTAAGCACACATTGTTATAGAACCAAAAGAGCATTTTCACATGTCGCATTTTATATCATGGCCACATAAAAATTTAAAATACTTCAAAGACATGGTTACTCAACATTCAATGGTTATATTCATAGAGCTAAGGTACGAATATATCGAATGAAGAATAGATATTTACAATTATACTATGAATACTTGACATTTGTGAAAAATTTTGGTGTATAGTGAGGACCTAACGAAGAGAACTTGGAATAATGTTAAATTCGTGTGTCTAGTGATGCTTATCTATCATGCTAAATTCCCTAACATTCAATATCCAGTAAAGTAGATATATATCTACTTATACGAATTTCCACAATTATGGAGTAGCACTATTACCATCTAAGTTCTCCTTTCGCTCTAAAATTGAAAAATTGCAAAATAATTAAATCCTAAACACTACATCTCTAACTTGGAAATGTTAGGTTGAGCTCAGTATTTTCCCCTTTCAACCTCTTCCTTCTCAACTCTTTACTTCTCCTCTATCATTCGTGATAGTTCCTCCTCATGCTTAATTATACTCTCAATGACTAACCATGCAAACTCCAATAATGATAGTCAAACTCAACAAATAAGGTAGGAAGGTGAGTGGATAGGGTTGGTTAGGTAGGTTATTTCTAGAAATAAGAGAGGAAATTCATAATGTATGTTAGGGAAAAGATACTGGGAAATGATGGACTGGAAATAGAAATTTTGTAGCAAAAATTAAAAAAGGAAATTTTAGAAATACACATTGTGCACAAATCGCTCAAAATATTTGTATGTTATTCACCCAAAACCAAAATACAAACCACATAAATAATGCCCATAAGATCCAATAGATTCCAAACAAGGAGAAATATCTCAACAACTCAATCTAACTAACAAACCAATCCTACCTGTTTACTAATGTAAGCATTATTCTAAATCTTCACTTTAATGCTTACATGACACTACTACAAATATTGTTACAGGAATCATATAGTCACATCTATCTGGTTGGTCTTCATTACCACTCAATCCACACTAGAATCTCTCAAACACTACTCTTTCTTCATCACCTCATCTTTGAACTATCATTTGAACTTAATTTAAAACATAAACACATCTTACCATCTTTGACGAACTTGCATTATCAACAATTTTGACATACTTTATTATGCCAAATTGCATAGCTCGTTATAACTGTCAAAATAGTAGCCAAGTAGTGAACAATCCTATGGAAAAGCTCCCATCTACGAGATGGCATAGCTCGATGTGTCTAATAGTTATTTAGGATACTTGTCTCGGTACTGAATGTGTTAAAAATTGAACCATACAACTGACCTATCTCACACAAATGTATCTCATAATGCTCTTGAAGTTTGAACAAGACCCATCAACCAATAATTCGCTCACATTTAAATTAACAAAACTTTCTAGAACCACTAATTTAATTATACCACTATGTTCATTTAATGAATTCTATAATTTTTATATACCAGCACACAAAATTTACACACCAAATAAAAAATAATGAAACCAATATTTTCCACATGACGACAAAAAAAATATTCTACACAATAAATTGAAACTATCTGATGTTGGATCAAGTGTATTCTCCCAAGCATGCAAATCTCGTGAATATGTGATATATGTATCCTCCCACCACCAATTTCGTTCTCTGAAACCATATGTTTGCATTGTCATGAACATGAACCAGATCCACTAGAAATATTTATTGTGGAACTAGGTCCACAAGAAATGTAATATTTATCATTGATTTTATTTTTATTTCAAACCAAATTTGAAGTCTTTAAGTGTGACGTACATAATATTTCCCAAAGATCGACGTGGAAGATGATGGTCTTACAAAAATATTATTGTTGTGCAGCATGAAGTTGGAACACTTACATTTAATGTGAAGATGGTGGCATTATTCCGAGGATTTCGACAAAGCTCATTTGACCTATCTCGTAAAGCGAGTTGGCTCTTCTGAAGTGCAACGTCACTAGCACTATCTCTCCTGCCTGTAGGATGATCTTCATGGACTTAAATTTTACCAGTGAAAGGTGCGGCATTCAGTTCAAGTCTCAAACCTCCGCATTCTCATGTAATCCACGTCTTTCTGCTGGTATAACCGAGAGAGCCTACAGTTTCCTATATTGACAATGCCACGGTAACACTGTACAACACTCTTTATTCGCAGATCTCAACAAGTGCTCTGAGATCATTCAACGACTACACCATAAACCAACGCTTTTATAGAGCGCTCGATCACACCTCTAGATAGAGAGTGCGTGCAAACACAGGAAAAATAAAATAATTCTCACGCACTCATTAATTAATGTACAGAGAACAAAACCTCGTATCTCTAGGCTAGGCTTTCCTTTGAGGGAGTTAATTCCATACTAGCTCTGATACTAAAATTGAATTTTTAGAAACACACACGCTGTATAGATTGCTCAAAACTATTCATATATTACTCACTGAAAATTAAAATAGAAGGCACATAAATAGTGCTCATAAGATCCAACAGATTCCAAATAAGGAGAATGTTGTGAAGAGAATATCTCAACAGCCCAATTTAACTAACAAACCAATCCTACCTATTTACTAATGTAAAAAATATTCGAAGTATCAATGCCTAATCACCACAACATGCCATCCTATGTGTCACCCCTTGCTAAAAATAGAATTACTAAAAATAAAAAATGATTACAACAAGTGATGATCACAAATGGTAAAGAAAGTCTAGTAGTGAAAAAAAAATAGTCATATATACTTCTAATGATGTATGAAAGAGAGTTGAATGATGATCTAACATCTAGTCTTTATTAGTCCCTGCCATCTGGCAATGGCCAGGGACTATAGCAATCGAAATGTTGTTTTTAGCATTAAATTAAGCTGCTTATCATCCCGAATAAGTAGCTACTATGACGAATAACCAAACTTTTTGAACAACAATCCATTTGATCGTCTTATTTAGCCTCTTCCCGAGGCGGGGAGGCTAAAAACATACGGTTATATCATATTTGCGCTTTACATTTAGAAATTTAGAAATTTAGCTTCCAACTAATGCTAGCATTAAATCAAATGTCAATCATAGTATATTTCTTTAGTATAATAGAGAACAAGCATCTTATAATAGATAACCATCACCGCTGTCTCTGCATGTACAGCTGCCACGGCTTCGTCGACAACTGCTATGGCTTCGACAACCGCTATGGCTTTTTCCAAGTGTCCTGATGCATTGAAGTTCTGACCTTTAGAAAACTGGATAAATTCATTCTAAAAACCTCACCGAAGCATGCAATGGCAGGAGTGGGAGCAACGGAGGAGTGGCAGAAATGGAGAGAGCGCTGGTTCCTATACCACGTTTTGGAGAATGAAGTTGTGCGACTCCTTTCATCTGCACCTGCACCACAGAAGACAAGGTAAGCAAGGTAAGCTAGAACCAGTGGCATAGTAAACCTTAGTCCATTCTTGAGATGCATGCTATGGCATTTTATCACTATTTGTTACTAGTGATTCTATGCGCAGGCTAGCTTGATTATTTCAGTTGCACTAGTTGAACTGTCATCCGGTTGTTTGTTATAGTTTTACTGCTACTGTTGCTGGCAACTGTCTGAAAGCAAGCAAGTGAATAGCCGATGAATTCGTGAATATCCTGCTGAGATGGTCGTTAGAAGACATAATGAACGAAAACCTCTTGAAGGACAAGGTCAGGATCAATTATTCAGAAACCTGCAGCTATTGCTTAATATAACTAGCCAAATTTCTAGGAGTCGATTCATATTTGAAATAATTCTTATAAGTGTGTAGTGATTGAATATGCAAGGACCACCTAGTTTTTTGTATTTTTTTAAAATTAATTTAAAAATTTTCAATTGTTTGTCTGGTTTCTTTGCCTCGGCTCTAGCTGCCTTTTCCGCTGCTGTGAATGGCTAGCAGAAATGGTAGTAAAGCAAACAGGTAGAAATTCAGTAGTAAAGTAAAGCAAACAGATAGATTATTTTAAAGCAGTCGAAAGTCAATACGGCATATAGAGTTCCACCCTTTCCTGAGAACATGTCCCATGTCAATTTGCATGCGGTTTGGTCGGCCCATACGGTGATTCTATGCAGGCGCACACCCTTAATTATTCTATGCAGGTGCACACCCTTAATTTTTTTTTCAAGGCAAGCTGAAATAATTGTTTAAATAATGCCTCTTGTTTTGCACATATTAAAAAAAATAATATTAGGAGAAAACTGTACCTTTTGCACCTTTCT
This sequence comes from Pinus tabuliformis, assembly GCA_031772625.1. Classification (NCBI taxonomy): domain Eukaryota; kingdom Viridiplantae; phylum Streptophyta; class Pinopsida; order Pinales; family Pinaceae; genus Pinus; species Pinus tabuliformis. The sequence continues at coordinate 993,673,189 of CM062810.1, read as the reverse complement.
CTTCCAATTGGATTTGGAATTGCACCTTCTTGTTTTTCCTCTGTAATCCCTCGTCAATGTTAAGGTGGGTGCATAGACAGAATATCAAGAACCTTCGCTGCGGTCTGCCTGATCTGGGTTTTGCAAGAGAAGCCTTGCCCCCGGGGTGCTTGTCCAGGTGACCAACAACTGCAAATACTGCGATGTTGCTAACATTGTGCTCTGCTTTGCCCTTTCTTCCGAGAGTATCCTTCTCGACTGCCAGTGCTTGCAGTTTCTGCCCTTTCTGCGTTTTAGTTTTGGCAGAAAATGGAGTATATGCAATAGTTTGATACAAATAAGACAGAAATCAGGGCTTTAAAATGGCATGTGACATTCCTCAATTCTTTCATCTAGAATGCCCATGCCCTGCAAGAGTGCTAAGACCTTGAGTTCTGACACTACAGCTTAAGACTACGGCTGAACGGGGAGCTTGTTGATACTAGCTTTAACGAAAATGGGAACCTTAGGCCGTATCAATGCAAGTATCATAGCGGAGAAGTCCGAGTAGAAGATTCCCCAGCCTTACAAGTATATCAGCTCTGACATCATAACCTGGCAATGTCCACCGACCCAGATGAACCCCCTGACTGAACCATCTCGTTCTGCATCAGCCGCATGCATCTCGACGCCAAACCCTGACTTTGAATCGTATCTCATTCACCTTCTTCAGCTGCAATGGTCGATATGTATACAATGGGTTGGCTGCTACTTCTGCATCTTCTTCCTTCGAAGTCACTGCAACAAAGACATGTCGGAGATTCTTACAGGCGAAGTGCAAGCCGCTCCAGAAGCCGATCTAGTATTAACAAATACCTTTGATGAGCTTGATCGTCCTATACTCGATGCACTCCGAGAGAGACTTCCACCTTGTATACTGTAGGTCGTCTTGTTTTACAGACAGAATCTGGAAATGATAAAATATCTGACAGCTCTGCAAGGTTGTGGACTGAAGAAATGGAATGTGTGATCCAACAGCTCCTTGGAGGCCCGCGTCCGTCTGTAAGTTCAACGCGCTATAAGTTGGGGGCATAACAAAAAGTAAATAGTAAAGGGTCTAAGTGCTGAAGCAAGCCGATACAATATATCTGAGTAGTCTGTCTTCTAGCAGTATTGAATGCAAGAGGGCTGTGAAAACGATGCCACAACCGGCTGCTGGTTTCTTTTCTCAAAACAAATAGGTTGAACTTTACCCTTCTTTCCTTCCATAAATGATTCCGGCTTCAAAAGTGAATACAACCAGTAAAAGCTAGTTACGAATTTAAAAACGAACCTGCATGGACTACACGTTTTATTTATGAGTGCCACTTGTCTCATTCTTTTCCATCAGATGTCTGCTGGTTTGTGGTAGTGTGTTCTACCATATTGGTGCACCGGGGGTTTTGTATTCTGTGCGTCGACAGAGTGACAGGTGGTGACTTTACTGGCAATGTTGTGGGGAAAAGTATCCGACTCGGATGACCCTATCCCTACTCTAAGGGTGACAGTCCTTAGCAACAACTGAAAGTAAAGCTTTAATGTTTTCCTTTATGAAAGTACAGAGAGAAGGAAGAAAAGATTAACCAACCGGTGTCTTTCGCTTTTGTCGATCCTTATCCTCTCTCTTTGTCTCTTGTTCCCAGCTCCTTGCTCCCTTTGCCGGTCCAGCTACACACAGATCCTGCACAACAGAGAGAAGAAGACTACAAGATACATGTACTCATAACTGATGCATGGATTAGAATGAATCAAATATACAAGTAAATACAATACATCAATGCAATACAAGTATATAGGAGAACATTCAAAGCTTTATTGATAAAAGTAACAGGGTTCTGAGAAGGTTACAACCATCAATGGCTCCAATCCAGCAGCACCTCCCCAGCAGCAAGAAATCTCCTCTTCACCTCTATAAAAGCAATCACCCAATAGCTCTAACTGTAAACCAACAGCACTTCCTTGCTTTGCACAAAATTCCAGCCTCCCTAGACCTCATAGAAGAGCTCTATATATAGGGTAGAAGAAGAAAGGATGAGTCAGCTTGAGACTGACATAAAGCTGCCTTGTGTCCTCTCCCTCTTCAGTTAAACTTCAGTTCTTGAGTCCACTTGGAGATCCTTGCTTACACATGGAGATCAAGTACCTCTTACTCATCACAGGGCGAATCCCTTGAACCAAGTGTCAGTTTGGAAGCTTCCTGGGCAATTGACACCTTGCAGAATGACTGTGCCACTTGGCCAATCTTGCCCAGCGCAGGTAGCCTTCATTAGATTTGACTTTCAGCGCAGGTACAAGGAGGAGCAGTTGCATTCCAGCGCAGATGCTCAATGGAGCAGCTGACATGATCCAAAAATAGCCTGTTTTTGAGTGTTTTCAGGTGGAGAACTGATGGGAAGTGCTGTGGTTTGCTGACCTTGTTCTTCTAGGGGTAAGAACAACATGTTTAGGGACTGAGGATCCCTGTAATTATTGACATTTCATGCTCCATGCTGCGAGGCACAAAAATGTCTATAACAGTTGCCCCCTAAAGTATGAGGCCGTTTATCGGGTGAAATGCTTTATCTAGAGGGTCCGAAGTTCATTCAAGTGCTGAGAGGTGCCCTGTAATACAATACAATACAATACATTATTTTTCATTCTGTTTTCATGATCTAGCTGAGGCGGGCATTCCCATGCTCAGCTTTATAAATACATTTTGGTACATAGAACAGACGATCGTCTGATGGTAGACTGATAATTTTCTGCTGAAATTATCATCCTTTGAGTAGGATGATCATCTGCTGCAATGATGTACATGACAAATGCTTTTATATTTCCTGAATATGTATCGCAGCCCGGATGGATGAAACTAGATTCGGGGTCTTCAAACTCGTTCGATCTTCACTCTAAGTACAAGTCGATCCATGTGAGAATTTCGCTGAAGTCGAACATGGAAAGACATCGCTTGATTACCGGTCAATGATGAAAACCGTTAACTAGCGCGAGAGGAATCACCGATAATGATAATGACCCTCAAGGTACTGCAGTACAATTCACGTGGCATGAATAAAGGACTTGGCGTCGAACACCACGCAATATCTTCTGGTCGAAGGTCATTGATGTATACCTGTCGCCGGAAGTGAGAAACTTGCCATTGAGGCATGCAAGCTTCAAAGTACTGATGGGGTTGTTCCTAGATCAACTTCTTGGATAATGAGCTGAAGTCGACAAGAAGCGATCCGTCAAAGGAGGGCCTTAATGATTCCCACATCAATGACACGGAATGGAGCTAATGATTTTAGTGGAGGTGAAAACAAACTGTGATATATGATTCAGGGTGGCGATCAGGAATGGATGAAGGATAATGTATGGCAGTGGATGGGACACGGTTGACACTTTCAGAAAGACCCCTCTTGAACATATAACGACACTGATGCGATGGATCGGTAGCATTACCCCAAATGTGGATGGTTTGGCGAGGACCATGGTGACGAGACCGGTGAATGAAACAACCCAACCCGATGTGGTACGGAGGAAAAGTGTCATGTTCAAGAGCGACTTGCTACCATTAAACTTTGATGTTCTCCCAATTTTTCCCCAGTCATTTCTGACCAGTACCTCTTTATTTTTGTCAAGCTTGAGGAGGATAACATATGCTTGTTCTATAACCTGCCCTTCAGGCAAGCCCATCGCTATGATTTAACGAGCTTAGCGATAGGGAAACTCGTTCTCGTCTAAAGACAAGTTTGTCGCTATTTAATCATTTTAACGAGTCTAACGACAAGGAAAACTCGGTCCTTTTCATTTTTAGAGAGTCTGAAAAGGTACATAAAGTCAACTCCAAAATTCCTTTTTCGTCATCTAATCCCTTAAGTCCGAAAAAGTATAAAACAATATAGAAGGGATGAATTTTCGATTGCTTTAACGAGCCAAACAAAACAAGCGCTCGATCTTTTTGTGCAATAATCCCTCAGGTCCAAAAAGATTAAAATCTAGAGGAGGGATAGCTCTTCCAGTCGCTTTAACGAGCTGGAAGGCCAAAACTCGGCAAACTTTTCATATTTTACGAGTCAGTGAAAAGAGCTCAAAGAAGACTCGTCTTTTGAGGAACGAGTGATAAACAGGGATAGCAACTGATTCCAGGTACAAGTTGGAATATTCCAATCACGGCAGTGTCACAAGGATGGCTAAGTGAAATCACTCTTCGCAGATGTTTCTCAAAAGAGGTAAACACACAAATGGAGGTGAATGATCGGCCAAATGAACAGTGGAGGTGACGGTGCACAAACACGACCAAGGCTTTTATGGCTGATGAATTTACGATCTCAGAAGGGTATTTACCGGTTCATTTTTTCTGAATGAGCTTGAACTCTGAAGGGAAGCCTGCTCATAAACTTATGTTTATTTTTTAACGAGCATGAACTATGCGCTAAAACTGCTCGGATCTTGTGTTTATTTTTTAACGAGCATGAACTATGTGCTAAAACTGCTCGATTTTGCATGCCCCCAGCATCATAATAACGCATGTCAAAGGAGGGTGCCCCCCAAGCTTCATTTCATTCAACTTGGTGGTTGGAATGAAGGTTTACCTTTGAATTTTGAAAGGGGATTTGTTTCATTTTTTAATGAGGTTGACATAGTAAAAGAACTATCCTCATGACTCTTTGTTTCATTTTTTAACGAGGTTGACACGAGATAAGAACCGTCCTCGGGGCTTTAGATCCATTAGAAACAGAAAGTTTCATATTCCATCGTAGCCATTTCTGCCAGATTACTTGGAGGCGGTAAGGCGAAAGTGCCCATCGACGGAGGGTTTTTTAGGAAGATGAATCCGATATTTTGGAGAGAACAATTGTTCCCATGGATCATAGGAATGCTTCCCGTAGTAAATGGTGGCACAACTTCTGTCGAAGTTGTCGTCGAACTGTTTGGTTGATCATTTCCTTTACTGTTCGACGACTGTGGATTCCCGCAGTTTTTGCACTTTGTCGAAATCAAAGCATCATTTTGCTGTTCAGAGGTCAACACCATTAGTACCTGGCACCGGGAAGTATCTCCATTATCAACCAGATTTTGACTTGGTTCGGGAAACGGATCAGTCAATACAGCTGGGGTTTGCGAATTCTTTAAGAATTTTTTAAACTCGGCTTTATATAGACAATCTTTTGTCCAATGATCCTCATCACATATCTGACACCCCGAAGGTGGTTTCCCTTTTCCAAAAGAAGTTTTTCGAGGAGACGAATCTCCTTGTTTTTTCTTCTCTTTTTTTTGATTTTTCTTGCTTCCTGGTTGATTGGAGTTTTTGCCTTTATCCGTAGATACAGCATTTACTTCCGAAGCAAGAATTTCTTGATTTGCTTTTTGATTCGAAGTCTTATGGGCTTTCTTATTTGAATCCTTTGTCGACTTAGCGTTTCCAGTTCCAATCACGCCATCACCGGCATGAGAGTCACTATTCGATCCGGGAGGAGGAGGGATTGAAAATTCCGGTCTGGGGGCGTCAGGTATCTTATCATAGAGCGTGCCCGACTGAGTATATACTAAGTCCAAATATTGAGCACGAGCAATAACCTGCTCCTCTGTTACGACGCCTCCCTTGGCCACATCTTCTGTTATAGCAGGAAGAAGCGACTTTATAAACCACTCAGCTAATAGCTAATCTGGAACATAGGTCTTTACCATTCTGCGACGACGACGCCACTCATGTATATGATCTGATATATGTGTGGCTGTTGTCTGCTTGAAATTGGTCAAGATCTCCGTTCCAGTTTCGTACCTTATAGGTAACTGAAAGTGTGTTAAGAAAGTCGTGGCTAGGGAACTAAAATTGTCGAAAGAGGCTCTAGGTAATTCAATATACCATTTAGCCGCCGGACCAGTCAATGTCCTCTGAAAAAGGCGAAGCCTTATCGAATCATCATTCAAGGTATTCGACGAACACCACAGATGGAATGTCATCACATGATTCGACGGGTCTTCGCCAGGATTTCCATTGAATTTAGGAATGTCTGAAGGAAGTTTGTGAGGAATCGCTGGCCACCAATGGGCATAGGCGATTGGATCGTTCGTCAATCGATGTAAATCTGGTAATTCTAGAGTTGCCACGAATGGCAACTGCTGACTCAGGTTTGGCGAGGCGTACCCAGGATACGATGGAATCGCCTGAGCAGTAGGCCTTTGCATACCAGCATAATGCAACTGATGTTGATATGACTGATAGGGCTGGTGGGCTTGGCCACTGTAAAGTGGTTGATTTAACCCGTTCTGAATATAGGGTTGCCCACTATTCGCAAAGATCTGTTGTTCAGATCCTTGGTACACCTGTTGAAACTGAGGTTGTTGGTATTGCACCATCCATGGTTGCGAAGCCATGTTTTGCTGTGCGATACTAACCGACGGACCAAGATGCGGGGTTATGGTTCCCGTTTGTATCTGTGTCGTCCCGGCAGTTGGCGATTGTGGTTGTGTTGCAGGGTCAATGGGCTGTTGCATTACAACTTGGGGTTGACATACAACAGGCATCGATTGAACTTGCGACACGGTTACAATTGCTGGCGTCGTCGGGATACTAGACATAGGTACACACTGTTGCATGGAATATACAACTCTTGGTTGTTGGGGTAACATAGGTACCCAACCACTCGTCGTTACTTCAGTCAAACCTGAATGTTGTTGAAAACTGCCGTATGGGTATCCCCCCGGAAGGGGAAGTGAAAGGGCATATTGCCCCCCATACGGTAACAATCCGGAGCTCAAGGGTATAGATTGCCTTTGAGGACTGGAGGGCCCAAACTGAATTCCAAAGGGATCAATTTGTCTAGTTTCAACATAAGAATTACCGGGTATTATACCGGAAGAACAAACTGGAACAGACCAAGTTGTCGTGATAGTCCCTGGGTGGACTCCTTCTAGCTGATGAGGGCTAGTCGGGACAGCTGGTATGCCAGCAAACATCGTTGGATTGACAGCGGGAGCTTCTGCTGTCGCTGTGTCATTTGGTACAGTCCTAGATGTCGACGGTTGCTCAGACATTTTAAGTCTATCCAATAAACTGCCTAACGATTCTACAGGAACTTCCTGTGGCGATGGACAAACTTCTGATGCAGAAGGAAAAGGAGTGGTGCCTACTCCAAAATGAGTTGGAGTATTTGCTTGCTGGTCCTCTACGATTTCCTCTATTGCGATCAGACCAGGAGGAAGAGGAAGACCGTCAGGTCCGTAAAAGATTTCTGGTGCCGAAGAAGGGGTTGCTTCGACAGCGACAGTTGTTTGAACAACAAGACTCTGTGGACCGGTTTCAGATGGAACTGGTTCAGTTATGCAAGTACTTGTCTTCAGACTAGGATCAGTACAACTGTCCCTCTGTTGCTGTTGAACTTCTTCAATAGAGGCAGGGATTCCAGAAATATTAGGAGTGACCAGAATCTCAGATGTTGTCGGAACTGTTGTTCTAACTTTAATGGGAGATTTTGACCTGGTCAAGCGAGTTCGCTTCGTCCGTACTACTCTCGGTTCCGGAGACAAAGATGGTTGACTCGCGAGTCTCCCCGAACGATGGAGTTTTAATTGACTTTCCTCCACGGTTGCGGATTACTTGATCAACTAAAATACAAAGGGGAATTATGTTTCCGTATTGAATGAATTTTATTAGACGCTTTTAGACACAACTTTGCTTTTTCATGTTTTAAGAGTCGAGAAAAAGCTAAAGATGACTCTAGTCGCCTTCGATGTATTAACGAGCCCGAAGTGACAAATGCTCGGTTGGACTTTTTCAGTTATAGAGTTTGAAAAAGGCCAAAAGAAACTGCTCTGGAGATCTAGGCAGAGGGTGTGCCAAACCTTTCGCGAAACCACAGAATACGTTTTACGGTACGGGTGGTCGATCTTCGTGAATGCTGTGTTCACTGCATCGCGATCAGTAGGGCAGCCGACACGGCTTCCTAAGGATAAAGGATAAATGCCTATAGGGGTCTCCCAATATACGCGACGGTACGCGGGAGCACAAGTCCGTATTAGTGCTATCGTCCCTCAGGAGGAATCACCCACCTTCGTAGAGATCGACAATCACTACGTTTAACGACGCCGGAACACGTCTCTACCTAGACCTCTATTGTGAGCGTTATGTTACAATGCGTTTTTAGATTCATTCAATATATTTTAAGTTGATCTTGTTTAGCAATTTGTCTTTCAGGATCACCACGAGATGTATTGATACAAATTCCTAAATGCAGCTAAAATGATAAGCAAGCTTTACAATCTTTTTAGCTTTGAAAATCCTAACTACTGAGGGGAGAGAAAAGACACTATCTTTCCACACAGAGCACAAAGAACAAACTAATGCACTTTCTCCTAGATCAATCACGCAAACTTATCAAAATGCAAATGCAAGATGCATGTATTTCTTTTCTTTTCCCTTAATGTTGATGTAGACAAAAGGAAACTGTTGTATAATTTTCGAATTCAATTTGAAGCGTAAACAAACAAGTTTTGTCTAAAATGAAAAGACGCCTTACAGGTACTTGTTTCAACACTAAAAATGTATGAATTCAAACCATAAAGTGAAAAACAAACAAACTCAAACAGCCATGAACAGTAATAAAACTAGCTCTTAAGATCACAAAGACACTTTTACAGTTCAGGATCTAAGAGGCCACAGCTATACTGGTTCGCTTTTCACAATGGGAAACTGTAACTGAAGCAAGAAATACTGAAAGAACATTCACAGTCTCATCACACAACTGAGGCGGAATAATGTCAAGGAGAATGGTTTACAGCAAGTACAATGACCAGCAAGCAATCAGCAAAAATCAGTGAAAATAGGGCTCAGACACTAAGGGAAACCTCAGCAAGACACTGGCTAACTGGACCAGCGCAGGCTCTGGTCTGTCAGTTTGATTCTCAGCGCAGTTCCCGAAGGGAGTACCTGCGCTGAAATGCAGACTGCCTGTGGACAGCCTGCACTGAGATACGAGAGTTGCGTTTACAAGGAATTCCGGGTCATAAAAAGCTCAAAAATGCATTGTTTTTGCTGAAATAAAAAGCTATAGGTCAAGTACAGGCTAAGGGATGATCAAGAGGATGAAAAGATATCACAAAGAGTAAAGAGTCTTTTGTAGATCAGCTCTTCAAATCTTGAATTTGCTCAGTAAATGAGCAAGAGCAGCAGTCCCTCTACTTCGCTTTTGATATAGTCAAAAGCTTTTCGATTTGGTACTCTTTTCTTCAAGAAATGAATAGCAAAATACTACAAACACCAACAAGATACTAGGCTCCCCAGCGGAGTCACCAGTTTGTTGTGGGGAAAAGTATCCGACTCGGATGACCCTATCCCTACTCTAAGGGTGACAGTCCTTAGCAACAACTGAAAGTAAAGCTTTACTTTTTTCCTTTATGAAAGTACAGAGAGAAGGAAGAAAAGATTAACCAACCGGTGTCTTTCGCTTTTGTCGATCCTTATCCTCTCTCTTTGTCTCTTGTTCCCAGCTCCTTGCTCCCTTTGCCGGTCCAGCTACACACAGATCCTGCACAACAGAGAGAAGAAGACTACAAGATACATGTACTCATAACTGATGCATGGATTAGAATGAATCAAATATACAAGTAAATACAATACATCAATGCAATACAAGTATATAGGAGAACATTCAAAGCTTTATTGATAAAAGTAACAGGGTTCTGAGAAGGTTACAACCATCAATGGCTCCAATCCAGCAGCACCTCCCCAGCAGCAAGAAATCTCCTCTTCACCTCTATAAAAGCAATCACCCAATAGCTCTAACTGTAAACCAACAGCACTTCCTTGCTTTGCACAAAATTCCAGCCTCCCTAGACCTCATAGAAGAGCTCTATATATAGGGTAGAAGAAGAAAGGATGAGTCAGCTTGAGACTGACATAAAGCTGCCTTGTGTCCTCTCCCTCTTCAGTTAAACTTCAGTTCTTGAGTCCACTTGGAGATCCTTGCTTACACATGGAGATCAAGTACCTCTTACTCATCACAGGGCGAATCCCTTGAACCAAGTGTCAGTTTGGAAGCTTCCTGGGCAATTGACACCTTGCAGAATGACTGTGCCACTTGGCCAATCTTGCCCAGCGCAGGTAGCCTTCATTAGATTTGACTTTCAGTGCAGGTACAAGGAGGAGCAGTTGCATTCCAGCGCAGATGCTCAATGGAGCAGCTGACATGATCCAAAAATAGCCTGTTTTTGAGTGTTTTCAGGTGGAGAACTGATGGGAAGTGCTGTGGTTTGCTGACCTTGTTCTTCTAGGGGTAAGAACAACATGTTTAGGGATTGAGGATCCCTGTAATTATTGACATTTCATGCTCCATGCTGCGAGGCACAAAAATGTCTATAACAGTTGCCCCCTAAAGTATGAGGCCGTTTATCGGGTGAAATGCTTTATCTAGAGGGTCCGAAGTTCATTCAAGTGCTGAGAGGTGCCCTGTAATACAATACAATACAATACATTATTTTTCATTCTGTTTTCATGATCTAGCTGAGGCGGGCATTCCCATGCTCAGCTTTATAAATACATTTTGGTACATAGAACAGACGATCGTCTGATGGTAGACTGATAATTTTCTGCTGAAATTATCATCCTTTGAGTAGGATGATCATCTGCTGCAATGATGTACATGACAAATGCTTTTATATTTCCTGAATATGTATCACAGTCCGGATGGATGAAACTAGATTCGGGGTCTTCAAACTCGTTCGATCTTCACTCTAAGTACAAGTCGATCCATGTGAGAATTTCGCTGAAGTCGAACATGGAAAGACATCGCTTGATTACCGGTCAATGATGAAAACCGTTAACTAGCGCGAGAGGAATCACCGATAATGATAATGACCCTCAAGGTACTGCAGTACAATTCACGTGGCATGAATAAAGGACTTGGCGTCGAACACCACGCAATATCTTCTGGTCGAAGGTCATTGATGTATACCTGTCGCCGGAAGTGAGAAACTTGCCATTGAGGCATGCAAGCTTCAAAGTACTGATGGGGTTGTTCCTAGATCAACTTCTTGGATAATGAGCTGAAGTCGACAAGAAGCGATCCGTCAAAGGAGGGCCTTAATGATTCCCACATCAATGACACGGAATGGAGCTAATGATTTTAGTGGAGGTGAAAACAAACTGTGATATATGATTCAGGGTGGCGATCAGGAATGGATGAAGGATAATGTATGGCAGTGGATGGGACACGGTTGACACTTTCAGAAAGACCCCTCTTGAACATATAACGACACTGATGCGATGGATCGGTAGCATTACCCCAAATGTGGATGGTTTGGCGAGGACCATGGTGACGAGACCGGTGAATGAAACAACCCAACCCGATGTGGTACGGAGGAAAAGTGTCATGTTCAAGAGCGACTTGCTACCATTAAACTTTGATGTTCTCCCAATTTTTCCCCAGTCATTTCTGACCAGTACCTCTTTATTTTTGTCAAGCTTGAGGAGGATAACATATGCTTGTTCTATAACCTGCCCTTCAGGCAAGCCCATCGCTATGATTTAACGAGCTTAGCGATAGGGAAACTCGTTCTCGTCTAAAGACAAGTTTGTCGCTATTTAATCATTTTAACGAGTCTAACGACAAGGAAAACTCGGTCCTTTTCATTTTTAGAGAGTCTGAAAAGGTACATAAAGTCAACTCCAAAATTCCTTTTTCGTCATCTAATCCCTTAAGTCCGAAAAAGTATAAAACAATATAGAAGGGATGAATTTTTGATTGCTTTAACGAGCCAAACAAAACAAGCGCTCGATCTTTTTGTGCAATAATCCCTCAGGTCCAAAAAGATTAAAATCTAGAGGAGGGATAGCTCTTCCAGTCGCTTTAACGAGCTGGAAGGCCAAAACTCGGCAAACTTTTCATATTTTACGAGTCAGTGAAAAGAGCTCAAAGAAGACTCGTCTTTTGAGGAACGAGTGATAAACAGGGATAGCAACTGATTCCAGGTACAAGTTGGAATATTCCAATCACGGCAGTGTCACAAGGATGGCTAAGTGAAATCACTCTTCGCAGATGTTTCTCAAAAGAGGTAAACACACAAATGGAGGTGAATGATCGGCCAAATGAACAGTGGAGGTGACGGTGCACAAACACGACCAAGGCTTTTATGGCTGATGAATTTACGATCTCAGAAGGGTATTTACCGGTTCATTTTTTCTGAATGAGCTTGAACTCTGAAGGGAAGCCTGCTCATAAACTTATGTTTATTTTTTAACGAGCATGAACTATGCGCTAAAACTGCTCGGATCTTGTGTTTATTTTTTAACGAGCATGAACTATGTGCTAAAACTGCTCGATTTTGCATGCCCCCAGCATCATAATAACGCATGTCAAAGGAGGGTGCCCCCGAAGCTTCATTTCATTCAACTTGGTGGTTGGAATGAAGGTTTACCTTTGAATTTTGAAAGGGGATTTGTTTCATTTTTTAATGAGGTTGACATAGTAAAAGAACTATCCTCATGACTCTTTGTTTCATTTTTTAACGAGGTTGACACGAGATAAGAACCGTCCTCGGGGCTTTAGATCCATTAGAAACAGAAAGTTTCATATTCCATCGTAGCCATTTCTGCCAGATTACTTGGAGGCGGTAAGGCGAAAGTGCCCATCGACGGAGGGTTTTTTAGGAAGATGAATCCGATATTTTGGAGAGAACAATTGTTCCCATGGATCATAGGAATGCTTCCCGTAGTAAATGGTGGCACAACTTCTGTCGAAGTTGTCGTCGAACTGTTTGGTTGATCATTTCCTTTACTGTTCGACGACTGCGGATTCCCGCAGTTTTTGCACTTTGTCGAAATCAAAGCATCATTTTGCTGTTCAGAGGTTAACACCATTAGTACCTGGCACCGGGAAGTATCTCCATTATCAACCAGATTTTGACTTGGTTCGGGAAACGGATCAGTCAATACAGCTGGGGTTTGCGAATTCTTTAAGAATTTTTTAAACTCGGCTTTATATAGACAATCTTTTGTCCAATGATCCTCATCACATATCTGACACCCCGAAGGTGGTTTCCCTTTTCCAAAAGAAGTTTTTCGAGGAGACGAATCTCCTTGTTTTTTCTTCTCTTTTTTTTTATTTTTCTTGCTTCCTGGTTGATTGGAGTTTTTGCCTTTATCCGTAGATACAGCATTTACTTCCGAAGCAAGAATTTCTTGATTTGCTTTTTGATTCGAAGTCTTATGGGCTTTCTTATTTGAATCCTTTGTCGACTTAGCGTTTGCAGTTCCAATCACGCCATCACCGGCATGAGAGTCACTATTCGATCCGGGAGGAGGAGGGATTGAAAATTCCGGTCTGGGGGCGTCAGGTATCTTATCATAGAGCGTGCCCGACTGAGTATATACTAAGTCCAAATATTGAGCACGAGCAATAACCTGCTCCTCTGTTACGATGCCTCCCTTGGCCACATCTTCTGTTATAGCAGGAAGAAGCGACTTTATAAACCACTCAGCTAATAGCTAATCTGGAACATAGGTCTTTACCATTCTGCGACGACGACGCCACTCATGTATATGATCTGATATATGTGTGGCTGTTGTCTGCTTGAAATTGGTCAAGATCTCCGTTCCAGTTTCGTACCTTATAGGTAACTGAAAGTGTGTTAAGAAAGTCGTGGCTAGGGAACTAAAATTGTCGAAAGAGGCTCTAGGTAATTCAATATACCATTTAGCCGCCGGACCAGTCAATGTCCTCTGAAAAAGGCGAAGCCTTATCGAATCATCATTCAAGGTATTCGACGAACACCACAGATGGAATGTCATCACATGATTCGACGGGTCTTCGCCAGGATTTCCATTGAATTTAGGAATGTCTGAAGGAAGTTTGTGAGGAATCGCTGGCCACCAATGGGCATAGGCGATTGGATCGTTCGTCAATCGATGTAAATCTGGTAATTCTAGAGTTGCCACGAATGGCAACTGCTGACTCAGGTTTGGCGAGGCGTACCCAGGATACGATGGAATCGCCTGAGCAGTAGGCCTTTGCATACCAGCATAATGCAACTGATGTTGATATGACTGATAGGGCTGGTGGGCTTGGCCACTGTAAAGTGGTTGATTTAACCCGTTCTGAATATAGGGTTGCCCACTATTCGCAAAGATCTGTTGTTCAGATCCTTGGTACACCTGTTGAAACTGAGGTTGTTGGTATTGCACCATCCATGGTTGCGAAGCCATGTTTTGCTGTGCGATACTAACCGACGGACCAAGATGTGGGGTTATGGTTCCCGTTTGTATCTGTGTCGTCCCGGCAGTTGGCGATTGTGGTTGTGTTGCAGGGTCAATGGGTTGTTGCATTACAACTTGGGGTTGACATACAACAGGCATCGATTGAACTTGCGACACGGTTACAATTGCTGGCGTCGTCGGGATACTAGACATAGGTACACACTGTTGCATGGAATATACAACTCTTGGTTGTTGGGGTAACATAGGTACCCAACCACTCGTCGTTACTTCAGTCAAACCTGAATGTTGTTGAAAACTGCCGTATGGGTATCCCCCCGGAAGGGGAAGTGAAAGGGCATATTGCCCCCCATACGGTAACAATCCGGAGCTCAAGGGTATAGATTGCCTTTGAGGACTGGAGGGCCCAAACTGAATTCCAAAGGGATCAATTTGTCTAGTTTCAACATAAGAATTACCGGGTATTATACCGGAAGAACAAACTGGAACAGACCAAGTTGTCGTGATAGTCCCTGGGTGGACTCCTTCTAGCTGATGAGGGCTAGTCGGGACAGCTGGTATGCCAGCAAACATCGTTGGATTGACAGCGGGAGCTTCTGCTGTCGCTGTGTCATTTGGTACAGTCCTAGATGTCGACGGTTGCTCAGACATTTTAAGTCTATCCAATAAACTGCCTAACGATTCTACAGGAACTTCCTGTGGCGATGGACAAACTTCTGATGCAGAAGGAAAAGGAGTGGTGCCTACTCCAAAATGAGTTGGAGTATTTGCTTGCTGGTCCTCTACGATTTCCTCTATTGCGATCAGACCAGGAGGAAGAGGAAGACCGTCAGGTCCGTAAAAGATTTCTGGTGCCGAAGAAGGGGTTGCTTCGACAGCGACAGTTGTTTGAACAACAAGACTCTGTGGACCGGTTTCAGATGGAACGGGTTCAGTTATGCAAGTACTTGTCTTCAGACTAGGATCAGTACAACTGTCCCTCTGTTGCTGTTGAACTTCTTCAATAGAGGCAGGGATTCCAGAAATATTAGGAGTGACCAGAATCTCAGATGTTGTCGGAACTGTTGTTCTAACTTTAATGGGAGATTTTGACCTGGTCAAGCGAGTTCGCTTCGTCCGTACTACTCTCGGTTCCGGAGACAAAGATGGTTGACTCGCGAGTCTCCCCGAACGATGGAGTTTTAATTGACTTTCCTCCGCGGTTGCGGATTACTTGATCAACTAAAATACAAAGGGGAATTATGTTTCTGTATTGAATGAATTTTATTAGACGCTTTTAGACACAACTTTGCTTTTTCATGTTTTAAGAGTCGAGAAAAAGCTAAAGATGACTCTAGTCGCCTTCGATGTATTAACGAGCCCGAAGTGACAAATGCTCGGTTGGACTTTTTCAGTTATAGAGTTTGAAAAAGGCCAAAAGAAACTGCTCTGGAGATCTAGGCAGAGGGTGTGCCAAACCTTTCGCGAAACCACAGAATACGTTTTACGGTACGGGTGGTCGATCTTCGTGAATGCTGTGTTCACTGCATCGCGATCAGTAGGGCAGCCGACACGGCTTCCTAAGGATAAAGGATAAATGCCTATAGGGGTCTCCCAATATACGCGACGGTACGCGGGAGCACAAGTCCGTATTAGTGCTATCGTCCCTCAGGAGGAATCACCCACCTTCGTAGAGATCGACAATCACTACGTTTAACGACGCCGGAACACGTCTCTACCTAGACCTCTATTGTGAGCGTTATGTTACAATGCGTTTTTAGATTCATTCAATATATTTTAAGTTGATCTTGTTTAGCAATTTGTCTTTCAGGATCACCACGAGATGTATTGATACAAATTCCTAAATGCAGCTAAAATGATAAGCAAGCTTTACAATCTTTTTAGCTTTGAAAATCCTAACTACTGAGGGGAGAGAAAAGACACTATCTTTCCACACAGAGCACAAAGCACAAACTAATGCACTTTCTCCTAGATCAATCACGCAAACTTATCAAAATGCAAATGCAAGATGCATGTATTTCTTTTCTTTTCCCTTAATGTTGATGTAGACAAAAGGAAACTGTTGTATAATTTTCGAATTCAATTTGAAGCGTAAACAAACAAGTTTTGTCTAAAATGAAAAGACGCCTTACAGGCACTTGTTTCAACACTAAAAATGTATGAATTCAAACCATAAAGTGAAAAACAAACAAACTCAAACAGCCATGAACAGTAATAAAACTAGCTCTTAAGATCACAAAGACACTTTTACAGTTCAGGATCTAAGAGGCCACAGCTATACTGGTTCGCTTTTCACAATGGGAAACTGTAACTGAAGCAAGAAATACTGAAAGAACATTCACAGTCTCATCACACAACTGAGGCGGAATAATGTCAAGGAGAATGGTTTACAGCAAGTACAATGACCAGCAAGCAATCAGCAAAAATCAGTGAAAACAGGGCTCAGACACTAAGGGAAACCTCAGCAAGACACTGGCTAACTGGACCAGCGCAGGCTCTGGTCTGTCAGTTTGATTCTCAGCGCAGTTCCCGAAGGGAGTACCTGCGCTGAAATGCAGACTGCCTGTGGACAGCCTGCACTGAGACACGAGAGTTGCGTTTACAAGGAATTCCGGGTCATAAAAAGCTCAAAAATGCATTGTTTTTGCTGAAATAAAAAGCTATAGGTCAAGTACAGGCTAAGGGATGATCAAGAGGATGAAAAGCTATCACAAAGAGTAAAGAGTCTTTTGTAGATCAGCTCTTCAAATCTTGAATTTGCTCAGTAAATGAGCAAGAGCAGCAGTCCCTCTACTTCGCTTTTGATATAGTCAAAAGCTTTTCGATTTGGTACTCTTTTCTTCAAGAAATGAATAGCAAAATACTACAAACACCAACAAGATACTAGGCTCCCCAGCGGAGTCGCCAGTTTGTTGTGGGGAAAAGTATCCGACTCGGATGACCCTATCCCTACTCTAAGGGTGACAGTCCTTAGCAACAACTGAAAGTAAAGCTTTAATGTTTTCCTTTATGAAAGTACAGAGAGAAGGAAGAAAAGATTAACCAACCGGTGTCTTTCGCTTTTGTCGATCCTTATCCTCTCTCTTTGTCTCTTGTTCCCAGCTCCTTGCTCCCTTTGCCGGTCCAGCTACACACAGATCCTGCACAACAGAGAGAAGAAGACTACAAGATACATGTACTCATAACTGATGCATGGATTAGAATGAATCAAATATACAAGTAAATACAATACATCAATGCAATACAAGTATATAGGAGAACATTCAAAGCTTTATTGATAAAAGTAACAGGGTTCTGAGAAGGTTACAACCATCAATGGCTCCAATCCAGCAGCACCTCCCCAGCAGCAAGAAATCTCCTCTTCACCTCTATAAAAGCAATCACCCAATAGCTCTAACTGTAAACCAACAGCACTTCCTTGCTTTGCACAAAATTCCAGCCTCCCTAGACCTCATAGAAGAGCTCTATATATAGGGTAGAAGAAGAAAGGATGAGTCAGCTTGAGACTGACATAAAGCTGCCTTGTGTCCTCTCCCTCTTCAGTTAAACTTCAGTTCTTGAGTCTACTTGGAGATCCTTGCTTACACATGGAGATCAAGTACCTCTTACTCATCACAGGGCGAATCCCTTGAACCAAGTGTCAGTTTGGAAGCTTCCTGGGCAATTGACACCTTGCAAAATGACTGTGCCACTTGGCCAATCTCGCCCAGCGCAGGTAGCCTTCATTAGATTTGACTTTCAGTGCAGGTACAAGGAGGAGCAGTTGCATTCCAGCGCAGATGCTCAATGGAGCAGCTGACATGATCCAAAAATAGCCTGTTTTTGAGTGTTTTCAGGTGGAGAACTGATGGGAAGTGCTGTGGTTTGCTGACCTTGTTCTTCTAGGGGTAAGAACAACATGTTTAGGGACTGAGGATCCCTGTAATTATTGACATTTCATGCTCCATGCTGCGAGGCACAAAAATGTCTATAACAGGCAAGAACCTTATGGTCGTGATGATACTTTTCAGTCCCGTGTCGCTTGATGTGAAGCTTCACGTGGTCAGGGTTCACATTCCGAAATTTCTATGTGTATGCATGTAAGGCTGCAGCATGAAATGTTCCTGGTGGTGTTGGGGCGTAAACACTACTCCTCATTTTCAATCAAAAAGCAATAGTTGTACTGGGAATCTGGGACATGGAATAAATAAAAAATAAAGGTTCACTTTATTTTCAAATTCTCCTGCAAAATTTCCTCTAATTTACCTCCTACGTACCATTGCACTGATGTAATTATATTCTAAAGCTATTACAGACATTAAATGCTCAATTAATATTTACAAAAAGTCAAAGGCAAATCGAAAGTCTCTCGTATACGCACAGTACATTATAGTGAATAGCAGCAGAACCAGAAAGGTCAGTAGACCGACAGGTGATCATGAACAGTTAAGAAATGAAACATCGTAGAAGCTTTGTTAAATATCAATTGTCTTCCATGCTCTCTCGTTGAATCGGAAATATCAAAGATTGATAAACTATAGCTATTACATATAAGAATGATCTTTTCTTGAAAACTTGTCAAGTCTTAAACTATACACTTGTTCTCGATTCAGCAAATAAACACATTTATCTTAATTGATGGTGCGATGGATTTAAATTCAAGTGGAGAATTAAGAATGATTGTAACCAAGATAATGTTGGGTATGCATCATATGCAAAATATGCTAGGCAGTACAGGGATTTTATGACTGTGTACATGTGTCTCCAAATTTATTCATCTTGCAATAAAGGGATTTTATATTTGGAAGATAAGTCAACTTGGAACCTTGCCGACAAATGTGCAATCAGCTTAGCTGGCTATGCTCAGAATCTGTGTCTCATGTCAACCAGTTCATTCTTCACACTCCTACTTGACAGGCTAGCCTTGCCGACAAATGTGCAATCAGCTTAGCCGGCTATGCTCAGAATCTGTGTCTCATGTCAACCAGTTCATTCTTCACACACAGAAAGCAGACTTCAAAAATAGAATTTATTTATATACCAGCTGAAAATAAATGCTACGATGTTGGTTTTAAATATGATTGTGTATCAATTTAGTTTTTCCTAGCTAGAGATTTAGACGTGCTAATATTCTTTTATCTCCTTTCATATCCTCTCAGCAAGCCTGTATCTCATCTCCTTAAGGCTTGTTCCCATTCAATCATTACCCGACCATAGAGAGGGCGAGGGAGTCTTCTGTCACCTTGACTCCAAGGAAATAAGAAATCTAACGCTAGCTGGAAAGAATCACTCGTTATGAACCAAGTCTCTTTTACTGGCCTAATGAGCACGCCTAATTTGTGATTGAGTGAGTGTTTGCTAGGGGTACTAGGTCTTTAGCGGTAACGTCAGTCGCTAACTCAACCCTTCCTTAACTGTACATGCTCTGGGGAACAAACGAACTAAGGTAGCAGGAGTAGGACCAGGAACCAGCACCAGGAAAGAATCACTGAACGAACCATCACTTCACGTAACAAAAATTAAACCCGGGTAACAAAAATTACATGAAGAGCTCAGCCTGTTTGAGTTCCTCCAGCTTAGGGCAGGGACTAGCTGCCCCGCAGCACCTCTTGTTAATATTTGATCATCAATTGCCACATTTACATTATTAGTCCATGTCTACTTATGTAATTATGAAAAAAAAATACAACCGTAAGTTCCATAACTACCTTTGTCAACATAGCAACAAAACAATCAACGAAATTCTCTACTTAGTCAACTAGATTGGACCCATGAGTTACTATTTACAATGGTCAATCCTTCGGCCTAGTTGAATGATCAACTAGATTCCTCCAACATCTCCCCAAACGTCAAAACCTTCTTCATCCTAGAGAAGGGAGGATTTGGACATCTAATACTATTATAACAAAATGCAATTATTGCTTGTCGATTTAGATGTTAGTGATATAAGTTGATGGCCTTGAACTAACTCGATAAAGAATTTGAATCATAGTCATGGAATGATGCTAGAGGTGTTCGTTATAAGGATGCGTCCTTTAGCACTATTGCGCAAAGGGATGCAAATGGGTGAAGTAATTTGATTTTCATTATTTTGAAAATCTCTCCCATATTTCATTTCCTACTCTACTATGAGACACATTGATGTTTGTTTGATGTGTATTTAACCAAGGAAATTATTTATAAAATACATAGAAAATAGCATTACACCTATATGCTAGGCATGCATTGGTCACCTCTTAATATTATGTTTTCTATTAAATAAAGAGATCCAAAAGATGGCGGCTCTAGTGTTGGAAATAACTAAGTAGTCAGTTCCATTAAAATTGTATTATGCTGACCATTACAATAAGTAAACCTGATTGCTTGAGTTATTTGAAATAAAGATCAAGAACAAATTTCTCCACTAAACATAAAAAGTTTCACACATTATAAAATATAACTATTTTTATATTTATATCTAAACTATTGTAAAAAATAATTCTAATAAGTTTGGAAGTTGTAGTCATCAACTTTTACGTGGTGTATAAAATGATTCATTATAAATAGGAGTTTGGTCATAGAGATGGATGTGATACTTCATACATAGGGATCAATTTGTAATCGGTTGTTAGCTTGTAACATACAATTCATTCCATTCCATCAACTTTATCATTTTTATTGGCTATCACTATTCATTTTTATTGGCTATCACTATTCATTTTATGTTAATTTTTTTTTAAATGAATTTTATTTTATTATTTTTGATAGTTTCCTTGCGAAATTAGGTTCTTATAGCTCTCCATAATTTTGTTTGTGAATATTGATTTTTGTGTCTTTTTGTTTTCCTATATTTTTGTTTGTTGCAAATAGAACAAATATATGATGGTTGGTATATATAAATTTTTATTTTTATTTTCATAAAAATTCAGGTGACGATTAGCTTAATTTTTTTTTTTTTAATGTTAGAGTTCAAAATATGTTTCAGATCATTCATATGTTTGTCCTTTTAAGCTATGCACTAATCAATGGGTTCGGAAATGTTTCAGATCATTCGTCTGTTTGTCGTTTTAAGCTATGCATTAATCAATGGGATCGGAAACAATTCAAGGTTAAGCTATTATATTGTGAAATGCATAAAAATAGAATTATATAGAATTAGTTGTACAGATTAGAAACACATACGCCAATTTATTATGACACTTCTCCCTCCACGTCCAACCCATTGGACGACCTTACAGAAGCGTTTCCACTTACACAAATAAGTTAATCTAAGAGAAGCACACCAAAACTAGTATTTCTTATATTCCACAAAACACTAAAATACGTTCTAACCATGTAAAAGAAAACCGTTGGTGATAGTATAATTCTTATTAACGATAATCATGAAAACGACACTGACGAAATACCATAAAAGCGGACCAAATAATACCCATGGCTATTGACAGCACTGTGGCAGCTGTGCACTAGTCGAATTTTCTTACGACAGACCATTATTTAAAAGACACTACGATGGGGAAGATAGAGGTGGGAGTTGTAGATGAAACCTAGAAAATGGAGGAGGGAGGTATCAGAGAGGAAAGGAAAAGGAAACGATATCAAGCACTAGTACAACTTTCCTGAGCAAATCCAACTTGAGAATTGGGCACATCAAAAACGACACGCAAATTCTGTTGTTGAACACTTCCTATGATAGAAAGAGAATCCGAACTCGACAAGAAAGCCAAGCAAGATAATCCCGATCCTGGGCTGAATAGGATATTTTCCTTTGGCAAAACAAGGTCCACATTACCATCCAAGTGCAACGTTATGGTGGGAAGGTCGACAGAAGATGAAGACCAGTCATAACAAGTATCGAAAACTTGAGTGGATTCTACCTGTATATTGGGCATCTGGCTCCGAAAAGCGTCTCTGACAGCTGTATAAGCAGAATCAACGAGATGCGTGATCGTTGTTCCCGAGTCGATCAAAGTTCCTCCCCCGCTTGCAATACTCGTTGCTGGGACAGGAACGGTCGCGTCACCAACGCTGATCCCGTTCAAGTTCACGAAATAAAATGTCGGCTTTGAAGGATCTTTTATCAGTGTGGTGAATTGCAAACCGGGGGTGGAAAGAAGAGCTTCCTTCCCAAGCACAAGGGATCCCGACGGTGCAGACGATGCCTGCAAGCTAGGAAGACAGTAAGAAAACCTTCCGCCAAATAATTCTGCGGTGGGCTGATTCAGCAACGAAAGTGGCCCGCCTCCTAGCCCCATCAGCCCCGGTTGATTTGGATCTAATCCGCTTACGGACTCCGCACAACCGAATGAGAAATTACGAAGAGATTGAGAGCCGAGGGTGATGGCATCCGAAGAAAGCACACCCTTTACCTGAGAGCCATCTCCATATGTGACTTCAAATTCACATTCCGAATTTTCCCCGCAACTACTACATGAGGGTGAATTGCAGTCTAAGGCTTTATAGGACGAAGACAATGTGGAGTCGAAAGGTGGAGCGGCAGTCGTGTCGCACCCTTGGCACTGTGTGCATGGAATCCAAGCAACATCACTTCCCGTATCTATAAGTGTGTACATGCTTTGCTTGGGCGTGCCAAAGCCCACATTTATTATGTACTCTCCGGACCCTGGCATGAAAGGAACATTGGCGTCGTCCTCTTGGTCGATATTGGACGAACGAGAATTAGACATGGAGCGCTTCAAAAACCGGAGTCGCTTGACGTCGGCTTTAATTTTTTTAGACATCAAGTTTTCCCAAGTCCTGTTAGGAGGTCGAAACGGTGAACACTCTGAATAAATATGCATAAGGGGAAAGCTCACGCGACGTTTCCGGTTCCCCACTTTTCTATTCAAGGATTTGATGCTGCTCCGACAGTTCTGAGGGGAGGCCTCAGCTACTCCAGACATGATTGCAGCGAGCGACATGAGATAGAAGAAAATCGCTACAGACTTGTTCATGGTGAAGAAGGTCATGGTACTCTATTAATTAGAGACACGGAGAAAACCTCCACCCTGCTCCGCAGATTTTTGTGTTTGAAGAGGCGAAGCGATCTGCGTTTTATAGTGCACATTCGATGCATTCCTTCCCCACTCGATTCGTTCCTTGCCTTGTCACATACATCAGCATTGGTATAACATGTTCGCTGACGTGACCTTAAAATTTGACTATCGAACGCTAATTTCGGCGATATTTATGCGGTCTCCTTGGCCTTGACTAATATTCAATAATTTCTTTAACAAACCATTTTATAATGAAATTACAAATTAAAATATATGTGCCTTGGATTTTAATTCAGACTTGCGTTTTCCATAACCAAATCATTGTTCCCATCTTCCTTCATCTTCTGGTAACAATCGATATCGACAGGTGTTTTCCAGTCGACGGTCGACTTATTACATACGTCGTGATATTGACAGGTCTTTTCAAGTCGACGGGCGACTTGTTACGTACGTCGCACTTCCCCCCTAAACTCCGCAGAAACTACCTTTGCAAACGTGATTTTCTTCTGGTAACAACTGATATTGACAGGTGTTTTCCAGTCGACGGTCACATACGTCGTGATATTGACAGGTCTTTTCAAGTCGACGGGCGACTTGTTACGTATGTCGCACTTCCCCCCTAAACTCCGCAGAAACTACCTTTGCAAACGTGATTTTCTTCTGGTAACAACCGATATTGACAGGTGTTTTCCACTCGACGGTCGACTTATTACATACGTCGTGATATTGACAGGTCTTTTCAAGTCGACGGGCGACTTGTTACGTACGTCGCACTTCCCCCCTAAACTCCGCAGAAACTACCTTTGCAAACGTGATTTTCGGTATTGGTTAATGTGATGCGATATTTTGAATTTATCGTGAAATTGTGATTGCAAGAAGCCTTCCGCACCTTCATCTTGCCCCGCCAGCAAACAATATGGACAGGTCTTTTCAAAGTCGACTCCGAGGGCACTTTGTTTCTGCACCCCCGCGTGCTTAGAAAGTTCGATTTCGACGGAAGATAGCTTTACAGTGTGAAGAGATGCAAAACCCCAAAGCGAAGGTCATTTTACGTTTATTTAACTGCTCGGTTCATTGGTTAATTCAAAGCCCGGCAGCTATAGTTATTGAAGAATGAGAGACTAATGACTACCGGGTTGTTGGTGTTTGCCTTTTAGCCGAGCTTGTGCTGAATGTTGCGTAAAGCTCTTGATTCGAGATGGTGCCCGATCGGACTTGCAATTTGGAAATGGATGTTATTTCTCCATTTGTTTCAAGTTTACTCTTCCTTGGCCTCTATGTATATGGTTGATAAGAGGATAAAAGCTGCAATTTTCCGAAGGAGAGAGGACACAACTGAATATGCAATTTTAACTGCCAATCTACAAATATTTATTGAACATGCAGACAAAAATCACAAAGAAGCAGGGAAAACACCAGATTTGATTAATTGAATTAATTTCTGTAACAAATATAATATATGTGTTGACAACAAGAAGTTACAACAAAATTGTAGCAAATACACAACTACAATTTCCAATTCATAAACAGTTATTGAACATGGAGACAAAAACCACAAAAGTAGCAAGCAAATTGCAGCATATAAAACAGAAGATTTGATTAAATGAAATAACTTGGGTGACAAACACAATATTTGTGTACACAACGAGTTACAACATAATTGAAGCAACAACCACGAACAAAGTAGTAGGAACAAGTCAACGGAGCTGCAAAAACAATATCCTCGAGTGAACAGACTTGCAGCAACAAGCCAATGAAGTTGTAGCAACAAGGTAACATAGTTGTAACAACAATAACCACCAATGGAGTCGCAATAATGTATAACAAATCTGAGCTGTAGCAATGAACAACTAGAACTGAATTGCAACAACTATGAGCTACAGCTAAACAAAAATATTACGTTTTTATGGTGTTAAGCTCCATTGATTTTACACAAAAGCTATCTTGATTTATGGAATTGCAGCTTTTCTTAACTTATGGAAACCAACTGCAGTAGTTTCCTTAAGTTAAGAAAATCAACTGCAATTACTAAATTTATAATTGGGAGCTACTAAAGTGGTCCATCACTTTGATTTGATCTCTACCTTGATTTGTGGTTTTTCTAACACATATCTTTTAGAAGCTTGATGGAAGCTTAGCTATATGTTCATCTGTTGGTCCCCAAGCTCATATCTCAACCCCCTTCAGTTCTACACCATTAACAGAGCTCGGAAGTGCCTTCAGAATTCTTGTGTTCTTTTTCTTTTGCTTGGATTGTAGCTGGAGTGCTGAAGATGTAGCAGGCAAGTGGACTGTGGCCTTCATCAAACATCACCAATGGCTGGAGGTAACTCGTATCCCTGGGCATTAAGTTTCAGTGATTCTTTTCAGTTCTTTCCGCATGCAGAATCGCTGTTTAAGTTTATTAGTTATCTAACAGTTGGTATCAGAGCCCTTTTACCTCTGCCTTGCTGTGTGTTGGCCAAGAAACGAATTCTTATTTCTGGGCATGGCCTATTAAGCATAATAGTCTTTTCCGCATATGTTTTCGATTCGTTAGAGCGCACCGTTAAATAGAGCTGTAAGCTTTCTTTAAAGATGTTTGATCTGGTAAATTCATGAGATAAAGAGGCAGAGATTATAATGACATTAATAATGTGATTTTGCTCACTTCTAATAACAAGGTTACGTTGGTAAATAAGATGATATATTTGTTTATCGTTTTCTGTTGCTGGTCTGTGCACGAGAGACGTTCTTAAAAATAAACTGAATAGGAATCAATCGAACCCACGTCGGTTTTTCTGTTGTTGACATGAAATGCGTATTAAAAAATTAGATGGGAGAAAGTATCGAA
The DNA here is from genome assembly GCA_031772625.1 of Pinus tabuliformis. NCBI lineage: Eukaryota > Viridiplantae > Streptophyta > Pinopsida > Pinales > Pinaceae > Pinus > Pinus tabuliformis. The sequence continues at coordinate 993,647,223 of CM062810.1, read as the reverse complement.
CCCCAGACCTTGATGATGTGCTACATGCCTTTTCTGTTGCTAACATGAGGACGTATGCAAATTAGATGGGATAGTATCGAACTCAAGACCTCCTCAACTGAGCTACAGGCCAATGCGCCATCTTTATCTATGCATTTAAATTCGGGAAAAAACAGTTTTTGGTGCTAATCCAATGGTTGTTTCTATTAATTTCTATTGTACGCAAGCCTGGAAATGTTTCTATTAATTTCTATTGTACGCAAGCCTGGAAATATACCCACCATTTGCAGGAGCTACTGTTTCTGCCATAACATTAGTTGTGGCATTTGGATTTGCTGTCTCACGCCCATGCTTAACACTGAAGACAATGGAAGATGCCGTACCAATTTTTGAGCCGGATACTCGATCCTGTGGCCACTACGGCGAATGAAATCAATTTGCTTTAGAAATCGATCATATTTGCAGAACTTTCCGGGTATGTTAGTTTTTCACAATCATATGTTTCTCCTTTGAGATGGGAATTGTTGTTACCTTTAGTTCTCTGTTACTGCTTGATTTCCTTGAACAGTAACCTTCAGATGTGCATACGTGTATAAAATCTTTGTCCAAGTTCATTTAATTTGGAAATTTCTGACCAGAAATAGAACATCGAACTTTACACGCACAACACATCAGACACATATATGATATGTTTGTCGAAGTTGAAAATTAGTACTATAGTTTCCATAATTTCCGACCAGAAATAGATGTGGGTAGAATTGTTAGTTGTTATGATGAAAATTTGTTTTAAAGATGTTGCTGTGAGTTGTATGTTGATCTAAACATACAAGTTATATGATATACATGTGATTCTTTCAAACGGGGACCGAAATGATGGGTGACTTGCCCATGTAGAAAGAGAAATGTATTATATGTAGTTTACATACTCATGGTTGTTTTAATATGCGAGGGGTCTGAAGAACGCAGTGCTCGGTGCTCTTTAGCACATTTTGATAGATGATGTCAACATCCTATCTTATAGTTCGTTAAACATACTGTTTTGATATTTTGTCATGCACGATACCATGTTCGATATTTTATAGAATTTGGATCGATGATACTAGGTAGTTGTATACGTTCCCTTATACTAGCCATTCAATAACATGCTAGCTCATTTATAGTGACGTATTCACTAGTATATAAATATATATATATATATATATTTGAGGGAAGTAAAGCCAAACGTGTTAGTGACTCAAAATTTTTGCATGGTGGAAGCCGCATTGAAAAGACTGTGGCATCAGTCCATCCTAGCGTGAATACGCATATACCATTAACTCAGGTTCTTGGCATCTACAATCACATTCATTTTTTAAGATCATTTTATGTTATTTGATAATTTTGGGTGGAGGTAACAAACCATATAATATGGTTATATCATATACCATGCCACGTATTTGTTTAACGTTGGATTTTGTTTATAACACATGGTATTACCCTTTGATTATATACCATAACGGTTTATATGTATGTTAAAGATTGTTATGGTATATGTTATTTTTATTTATATAGTTAATTTGGATAAACTATATAAAATCAACAATGCAAAATGCAAAGTAAATTGATTACATTACATTGAACTTACATTTATGAACATTTGTAATTAAAGAGAAATAAGAAATGGTTTATTTCTCATTTGGGCATTCAGTTCGCATAAAGTTCAGATTTAGCATTGTTGAAAATTAATTTTGTGAGTCAATCTCCGGGTTAAGTTTATAAATTGAACAATCAATTTGTAGTCATACTGACTGCTTTAACCTGCTTTTGAATTTGCTGGAGAATTATTACAGTTATATGGAGTTTATTAAAATGTCATTTTGACTTACTCCTTTCAGTAAACATTATTTTTCTCTCTGGTTAAGTTTTGTTTATGCAACAAAATTAATGTCTAGTGATCCATGTAATTTTAATTAATTAGAGAGTAGCCACAGCATCTTTAATTAAATAAAATTATATATTGATTGGCAAGATCACATAAAGATTATTTAGACATTAAATTGTAATTAATTACACTGAATATAATAAATTTTATCCCACAGGAATTTTTATTATATTTATGTGATTAATTAGGATAAAATTTCATAACCTACCCACAGGAGTTATGAATTAATAAGTTTTATCATAAAGTTTTATTGAATCTGCTTGAATTGAAAATTTAGCCCACAGGCAATTTTCATGTCATTTGATTCAATTCTTTTTAGCATGTTTTACATTGGTAAAACATGAAAGTTCATAAAAGTTTTATTGAATCTGCTTGAATTGAAAATTTAGCCCACAGGCAATTTTCATGTCATTTGATTCAATTCTTTTTAGCATGTTTTACATTGGTAAAACATGAAAGTTCATAAAAGTTTTATTGAATCTGCTTGAATTGAAAATTTAGCCCACAGGCAATTTTCATGTCATTTGATTCAATTCTTTTTAGCATGTTTTACATTAGTAAAACATGAAAGTTCATAAAAGTTTTATTGAATCTGCTTGAATTGAAAATTTAGCCCACAGGCAATTTTCATGTCATTTGATTCAATTCCTTTTTAGCATGTTTTACATTGGTAAAACATGAAAGTTCATAAAAGTTTTATTGAATCTGCTTGAATTGAAAATTTAGCCCACAGGCAATTTTCATGTCATTTGATTCAATTCTTTTTAACATGTTTTACATTGGTAAAACATGAAAGTTCATAAAGATTTATTGAATCTGTTTGAATTGAAAATTTAGCCCACAGGCAATTTTCATGTCATTTGATTCAATTCTCTTTAGCATGTTTTACATTGGTAAAACATGAAAGTTTATTAAGCCTCAACATAAGCATGTGATTCTTTATTTTGATGCAGTAGTACAACCTGCAAATTTCTCTGAAATTCGTTCTGACATTCCCGAACTTGAGGAAGTAATCTCGTTTGTTTGTTGTGAATCTGATATGGTTAATGTTGATATTAACACATGGTGGATTGATTTTGGATCAACAATTCACATTTCGAATTCCTTGCAAAGGTTTGCAAAACGAAAGGAAGCTAGTGGGAAGTGAGCAAAGCATCTTATCAGGAAACAAGATGGGCTCGCATGTGGAAGCTATAGGAACATGTTATTTAACTTGAAGTAGTGGTTTTGTTTTGGAGTTAGAAAAGATCTGTTATGTTCCAAGTTTTTCTAGAAACTTGATCTCAGTTTCAAGGCTTGTACCTTTTGGATATTCCTTAAAATTTTCAGAAAAAAATCTTTCAGTCTATTCTATAAATCTGATTATGTAGGGAATGGTATTTTGTCTAATGGTCTTTACTACAAAACAATGTCACATATGATTCAATGCATGTTCACACTGGCACTAAAAGATGATGATTAATAACACTTCTTCATTAATGATTAATAACACTTCTTCATTAATGATTGATAACACTTCTTCATGAATAACACATCTTCATTGATTCCCTTCTAGTCATGGTGAGCAATTGGTTTGCAAGCTCAAGAAGTCATTGTATGGTTTAAAACAAGCATCCTCCCAATGGTATTTGAAATTCCATAATGTAATTTCTTCTTTTGGTTTTGTAGGAAACATTATGGATCAATGTATATACCTGAAGGTTAGTGGGAGTAAAATTTGTTTTCTTGTTTTACATATGGATGACCTTTTTGCTAGCAACCAATGATAAGGGTTTGCTACATGAGGTGAGACAATTCCTCTCTAAAAGTTTTGATATGAAGGATATAGGTGAAGCATCTTATGTCATTGGCATTAAGATCCATAGAGACAGATTTCGAGGCATCTTGGGTCTGTCCCAGGAAACCTATATTAATAAAATTTTAGAGAGATTTCAGATGAAGGATTGTTCACCAAGTGTAGCTCCCATTGTGAAGGGTGATAGGTTCAATTTGAACCAATGCCCGAAGAACGACTTAGAAAGGGAACAAATGAAGAACATTCCATATGCTTCCGCTGTCGGAAGCCTAATGTAGGAATGTTGGGACGATGTCAGAGTGATCCAGGTTTAGACCAGTGGAGAGCTGCAAAGAAAGTAATGAGGTACCTTCAAGGGACCAAAGACTACATGCTTATGTATATCCTGTTTGAGGCTGCTTTACATGGTGTATGGCTTAAGAATTTCATTTCTGGGCTTAGAATTATGGATTCTATCTCTAAGCCATTGAGAATATATTGTGATAATTCAGCTGCTGGTTTTATGGCTAAAAAAGTGGGAGTCGAAATAAACACATCGACATTAAGTTTTTAGCTATAAGGGAACGTGTTAAAGAAAATAAAGTGGTCATTGAGCACGTCAGCACTGAGTTAATGATCAATGATCCTTTGACTAAGGGCATGCCACCGTTTAAATTCAAGGATCATGTATTGAATATGGGACTTGGTTCCATTATGCAGTTTTTTCATTGTATGGACAATGTTAATGAAATTCTTAATTATTGTGATGTTTTTTCTCATATTTATGTGCACCTTAAGTTGATTTGAGAAAATTCATTTAAGAAGGACCAAGAATAAACATAGGGTTTATTCATTAAGATATTATTGCCACATAAATTATAATAAGAATAGATGCATAGTAATACATGGAAGATAATACTCGTCATAAGAGGACTTATCGCCATGATTCATGTATCTATTACTTAATAAAGATTGTCAATGGTTTTTGAGACATTAAGTTTGGAAGTATGGACCAAGTGGGAGAATGTTAAGCTCCATTGATTTTACACAAAAGCTATCTTGATTTATGGAATTGCAGCTTTTCTTAACTTATGGAAACCAACTGCAGTAGTTTCCTTAAGTTAAGAAAATCAACTGCAATTACTAAATTTATAATTGGGAGCTACTAAAGTGGTCCATCACTTTGATTTGATCTCTACCTTGATTTGTGGTTTTTCTAACACATAGCTTTTAGAAGCTTGATGGAAGCTTAGCTATATGTTCATCTGTTGGTCCCCAAGCTCATATCTCAACCCCCTTCAGTTCTACACCATCTAGCTGAGATAGCAGAGCTCGGAAGTGCCTTCAGAATTCTTGTGTTCTTTTTCTTTTGCTTGGATTGAAGCTGGAGTGCTGAAGACGTAGCAGGCAAGTGGACTGTGGCCTTCATCAAACATCACCAATGGCTGGAGGTAACTCGTATCCCTGGGCATTAAGTTTCAGTGATTCTTTTCAGTTCTTTCCGCATGCAGAATTGTTGTTTAAGTTTATTAGTTATCTAACATATGGCACTACTCTAAGTTCTTCCTTTTTGTTGCATTCATCCATATTTATACATAGCTTTATGTTGGTTAATCAAATTTTAAAAACTAAATTGCCACATCCTTGATAACGGTTGGAATATAAATTGGACAAAAGCAAAATGCTGCAATGCTGAAGTAAATTGTATGGCGGTGCTTCAACAAGTTGAGACGAACGTGTAGCTCTTCAAGATTTCATCTACAGTGATAGCTCTTCATGATTTCATGTTGTCCCTACGGATTTTAGTGACTTGAAGCGGTGGTAACTCCACTATTTTAGCCACCAACCAAATAATTATTATTAGTGACATTGTCTCCTTTAATTATTTCATGCAAAATTTTGTTGTTATATCAAAAATGTTGTTACACTATACACAACCATTTTTTCATGGGAATTTGAAATAACTATTTTGCCAAGAGTTTTGTAAATATATTTGCAAATTGATCTTCTAATTTGTAAAATTCCATAAAAAATTCATATCCCTGAGTTTGTTTCACATAAACCTTTTTTTCCAAAAATCTTTTTAATTTTCTATTTATTTTGTGTTACAATGGCTAACACCATCCTTATTGTTTAAGGTCTAGCTACAACTGGAAAAGTTTCATTATAATTAATGTCGGGTTTCTAACTAAACCCTTGAGCTACAAGTCTTTCTTTATGTTTGTCAACTTCACCTATAGCATTTAACTTGGTCGTAAATCCATTTAGCACCTATATTATTTTTTATTTAGGTATGTCTACAAGATAGCAAGTATTATTTATTTCTATGGCATCAATATCTTCATCCATAGCCTTTACCAAAACTTCTTCTTTAACAACTTCTTCAAAATTTACACAATCATATCCAATTAATGCAAAATTTGAAACTTGATATATTTCATCATTTTCCTCATATAATTCTCTTAAACTTCTAGCCTTCTAACATTTCATTATGTTCCTTAATGTAGCTAATGTATGATTCGATTCATTACTTACCTCTAATCCTGTTATTTGTTTTCCACCATAACTTGATGGTTCACCACATCCTTGAGTTCTAATTATTCTAAACTGTATTGAGATAACTCAGGGTGATTCCCTTACTAATGTACTTCCAATAGGGTTATATGCATATGGAATCAACTATACACCATGTACATCCTTTTCTTCTCCATCATCATCTCCATGCAAGAATACAACTCCCTCTGCAACAGATTTATCTATGTTTCCATCCCAAAACTGTTCTTTTTCAAACTCAACATCTCTGCTAATAATTTCCTTCTTGGTGATGGGGTTATAGAGTCTATAAGCCTTAGAATCATCCCTATATCTAATAAATATACACTTCTCACTTCTATCATCCAACTTCCTTCTCATCTCTTTAGGTACATGTGTGTAAGTCACACACCTGAAAACTCTCAATTGAGATATGCTATAACTCTTATCACACAAAGCTTCTTCGCGGACTCAATCCTTCACACTCTCAGTCAAACTCCTCTTGAGAAAATAAACTAAACATATAACTTCTTCTCCCTAATATTCATATGGTAGATGCTTTTACTTTTGCATTCTTCGAGCCATATTTGTAATGGCTCAATTCTTCTTTTTAGCCACTCCATTCTACTGAGAAATATAACATGTAGTAAACCTTCTTGATTCAATTCACTAGAAAAACTCCATGAAATAATTTAGCATATATTCACCACCTTTATCTGATCTTAAAACATTAATATATTTCTCACTTTCCTTTTCAACCATGTGAGATCCCAAACGTCAAATTTTTTAATAGTTCTAGGACATTTTAGTGTTTTAATTAAAATGTTTGGGATCAAAAACGCCAAACACGAAACAGATATGGAAATAAAACCTCTTATTTATACTAAGAACTGAAAACAAAGATACATGCCCATACTAGTCATACTGAAGTCTCTATCAATGACATGTATGACTGTTCATTAAATATACATTTCTCACTTCTATCATCCAACTTCCTTCTCATCTCTTTAGGTACATTTGTATAAGTCACACACCTAAAAATTCTCAAATGAGATAAACTATAACTCTTCCCACTCCAAGCTTCTTTGGGGACTCAATCCTTAACACTCTTCGTCAGATTCCTATTGAGAACACAAATTAAACATATAACTCTTCTCCCCAATATTCATATGGTAGATGTTTTTCCTTCAGAATTCTTCAAGTCATATTCATAATGGTTCAATTCTTCTTTTCAGCCACTCCATTCTAGTGTGAAGTATAAAATGTAGTAAACCTTCTTGATTCAATGACATTAAAAACTCCATGAAATCATTTAGCATATATTCACCACCTTTATCTGATCTTAAAACATTAGTATATTTTTTACTTTCCTTTTCAACCATATAAGATCCCAAACATCAAAATTTTTAATAGATCTAGCACACTTTAGTGTTTTTATTAAAATGTTTGCAATAAAAAAAACCTAACACAAAATGGATATGAAAATACAACCTCTTATTTATCTTAATAACTGAAAAAAAAGATGCATGCCCATACAAGTCATACTGAAGTCTCTGCCAATGGCATGTACGACTCCTCATCAAATGAGTTGACCAAGTGAAACAAAATTATGGACCCTAGATGGATGCACCAAATAAATTAGACTGCGGGGTTTTCATCCCTGGAATCAAACGAGAACTGGACATGCCAAGTTCTCAACAAAAACTTAATAGGATAGAAAAACTCAAGGTGATCCAAATTCCTAGATCATCCCCCATTTTATAGGCTCGGTGGACTCTCTAGATGCCTTTATTTAATTGTTCTTCTAAAAAAAATGGAAAATACCATGGGTAAATATCACGGCAAATAGCATGGGAAAATACTTTCCATTTTGACCATATCAAGAAAAATGAATATTATAAATCCTCTTTCCCCAAGATTTCTTGGCCTCAAGAAACTCACAATTGTTAATCAATATCATTGTCTGAAGTAGATGTGTACTAATACCAAGGTCTCATATGAACCATTGAATCATCACAATATCACATTGTATCACCTAATCAAGGATGGATATCCCAATGCAAGGACCCTAGACTAACCTCTAGATCCACTACCCATCAATAGATTCACTAGTGTCTGGACTTCTGCCTAGATCCCAATCCAATCACTGACTCAACTTGCCATCAACACATCCTCCTAGATTCCAATGCCACCATAAACCAACTTTTTTTCCTCAATATCCATGGCTCTAACTGATCACATCCTCAGTTGAGAATTTCCTCCTAGGAATCACCTTATCAACCAGGTACCAACTCATATTATCTTTCCTCTACATATGAGAAACAACCCCACCATTTTGATGTTGCACTACTCTGATTCTTATTGGGATGATCCTAAGTTGTTGGGCCATTTCTTGGTATTGGTCCACTTGTAAAACCCATCTAGAAGATTCCCATAAGATCCATCTCGAGAAATTTTCCCCTTTTAAAGCTACAAGCCCTATCGATATATTCCTGAAGAGGGCTACTCTACAACACCCAAGTATATTCTTTTGGTTTCCTTGTGAGGAACTTGAGTCATTCCTCAACACTAGACAACATGGCCATTGATTTTCCACACACTCCTATGAGCTCCTCAATTTTCCTGTTCTCATATAAGATAATCGCTTGTATTTCCAAGATTCTCCACTTCAACTGCATAATATTTGTTTCAAAATGCCTAATATTTCCCTAGAAGTCCCATCTTGGCAATTCTAGTGTCCTGTTGAATGCCTTTGTATCTACCTACACCAAATGCCCAACTATCATGGGTCCAACTTGAGCCTTTTACCGGTCCTCTAGAAATGGCTCTTCATGCACACTATGCTCAATATAATGGTTCACTACTACCAGCTCCTCACTCAAGTCTCCCTGAATTTCTTCTCCACCTTTGGAGATAATTTTTTATTCATCCTCTCCAGTTTTCAAACATGGATGCACTGGTGGACTACTACTTGAGTGCTCATATTCTTCATGGATGTCCTCCTAGAGATCTATGTTTCTATCTATACAAGAGTCTACATCTCCATTCACTTATAGATGCTTGTTGTGTTGGCTGATTATTATTGGTTTATCCTACAAGCCTCTCTGAATAACATCGCACCTTATCTTAGCCTATACTTTACTTCTTGGATTCTTCCCAAGTGCTCTCCCGAGCTTCAATGGACCCAACTATACAAGAATCCCCATATCTGAATGAATCTCCTCCCTTTCTACCTTTGTTTCCTCCCTCCTATCACTTGGGCATGAATGGTTAGGTGCCCAAGGCCCCTCGCAGATAAATCGTAGTCCTTTCCTTCTTATTTTGTTCTTTCTGTTTGAAGTAATTCCTTTGTTCTAGTTTCCTCCATCAATCCTCGTCAACTCCTTCTTGATAAGAAACCTTCTTATTAATTTTATGTTTTTCCTTACCAAATTCTAAACTATATCGTAGACAACTAGTCATGCCATTAGTTTCTTTCTCCCAATGGTCAACAATTTGGATATTAGTATTTGTGGATGTTAGCATCTCCTTATAAGAACAGGGGCACAATATTTTGCATGCTTGTGTTGACACTGTATGGATGAGTTTTGTAATGTTGGTGTAAATTTTTTGGAGCATCTGAAAGATTGAGTCGTCACATTCCATATTAAGCATGAATGTGCCAAAGCTAAATTCTGCCATGAGTTCTAAAATTTTATGGCGCTTCTGAAAGGTAGGAAGCATGATTTTTTCCAACCCTTGAAGGGTTTCTACTATCAGCTACAATATCTCCCTTATGATATCATTATTTTAAGGTGGTAGTGGTTATGTTAAATTTATGATCTTATTGAGACAAGAGATAGTTGTGAGCTTGACTTCTTCACATAGAAGTCCCCAAAATTTGCTTTGTATTAGAGAAATCATGGATGGCTTCAGACCCCAAGTAGACATGTGTCTAATTACTATAACTTACACAGGTCTATTACCAACTTTTTTTTGTTTCAACTCAGATCCAAGTGCGAAGAACTTAGCCTCTCTTCCCTGTCCTTCCTTCAATTCCCATGAGTTCTTTTGCTACAAAATTGCATAGACTCTTTTGGAGAAAAGTTTGTTGCTCTATCCTTTATTTTTTTCTAAGGAAGTATTGATGTGAAAAGGGCCATACATTTTCTCTACTTTATCAAGAAGTTTTTGGGTGTTTTCTAGGGTCCCTTCAAATCCCATCTTGCCACATGCCAAAACATGGAAAATATGCAAGATACACAATCAAACTCCTCTTCCCCTCCTCTCTCTCTCTCTCTCTAAATATATATATAATCTAGTACAAAGAATAATTGATTCAATTCCTTACCAAATACATAAAAAATTATAAGGATTATTGCCAAATAAAATATGACAAGGGTAGCACACTAGATATAATACTTGCAAGATATGACGAGGGTGCCACACTATATATTATGCTTGCAAGATACATTAATACAAAATATAATAACTAAAGGTAATCAAATTCATCTAGCTAACAATAGTTAGTTGGCATAACAATTACGTGCTAAAAAGTAAACATTATGGGAACATATAGTCGACATTATGAATGTTCGAGAAAAATGTAAGAGGTCAAAATTCATAAAAGGTCATGAACAATGATTTCAATTACTAGTAAAATAGTGAGAATTTTGGGTAAGTAATTCCAAATCATGTAATATACCCTACCAATAAATTCGTTGGTATGAGCACTTCCTCTAGTGACTACAATTCGTTAATCAAAGATGGATTCTTCAGCCTTTCTGCCAGGATACAAAATTGGAACAATTCCTTCATATACACCATCTATCAAAGTAGTAAAATATCTCCAACTCACTCTGCTTGAATGCGAAGAAACCAAAAATTATTTCTTTTTCTACCCTTCAACAGATTTTAGTCTTGCAAATTGCAAATTATCTATGATAGTCATCTCAACTAAAAAAACAGTTGATGTGTAGCTTTAGGAAACTTTATGTTTGTTCTGCCAATGCTAATGGATAATCGTCATTCCTTCTATTCTCAAAGAATCTACAACCTAATATTTGAACCAGAGTCACAAAGACAGGTCAATGAATGGCTTACTAAACTACTCCCTGGCCCTCATTTGGATCTCAAGCTTTTGACCTTTATATTATTCTCGTACACATTAATCGGCTTCAGACGTGTCCAAGATTTGATCTGGATTGGCTTCAAATCAACCCTCAGTGCTCGTGTTCCCTTGAAAGTATCAGTGTAACCAATGCTACCCTCAAAGGAAATTGATATGTAGGTGTTGATATGATGGGGTCCAAAATTATGGATAGGTGCACCACAAATATTTCCTGCAAGATAAAAAAGAACCTTATGATCATTGGAAGGGTGTCTTACATTCAGTACCCATAATCATGGCCCCTCAACCAGAGAAATATCTAACAGAAGTGGCTTCTCCATCCTTGGTCCTATTGTGAACCAAACCCAACAGTGTCTTCCTCATAAGCCTTCAAGCACCCTGACAAATGGCCCTTCGACCCTCGAAGACCCTGCTAGTCAGTGGGGTATGGCCTCTTGTCACTTATCTAGAAAGTGACATGATAGGTTAACAATGTTTAACCCACCAATGTACACAACATGTGATGCAATCTTGACCCCCTTGATGCTGTGATAGAGATGCAATGGCCACTCTCAATATTTGGCCTTTTTGTGAACTAAACCCAAGGGTTTCTCCCTCACAAGCCTTCCAGCATCCTGACAATAGCCCTTCAGCCCTCGAAAATCCTAATAGTCAATGGGGTATAGTGTCTTGTTTCTTATCTAAAAGGTAACGCGATAGGTTGGTAATGTTTAACCTAGAAGTGTATGCATCATGTGATGGGATCTCGACCCCCTTGCTGTTGTGATAGAGATGCAATGACTCGTTCTATTTCTTTTGGATTAGAAATTTGGTAAGCGATCTCCAATTCTAGACCCCTACAACTCCTTGATTCCTCCTTCGAGCTCCCATGTCGATTACTATGAGAAATGATGCCGCACCCTTGTTATTGTGTGTTAAAGGAGGTGTACGCTTGATCATTCCATCAAAGGATTGCAACTCACCCTATGCTATTTGGCCCTTTCCATTTTCATTGGAATCGCAATGCAAAATGACTAGCCCACTCCACATTTTTTATCTTAGCCCATTCCAAGTGATCCCCATAGCTCTCGATCACACCCTATGCCACCTTCAAATCAACAATTTTATGCGCCAATCCACTCCAGTGGCTTGAACTAGTTTGATATGGTGACCTTGTTACACAAATAAGGCCAACTCAAGTGGCATCACGCTCCATTGCAATGGAGTTCCAACTCGGTCATGCAAGGCTGCAGTTCTTCCCACGATGGCTTGGTTAATGTAGTGTTGAACCCCATTCACCCCACGCATATGCACCTCACGCTTGGTGCAATCTCATCACAATGATATAGCCCACAAACTCTTCATGACCCAACAAGAGCGCTTACGAAATTACTATAGCTCGATCCCAAGTTTGAAAACTGATAACTCCATCAGTTAGCAGTGCGAGGAATAGATATTCTGATCTATGATTTCAGCGTTTGGGATTTTTTGTTGGTAGTGGTTATGCCAACCTAGGACCCAATCAACCTCTTTGGAATCACAACTAGATCAATATCGCCTTGAATAACTTGCAGATAAACCAAATAAGAAAAACCCTTACTATCCCAATGACGATCAATGTGAAAACCCCATAAAAATGTTATTTTTTTATAAATGAGAAACCCTTTGTTGATATAGATCTATTATTCCAATTGGTTGTGGAAAAAATAGAATGAGAGACCAATTAGGGTGATATCAAATAACACCAAATACGAAAATTTTAGCTAGGGTGAGAATAAATCTCATTGAAGTTCCGTTCATAAAACTCTTAGGATGGTAGGATGCATTCCAAAATGTTTAATAGACCGAGCACACTTTAGTGTTCTAATTAAAATGTTTGCAATCAAAATCACCAAACACAAAACGTGTTGAGAAATGGAAACAATGAATTCCAGTTTAATTTTCCCTTGAATTAAACTAACAATTAAAATCCAGTTTTATTCTCATAGCAACTTGTAAATAGTTAATCAAGTTTAATTAACTTAATTAGCTTAGGAATTTCGACTTGGAACTCTTTCTCTAGTCATGTATATGTTCTCCCTAAGTTTTAGGGGTCCAGTATGAGTTTAAATTGAGTTGGAAATTAGATCACTCAGTTTATTGAGTTAAGTTAAGATAAATTAGTTCTAAATTATTTTTGGAACTAAAAGAGGACTAACAATTAGTTGGTGCACTAATGCATCCGCTAGTGCTACTCTAGTTAACTGGATATTTCCTCATGAGAAACTCATGCATGTCAGTTCAGAGAAAGACCCAGTTGAGACTAGAGTGCAGGCACAATGTACTATTAGTTGTATGATTTACTGAGTTGTATAGATCATGCATGCAATCAGGAACTGGACCTAGTTTGGAATGTGCAGTTTTGGATGCACTGGATTCCCATTAATATGGGATATTCAACCGTAAGAATTATGCAAGGAAATAGGGGCTTGGAGAGCTGTAGAATAGGCTAAGGGATTTAGCTTGAGCTTTCTTATGCGCTGAGAGAGTTGAGCATACTTGTGTGGAATTGTTCTAATGAGAACAATCTTTGTATCTTCACTCATATTTGTGAGATATGAAATAAAGATAGTAGGGTTTTGAGCAGTGGCTTTCCCCATATACATCTTGTGTTAATGGTTCATCTTCTTATTCTTATTGTTTTCATTGATCTATTGGCTTGTACTGGTTGAAAGTAGAGGTAGATTTTTGTCATGTTCTTTAGTAAATTTCATAATCTTGTGAATCTGTAGGATTTTCAACATGGTATTAGAGTTGAGAATGGTATACTAGAGGAGATTTCAAAGTTTTGAGTTTTGGTTTGCAGGTGAAATTCGAATTTGCAATACATATTTCAAGATTAGCTGATGGCATTCTACGGTTTGCGACTTGAGTATGCCTTGGAAGGCATCTCAATTTTTATAGCCTGGAGGGAAAGAATGGAGGTTTTGCTCGTGGATAATGGCTTGAAGGAATTTGTTGATCAAGAAATTGCTAAGCTAGAAATATCAGATGCACAAAATTTGGCTGAATGGAAGAAGTTTGTGGCAAAGGCAAGGTGGATAATCCTTAAGGAGTTTGATACCACATTGTATTGAGTCTCCATGGTGAGGAAAATGTGTATGCTATGTGGAAAGCATTGAAAAACTTGTATCAGAACAACAATGACCAAAGGAAATTGGCACTGAAGGACAAACTTTGAAAAATCAAAATGGACAAAGGCGAGACTATTCCAAAATACTTGACCAAGTTCACTCAATGTCATGATGAACTTGAAAGTGTTGGAATCATGGTTTTCAAGGACGATATGTTGGATCTTTCTCTTCTAGGACTCCCAAAGAGTTGGCATAGTTATCAAGACTCTGTCAATGGTCGAGAGAAGCTGCTAGATTGGGAATGACTGTGGTCGGATTTGATGCAAGAGAATATCAGGAGGAACATGAACAATCGCTCTTCATCAAAGGGTGATGATGAAGAGAATTTTGCCTTAGCGATTAAGGTGATGAAGGGGAAAGGGAAAGCTTCCCATTACAAATCTGATTCTTATCATGGAGGTAAGAAGAAAGAAATGATGAAAGTTAAGTTCTTTCATTGTCATCAGCTAGGCCATTTTTCTAAAAATTGTCCTTTCAAGAAGTCTAAGAAGAAGTCCTCAGGAGGAGAGATGGGTGAGGCTTTGGCCTCTCAATTCGAATTGGAATTTTCTCTCATTGTATGCATGATGTCATCAATGATGGGAAGTGTACGGTCTTATATAGTGGAGCTTCATCCCACATGAATCGCGACAAATAGTTATTTAGTGACTTAGAGGAGAAGGATCTCCAAATGCATATCGAGATGGGTGATGATGGCAAGTATATTTTTATTGGATTGAGCATGATTACTCTTGAGAGGGAGCATGGGACTCCACTCACCTTGAACAATGTTATGTATGCTCCCAGGCTGAAGAAGAACTTGGTATTCATTTCCATTATTGAGGATAGAGGCTATGATGTGATCTTCTCAAAAGGAAAGGCATTCCTTCAACACACATCCACGGGTCAGGTAGAGAAGATAGGGATTTGGCTGAACAATCTCTATAAGTTGGAGGTAGAGGAGTGTATTTCTTTGAGCACAGAAGTAGAAAGGGTGTAGAGCCGAGACATTTACTAGTTATGGCACAAGCCATAGGGCCACTTGCATCATGGAGATTTGAAGATATTGCAGCAGATCTCTACCGGTCTTCCAAAAGGTACACTTTATCAAGTTGATACATGCAAGGGGTCTACTTTGGGAAAATACACCAAGTCTTCCTTTCACGACAGAGACAATTGAGCAGAGGGTATTCTAGAGAGAGTCCATCAGATAGTGTTTTATGCTCAAAACTGTAGCCCACATCGGATACTTGAGATAAAGACACCAAAGGAGGCTTTTTCCGGTAAGAGGCCAGATGTTGGTCACTTCAGGATTTTTGGGTCATCGGTATATTTCCATGTGACCAAAGATGTGCAAAAGAATCTTGAGCTGACAATAGAGTTGGGGATATTTGTGGGGTACACTCATACACCTCACCACTAGCGAGTGTACTTTCCAACCAATAGGATGTTAATGGTTCACATGGATGTGAGATTTGATGAGGAGAAGGTCATGTGAATTTCCCTTGAGAGAGAACTTGAGCTATATGCACATGAGGATATTTTAGATACTAAGGTTGAGGAGCCTCAAATTGATGTGGAGCAACTACATGCATAGGATCCGAGAGTGGAGACATCCACTTAGGCAGAGTCTTCCAGGGAGAGAAGAAAGTGCACCAAGGTGGCTGACATATTGTTGGATGATGCACGGGAGAATGTGGGAGCACCCACTTCTCATTGCTGGCAGATGAGGTCAACTGAGAGGTAACATTGGATACGTGTCTCTTATGGTCGAATGTGTTGTGACAAAGCCATCTTACTTTAAGGAAGCAGTGCAGCAGCCGGTTTGGGTTGATTTCATGGTGGAGGAGTCTGACTTCACAGTCCGTAACATTGTTTGGGATGTGGTCCCATGACCGGAGGAAAATTCAGTGGTGAGATCCCATTGGATTTACAAGGTAAGGAAATATGCATATGGTAGTCTGGAGAAGCATAAGGCTAGATTTTTGGCCCATGGCTTTTCATAGGTAGAGGGGATTGACTATGATCAGAACTTTGCTCCTATTGGAAGGTACTCATCAATCAGATCTATATTCGCACTATCAACACAAATGGGTTGCAAGGTACATCATATGGATGTGAAGGAATCCTTCCTTAATGGCATGATTGAGGAATAGGTGTACACAGAGAAGTCTAAAGATTTTGAAACCTTTGACTGTGAGTCACATGTGTGTCAGCTCAAAAGAGCGTTGTCTGGGCTGAAGAAAGCACCTCGCGCTTGGTACACTAGGATAGATAGTTACTTCACCGGGTTGGGCTTCATGAAGAGTGAAGAAGATGTAGATCTATACCACATAGTGGTGGAAGGTAAGTTGTTGATCATTGTACTTTATGTTGATGATCTCATATTGATAGGTGATGATGAGCTGATCAATTCTTGCAAGGAGGACCTTTCAAGAGAGTTTGAGATGAAGGACATGGGGCTCATGCATTACTTTCCTAGCATGGAGGTATGGCAAGGAGATGGGGATTTTTTTGTGTCTCAAGGCAAGTATGCCAAAAAGATACTCAGGAGATTCCACATGGAGAGTAACAAACCCATTGATACTCCTCTAGCAGGTAACCAGAGGAAGGAGGATGTTGCTTTAGGGGAACTACCATTTACATGCAGCTTGTGTATTCACTCATGTAATTAGTGACCACACGGCTAGATATGTTCTATGTACTTAACCAACTTAGTCAATTGATGGCTAGGCCTACCAAGCCATACTGGAAGGTGGAAAAGCATTTGTTGAGATACCTTAGGGGCACTTCTCAGTGTGGATTATGATAAAAATGGACAAAGGGAGTGAATATTCGAGGATTCACCAATGCAAATTGGGTAGGGAGTCCATCCGACAATAAGACCACATCAGGAGGGATCTTTAGTATTGGGAAAATGACAATTTCTTGGTACAATAGGAAACACATATTAGTTGTACTCAGTTCGGCAGAGGCAGAGTACATGGCTATGAGTCAGGCAACATGTGAGGCCATCTAGATGAGGAAGATCCTCATTGGTTTGTTTGGTCAGTAGATGGATCCAACTGTGATTTACTATGATAATCAGAGTTGTATCAAACTCTCTGAAAATCCATTGTTTCATGATCGGTTCGAGCATATTGATATCCAATATCAACATATCAAATATTGTGCATCGAGGTGGATTATCTTATTAGAGTACATTCCCACGGAGGAGAAAGATGTTGAAATTTTGACAAAGGCATTAACCAGATGTAAATTTGGGTTTCACAGAGACAGGATCATGGTAGCTAATAATCCCTTTCTTTTTGAGAGGGAGTGTTGATAAATCGTAACAAAAAATTCCAATTCAATTTTTCCTTGAATTAGCCTAAGAAATAAAATTGAATTCTATTCTCATTGTTATGAAACTAGCTCACAAAATGATAGAAACGATAGATGAACACCTTAGAAATAAGCCTCTTCGAGGGGGAAACCTCCTTTACATTACACAAATGAACAATTCTTAGATGATACAAATGAAAGGACTTCCTTTCTATATATACCAGTCTAGGGGTCATAATATAATTAGTGTCGACATAACAATAATAATGTAAGGGCACAATAATAACAATAGTGGGATTCTATGGGGCACAATAATAACAATATGGGGACTACATGGGCACAAAAATATAATAAGGGGGTTGTACTAATAACAGTAAGGGGTTACACTAGTAGAATAGGGACCTAACATGCCCCTCTCCTTCAAAAAGTGTTGTCCTCAACGCTTGATTAGTTCTTGATGCTCTTGTATAAAATTCTTGTCCTCCCATGTGGAATCTTCAGCTGGTAATTTCTCCACTTGATGAGGTACTCTAAAATCTATCGATTTCGGAGCTGTTGGGTTCTTGTTTCTGTGACTGCTCCAAGCTCCAATATGATTTTTTTCTTCTTTGTCAAGTTCTGGTAATATTGTTTGAACTGGGATCTTCTGAAACTTTTGAATGAGTGGCCACACTTCTTCATCCTTCTTCCATTCATACCTTGTTTCGTTTATCCAATCTGGTTAGATAATAGAAATGGCGCACAACAATGCTTCCACATCCTCATCCTTTCTTGAGAGTGCATCTGCCACAACATTTTGCTTCCATTTTTTGTAGATGATTTCAAAGTCATAACCCAACATCTTTGTGACCCATTTTTTTTGCTCTTCAGAGGATAATTTTTGTTCTAAAAAGTATTTAATACTATCATGATTTTTTTTTACCTTGAAGTGTCTTCCCATTAGGTAAGGTCGCCATTTCTTAAGTGCATGTAGTATTGCCAACATTTCCTTCCCATAAATAGCTTTCTTGAGGGACATTTGTTTGTATGTATGTAACCATAAAAATACCCAATCGCCACATCAAAGCTTATTTCATTGTGATGTTGATCTACCTGTTGTTTCATTCGATTCTACACCAAAGTGGCATTATCCTTTAAAAGGTGGAAAACTTCTTGTTGATGCTCGATGTGATCTTTCACTAATTGAACTTTTTTATTCTTGATATGTCCTTCTATACTTAGATTTTGAGGAGTGGTAATTTCTTTCAGTGCATTACAAGATATGGTCGGATTCATTTCTTGATGCCCTATGTGATCTTTCACTTCTTGAACATTTTTCTTCTTGATATGTCCTTCTATTTTGATAGTTTGAGGAGTGGTAATTCCAGCCATTGCATTACAAGATATGGTCGAATTAATTTCTTCTTTCTTGATGTGGTATTTCAGTTCTTGAACCTTTTTCTTCTTGATATGTCCTTCTATCTTAATATTTTGATGAGTAGTAATTATTTCCAATGCTTTACAAGATGTCGTCAGATTCATTTCTTCTTTCTCCAGGGTTGGTTCCTGGTGTATATACTCTTCTTTTGACGTTTCTTGATCCTTTTCTTCCTCCTCTCCACAATCAATGTAAAATAATTTACTCTCAGCACACTTATGACCTTTAATGTATTTTTTATCACAATTGTAACAAAGCCCTTTTTCTCTTTTTTCTTCCAATTGTTGTGGTGTAACCCTTGTAGGTTGTGGAAGGGTAGGAGAAACAACACTTCCATCTTTATAGTTGTGAGGGGTAGACTTCCTTATTGCCATAATTTTTCTTTCCACTTTGTAACAAAGATCTTTTCTCTCTTTTTTCTTCCAATTGTTGTGGTGTTGCTCTAAAGAAGGTGTTTCTCTTTGTATCCTCATAATGTGCTATAATTTTCTCTGTGAAAATTGACCACGTAACAAGTGGTTTATGAGAATAAAGCCCTTTATACCATAAAAATGATCTTGTTCTAAATATGAAGATGCAATACATACCTTTTGTAATAGTGGTACACCATGTAGATCAAAATATTTCTCCATCTGTAGTATCCAATTTACCGGATCCTTGCCATCAAACTTCCTCATCTCGATTTTTCTTGATTTTAGGAGCTCGATCTTGAAATGACTGTAACTCTGTAATTTCAGATCTCCAAGTTCTGAAATTTCTTCCTACGGTAGTTCTCTGAGTTCTCTTTCTAATCCAGCAATTCTGATCAGAATTTGATTATCCAAGAAAGATTTATGCAAAATCTCTCAAGGTGACTTGATTATAGACTAGTTCAGTGGAGCGAACTTGAACGACGTGCCACGTTTCACTATTTCGACCTTAGTACTTGAAACAGATAGAAAAAAACTACAGGAAGTCCTCTTTCTAAAAATTCTGATGAAATTTCAATTTGATGCTCAGAACAAAAGTTATGACAATTTTCCCAAGTTGACCTGTTTGGAATGTAATTAAGGGGTCTGCAAAAACCCTAACTTCCTCAGATTATATCTCTGAAAATATAGCGATACAGGAACTGAAATTTGGAACGAGATTCATAGCAATTTCTTCTCAAATGTTTTTTTTTTAGCTCCTGAAACTTCGTAGCGAAATAGTTATAGTGCAAATTCCACGATGCCCTGTTTTAGATGAAATTCTGGAGATTGCAAAAATCCTAACTTCCTCAAATCATATCTCTGAACATATAGCGATTAAATATCTGTAATTCAAACCAAAGGTTCAGTGCGCTGTTGTCTCAAATGGGTTTTGTTTTTAGCTTCTGAAACATCGCACAAACAAAGCTATAGCAAAATTTCCACAATCACCTGTTTAGATTAGTGAAACCCTAGAATCCAAAGCTATGATACCAAATGTTATGAAACTAGCTCACAAAATATAGAAAAGATAGATCAACACCTTAGATATAAGCCTCTTCAAGGGGGAACCTCATTTACATTACACAAATGAACAATTCTTAGATGATACAAATGAAAAGACTTCCTTTCTATATATAGGAGTCTAAAGGGTCATAATATAATCAGAGCCGACATAACAATAATAATGTAACGACACAATAATAACAATATGGGGACTACATGGGCACAACAATATAACAAGGGGGTTGTACTAATAACAATAAGGGGTTACACTAGTAGTATAGGGACCTAACATTCATAACAACTTGTAAATAGTTAATTAAGTTTAATTAAATTAATTAGCTTAGAAAGTTCAAATTGGAAGTCTTTCTCTAGTCATGTATATGTTCTCCCTAAATTTTAGCTGTACAATATGAGTTTAAATAGAGAGTGAAATTAGATTACTCAGTTTACTGAGTTAATTTCAGTTAAATTAGTTCTAAATTGTTTTTGGAACTAATAAAGGACTAACAGTCAGTTGGTGCACTAATGCATCGACTATGCTACTCTACTTAATTGAATATTTCCTTGTGAGAATCTCATGCATGCCAGTTCATATAAATACCTAGTTGAGACTAGAGTGCAAGGATGATGTACTATCAGTTTTATGATTTATCGAGTTGTATAGATCATGCATGTAATGAGGAACTAGACCTAGTTTGGATTGTGCAATTTTGGATGCACTGGATTCCCATTAATATGGGCTATTCAGCCATTGGAATTTCACAAGGAAATAGGGCTTTGAGAGCTACAAAATAGGCTAAGGGATTTAGCTTGAGCTTGGTTGTGAGCTGAGAGAGTTGAGCATACTTGTGTGGAATTGTTCTAGTGAGAACAAGCTTTGTATCTTAACTCATATTTTTGATATATCAAATAGAGATAACGAGGTTTTGAGTAGTAGATTTCCCCAGATACATCTTGTTTTATGTGCCATTGATTTATCTTCTTCTTGTTCTTATTATTTTCATCGATCTATTGGCTTCTACTGGTTGAAAGTATATGTAGATTCTTGTCTTGTGCTTTAGTAAATTGCATGAGAATGTGAATCTACGTGAATTTATACAAAAGGGATCTAAAAATGCAACCTCTTATTTTTATTAGTAACTTAAAACAAAGATACATACCCATACAAGTCATACTGAAGCGTCTGCCAATGACACGGATAAAACTCTTAGGTTGATAGGATGCACATCAATATTTTTAATATATCTAGCACACTTTAGAGTTCTAATTAAAATTTTTGCAATCAAAAACACCAAACACAAAAGGGATCGAAAAATGAAACCTCTTATTTTTATTATTAACTGAAAATAAAGATACATACAAGTCATACTAAAGCGTCTACCAATCACATGTACAACTGCTCATCAAATAGCTTGACTAATTGAAGCACACTTTTTCACCCTAGATGGATCCACCAGAGAAACTACATCATGTGGTTTTTGTCCTGAGAATCAAACTAGAGCTAGTCACGCCAAGTTATCAACAAAAACTCAATCGGATAAACAAACTCAATATAATCCAAATTCCCAACACATACCCCTTTTTATAGGCTATATGGACTGTCTAGAAGCCTTTAATTTATTTTTTTCTCAAAAAAAAGGAAAATACCATGGGTAAATAGCACGACAAATACCATGGGAAAATACTATCCATTTTGAACATATCAAGAAAAAGAAACATTACAAACCATGAATTTAAACCTTTTGAATACACTAAAAGGTTTCGACCTTTTTTAGAAAATAAACTGATGTTTTTTTAATATAATCATTAATAAAAGTTAAAAAATAAGCATTACTAGGTGTTGAATTTTTTTGCATCATTCCACACAAATATGTGTGTACACTATCTAATGAAGCTTTCACCCTATATAAAATTATAGATACAAATTTCTCTCTGTGATGCTTTGTAAGTATACAACTCTCACATGAGCTTACTAGTTGTTGAATATCATGCAACTCTCTTTACCATCTACTTCTTCCATAGTATAAACCACCAAAATTTGAATGGCCATATCTTAAATTCCATAACCAATATGTAGGTTTTAGCCCCGTACATAAATTACCTGCATACAAATTCTAAAATAAAAAATAAAGAATGATGAGAGCATAAAACATAAAATAAAGATACAAAGAGATTTTCCCCTCAATCCCAAAACTGGAACTACCAGATTGCTTTTTCATTCTTTCTTTCAATGTTACAATATGTATATATACATGTCAAAGCATCCATAAACTCCAATCCATTAACCCTGGATTAGAACATATCCGTAGTTCCCTTGACCATATCTACAAAATACCATGGACAGAAAACCATCATGCCAAAAACCATGTGCGAAATCCATTCACAAAACCACAGTAGGTCTGCCCACTTAATATAGGGTCCAAAAAAAAAAATCTTGGGCTGCTGTTTTAATTTCCATGCCTGAAATATAGTTTGCAACTTCAATATCTTTCATCTCAAATTTGGAGGACAATTGGGTTTTCAAATACTGGATTATTTCTTTGTCATTTCCAACTAGAAACATATCATCCACATACAAGACCAAATAAATAACATGGTCACCAATTAATTTAAAATACACATAGTGATCTACTTTTCTTATGGTGAAGCCAATTCCCCATATAAATGTATCAAATTTGTGATACCACATCCTTGGTAACTGTTTTAACCCATATAGAGAATTTTTAACTTTCATTCCAGTTCTTTATTACCCTTCAGCGCAAAGCCTTCAAGTTTCTTCATGTAGAGCTCTTCTTCTAGATCCCTGTGAAGAAATGGTGTCTTCACATCCATTTACTCTACCTCAAAACTCAAAATCAACAACAACATATAAAAGTAATCTAATAGAAGCTTCCTTGGGAATAGGAGAAAAAATATTTCCAAAATCAACTCCCGACACCTCGAAATAAACTTTTGCTACTAAAGAATATTTTTATTTCTCCACCTTGCCATCTGCATTCATATTCTTCTTAAACATCCATTTTCTACTAGTGGGTTCCTTCCAACCGACAACTCCACCAGATCCCAAGCCTCATTTTTGTGCAAATATGCCATTTCATTAACTATGGCCTCTTTCTAGAATTTTCAATCCTCTGAATCTACTTCTTCTATCATAGCTCTAGGATCATCATCGGTGATAGATAAAGGAAAATTTGAACATAAAGTAGATGGAATATACCTTTATAGCTACCTTCTTTCTCGAACTGATATTCTCATAGCTGGATTTTGTGGCTCTTCATATTTTCATTCCTCTTTTGTTGTAGAGTCTGATTCTTCCTCCTTTAGCTCAAACTCTATCTTCTTGGGTTCCTTTGTTTAGAATTCATGTTTAATAACATCTTTCACCTCTCTAAGCACCACATCTGAGTTGTACACAACCTTCATTTTTTGAGTTCCAAAGCTTATAGCTTTTTAAACCATCCTTATACCCAACAAACATGCACCTTTCAAATTTACTACCCAACTTTGTTCTTTTCTCCTTTGGAACATGCTCATATGCATCACATTGAAATACCCTCATATGTGAAAGACAAGGTTTCTTACCAATCCATACCTCTTTCAGGGTCTTATCCTCCAATGCTGATGAAGGTGATCTATTGATTAAGTAACATGTAGTTTCCACCACCTCTGCCCAAAATTCCTATCCTAACCATGCACCACTGAGCATTCTTCTTGCCTTTTCCATCAACATCATGTTCATTCTTTATGAAACTCCATTTTGTTGATGTGTGTATGGAGTAGTCTTCTACCGTGCTATACCACACTTCTTATAGAACTCTTCAAATTCCTTCTTTCAAAACTCTCCACCATTATCTGTCCTCAACACCTTTATCTTCTTCTCTGTCTGATTTTCCACCAGAGCCTTAAATTCTTTAAACCTATCAAAGACTTCAAATTTCTTCCTGAGGAAATATATCCATGTATTCCTTGAGAAGTCATATATAAATGATACATAGTACACAAACTTACCTAGTGATGGAACTAACATAGGTCCAAACACATCATTGTGCACAAGCTCTAATATCTGTTTCGCCCTCTTAGCACTAGAGGAGCAACTCACTGATTTTGATTCCCATATACATAATTTTCACATAAATGAAAATCCAGAGAGAAATTAGACATACCTTCTACCATATCATTACCATGAATTATGAGAAGTCCCTTCTCTCAAACATGTCCATGCCTTTGATGCCATAGCATGGTCTTTTCTCCACATACCACTATATTTTCTGCTCCACTTTTAGTAACCACATAACTGTTGCACTAATCATTAACAATGCTACCCTGAAGCTTGTACAGAGTTCAAATATGAACTACCCACATCAATACGAGTGCTCCCCGAATGATCTTGCATGTATCTTTCTCGAACACTGTTTTTACTCCTGCATTATCCATCTTGCTTAGAGAAATTAGATTTCTGGCCAATGCAGGAATATGTAGAACACATGAAAGTGTTCTAATCCTTCCACCCTGCAACTTCAACTTGAGTTTTCCATGACGAATGATTTTATCATTCCTGTCATCCCTTAAGAAGACATCACCACCATCATATTTCTCATACTCGTAAAATCACTCTCTATGGGGAGTGAAGTGAAAGGATGCTCCCAAGTCAATCAACCATGCCTCATGATATACATGTGTACTTGAAGAGGAATCCAGGTACACATCCCCACCTTCATCTGAGGTGGGTTTCATCTCTGCAGAAGGAGCATCATTAGATCCCTTTTCCTTCTTCGGAGCTTTGGATTTACAATCTCATTTGAAGTTCCCTCCCTTTCCACATTTCTAGCACACCTTTATAGCTTTTCTTGGAGATTTAGATATCCCTCTAGATTTAGATCTCCCACTCGAGGACTTATTTTTGTTTATGTTCTAGGATATCCTCGTACAAACAAGGCATCACCATTTTGGCCCTCCATATTTTTTCGTCTCATCTCCTCTGGTAGCAAGGATGAAACTATTTCATCAAACGACAAGGTAGTTGCATTGATACCTGTTGCAACAACCATACTATCCCATGAATCTAGTAGAGAACACAACAAACTGATGCACTTATCTTCATCTAAAATTTTAATATTAACACATAATAACTAGCTTACCACAGTACTAAAGGTGTTCATATGTTCTGTCATCAAGTCTCCATCATTCATCCTCATGTTATACAACGTTTTCCGTAGGAACAATTTATTAACAAGATACTTAGTTGGCACAAAGTCCCTAATTTGTCCCGCAAAGCCTTCACCAAAGCTTCCCCTTATACATTCAACAATACTGAATTTGAGACACACAATCATATTGTGCTCTTTTCCTTCTGATCCAGCTTCACCCAGCCTTCAGCTGACATTATTGTTGGTTTAGTACCCGGATCTATCGCAATCCACTGATCTTTATCCACCAGCAGATCCTCCATATTGAGTTTCCAGAACTCAAAACCCTAACCATTAAATTTCTTTATCTCTAGTTTTCCACTCCTCGCCATCTTCTTTCACCTCAAGGATTGATCCCGCACATCTCCCATTGGACATGGTCTACCATAGGTCGAGCAAAAGCCCTCAACAGCAAAGGAATCCCCTTGAAGCCAAAAAAGCTCTGATACCAAATGTAGGTTTTAACCCCGTACATAAATTGCCTACATACGAATTCTAAAAAATAGAAAATAAATAATGGAGAGAGCATAAAACATAAAACATATATACACATAGATTTTCCCCTGGATCTCAAAACCAGGACTACCGTATTGATTTTTCATTCTTTCCCTCAATGTTACAATACATATATACACATTCTGAAGTATCCATAAACCCCAATCCATTAACCCTAGATTAGAACATAACCATAGTTCCCTTGACCAAATCTACAAAATACCATGGACAAAAAACCATCATTCCCAAAACGATGTGAGAAATACATGCATAAAACCATACGTAGGTCCACCCACCTAATATAGGGTCCAAAATGTTTTTCCCGGGGCATTGCCCCAGACCCCGTGCAAGGGGGCTACTACCCTGCTGTTGTTCCCCACGCAATGTAGAGGGGAGGCTAAATCCCACGTTGTGACCCCCCCATGCATGGGGTAGTCCTGGAAATAATATAACACACACCCAACACAAGATTCATCCAAACCCTTAGTTTTATATTCATTCAAAGAATCAATTATTTTATTTCTCGTTATAAGTAGAAAGATTCTATTATTTTTCATCTCTACCCTTTTTCGCATCTTCTTTGATACTTATCAATCATTCACAGACCTTGTTCTCAAAGAACATTTGGTATCTTTTCTCTATTAGTTGTCTAACACTCAACAAATTGTTTTGTAAAGTAGGTACATAGTACGCATCATTAATCATTATTATTTCACCATATCTAGTATATACATCAATCTCTCTACCTTTAACACATACCTTATTATCATTTCCCAACTTTAGCTCAAATTTAACGTTAGAGTCTAGAATAGAAAACAAATCAATGTTTCCAATGATGTGATTACTTCACCCACTATCCTAAAGTGAAACATCTTTTGAACATTCTTGGGTTAAATTACAGGTAAAAACCATAGGTTTTTTATTATCTTCAAACTCCTCTATAATATGTGCAAATTATTTATTATCATCTACATACTTCTTCCAACATTTGTTATGAAAATGACCACAATTTTACAATAATAACATTGTACCTTAGAGTTATAGTACCTTTGATTTCCTCACTTCCAGGTTCTACTATTTCTCTCCCTTAAATTAAAAGGGCACTGCTAATATTTCTCATATTTTGAAATATTTTTTATGTCTATTGAATAAGTTATTATTCCTCGTCTTCCTCTGCTACATGACCTTCCTCTACCTCTTCCTTTAGTAAGTTGAAACTGAGTTTTATAGGAATCCTTTAATGGATTATCATCATATCTTCTCATCCTGGAATCAAATGCAACCAAAGAACCATTCAGCACATCAATTTGAATTTGATTAGTGTATTTGAACTCTTCTATGGATACAACCACTACTTAAAATTACTTTAGAAAACTTCAAAGTAATTTCTCAATGATTGTCCTATATGATATGTCATCACCATATTGTCTCAATTTATTAAAAATGTCATAAATTGAGTCATAAAACTTTCCATAATCTCATTATATTTCCTTTTCATATTCTCAAAATATTCCCTCAAGTTTTGTAACTTTACATTCTTCACTTTGGAGACACCTTAATAAAATGTTTCAAGACTGTCCCAAGCCTTCTTTGAATACATTGAACTTGAAATCTTTGGAAATATGATGTCGTTTAAGCCTTTTTGAATAAAACCAAGAGTTTTTTTATCCTTCTTTCTGTTCTCCATCGACAAAGTTTACTCAACATTCATTAGAGCCATTTCTACTTCACGGTCAACAGTCTTTGAATACCCATCAATGAAAAATGCCCAAATGTCAAGAGAACACAGTAATGTTATCATTGTAATAAACCAAGAATCATAATTTTGCTAAGTCAAAACAAGAACTTGTGACTAAGCCATACTAGTGTTTGATGACATTTCAATTTAGGTTCTAGATAGTTGAAATTTTTAGATGGGGGCAAGAGCTCTTTCTAGCTTTAATAAGAAATTATGAGAGAGAGGGAACAATGGAAAATTCTACTACAATTTTCGAATCACAAGGATATATAGAACATGCAAATAAAAATCAAAGAGTAGCACGAAAATTGCAACATATAAAACACAATATTTCATCAATTGAATTAACCTTTGCAACAAATAAAATACTTTGTTCACAAAAAAAATAACAATAGAACTACAAAACTAGATAAGAGAGTTGCAACAATAGTAAGAGGGAACGAAGTCATGGAAACAAGCCAAAAAAGTTGGAGTAACAATATCCTATAATGAACTGAGTTGGAACAATAATAATATTTAGGAGTAGTCTGTAATGCAACCTTTTGGGAAATCCGAAAAACAAGTTTTTCTCATTTACTGATTGATGTGACATTTCCTAGAGTTCCCTTGGCCCTCACCTAAGGTTCCTCACCTGTTGTCATCCATCGACCACTGGTATGCCCTCCACGTTTTTCGCTCCCCATAGCATGTCATTCATCATGTATGATACATCAACCATCATCCATGAAATTTGAATTTCAAAATTGTCGTGTTTTACTTGAAATTTGTTTTGAATTTGAATGGAATAGTGGGCAGAGGCTCTCGTCTCACCAATGTTTGGCTTCCCAAAACAACCAAAGAATAGTCTTGTCAACATTTGGCTTCCCCAAAGCTCTCATCCTATATGAATGCACCCTTTTCTATGGCACTCGATCATGCACACCAAACCTTGGTGATGGCATTGGTTTCATTGTTTATGACAAGGATGATGGATTTGTTGTGCAAAATTTCAATGTATATGTTAATGATTGTCTCAGACTACACATCAATGATTCCCATTACAAAACCCTAATCGTTGGTCTTCAACATGCTATCTGGCTCGACATCACCCACATCACCTCCCTTGAACATTGTAAGGTCCTTATCTAGAAGGTAATAAGTCCTCTCCTCTCTTTCTGTCTTTAGAACTAATATATTTTGATTACATTGTAAGGGGAAATTATTTTCTTTCATGGTGTTCTTTATATATTCTGAAAGAAAAAGTTAATTGGAGAGTGGATAACCCCTAGCTGAAGAGATACCAAAACGGAGTTCAGAAATTGGCTTCAGAGTTCCAGAGCTTTAGAATGGAGCATAACTATTGTCAACATAATTTTGAAACGTGTTCCCCAGCCCAAGAAAGCTTTTACACTGCTTTTGTAGATGAAAGTAGATGTGAAAAGCATGAGATTTTTTGGAGGTGCAAAGACCCAAAGTCCACGAAGATTTTTTTGTTTTGTTTCTTTACATTGGATGCTTAAGTTCAATTATTCAAGGTTGTTTCGACTTGTTTGTTTTTTCTGGTTTCTTTCCTAGCAGAGGGTTTCATTAGTATGCCAAAAATTCATTTAATTAATAAACCCTAGGTTCTTTGGTTGCAAGATTTGCATTCAAGTGTCGTCCTTGTTATACTGGTAAGTGGGATTTCACAATTTTTTCATATTTGTATATATCTCTTCATGCTCATGCCGTAACCCTAATATACAGTGGGGCATGTGTGACTCTCAGTGTGTAATATCCAGTGAAGCAATGGTGAAGTCGTGTATGGTTTCTCCAACATTGAATTACTGGTATCACAATTTGTCAATGAAGTCAATTCCTAATGCTTTGCGGGAGCTCATCTCCCCTTTCATCGTCGGAGCTCTTAGAAGACATGAAATAGAAAATGATGGGTTTTCTGTAGGAGGTGGCAAGGTGGGAGTAATGTGGGAGTGGGTAAGGACAATCCTAAACCTAAGCCCAACCCCATAGAAGTTGTGACTAAGAAGCCTAGCCCCGGGAAGGGAGGAGTGGAAGTTAATGTGGGACAAGGAGGCTTTGTTAGTGGGTAAAAATCAAGGAAAAAGAGTCAACTCCATATCAAATAATCCAATCAATTACTCATTTTCTCCTCATTCTAGGAAGTAGGACATATCTATTAAGGAAAATAATATGTTTTTTTACTTTTAATTAACTTTTCTCACCATATACATCAGATTGATATAAAATTAACTTATTTAAAGTGATATTGAAACATTTTGTTTAAGGACAAAGTTAATTTTTTGTTGTTGTTGTTATTAACGAATAACAAATCATTGCAATTAAAAATGAGAGACAAATAGAAAATAAACAATAATAAAACATATAAAAATAACATAGAAATCATGACACACAATTTAACCTAGATCAACAATAATAAAAAAGTTTAGCAACAACATATAAATTATGGAAAAGTTTGTCTTAAATCAAGAGTAATAAAACATATAGCAATAACATATAAATCATGATACCCTTTTACATATAACAACAACATATAAATCATGATACTTTTTTTTGTTATTAATGAATAACATATCGTTACGATTAAAAATGAGACAAAAATAGAAAACCAACAATACTAAAACATAAAACATATAACAATAACATATAAATCATGACACACAATTTCACTTAGATCAAAAATAATAAAAAGTTTAGCAACACCATCTAAATTATGACACACAATTTGTTTTAAATCAAGAGTAATAAAACATATAGCAACAACATATAAATCATGACACACGATTTATCTTGCAAAACCCCAATTGCAATAGATCTAATACACAATCAAAAGGAACCTTACCATGGAGGATACCAATCCTATTTATATGGTTCATTACATGCCATACCATGGGTCAATACTATGAATCATAAATATTATGCTCAAAAACCAAGTTTTTGAAACGTAAACATATTTAACTGTGTGAAAGATTCAATTTGACTTGACTAGGGGAGATTCTTTGGATTTTATATTTTCATCTCTAAATTCTTGTTTTGTTTTTGTAAGTGTTCTTATTTGCTTCATGAATCCATGGGAGAAAACTTACCATGTCCATTTTTTTTTACCAATAATTACAAATGCATTTATGCCACAGTCTCACCTTGCCATGCTCATCTTCCACCATGTTCTGCATAACATCATGTTGCATCTTGCACTTGGAAATCCTTCAACTATTGAGCTACCTCCTAATGAATTATCATTGTTTTCACATCGATGCAACTACATATTCTCCTTAATCAAAATCATTCCCAACCATATGACACTTTGAGATTTCTTCATATGCTCCCTTTCAACGAAATATTTAAATTCCCCAACAACATTAAGCTAGCATACAAGTACGCCTACCACCCTCATACATAAGTGGTTCATTAAGCAACTGCCTAAGAGGAATAACTCTATGGGATGTCACATTATTGACATTTAGGCTTGAATAATGGGGCTTACAATACACATAGGGAATTCAACCTGTCAATAAATCTTGAGTATATGTTCAAAATCTGATTACTCACAAACGCTAAGTCCTTAACTATAGGAGAGCCACCTATTCTCATACCAATCGTTAGGATTAAAAATTAAAAGTATAATTAATCAAACAGACAACAAAAACATATAATTAATGACAGATAATTTATATTGGAAATCCCTCACATTTCTCTCCATATGTGTATGTGTGTGTGTGTGTGTGTGTCTATATACACGAGAGAGAGATATATATCTTTCTTAACATAGATATTCAAATATTTTATTTACCATTTAGTTTCAAATACATTTTTTTGTTATTAATATTTTTTAAATACTATGTATCATTTTCATACTAAGCAATGTAGAAATTAAATTACTTTTTTTGCTAAAGCAAGAGTCATACCTTCTTTTTCATTAAATCAAACAAAATTTACAATATTTACACTTTTCCACCAAACTGTGTGGTACAAGGAAAAATAGGAAGATGTACTAAGGGATCTAAGCCTTCCAACCCCAAAACGTTCCCGCTGAACACTTTTAAGAACTGACAAAAACAAGTTATGGGAGTCGCTGGGCACCTGAGCCCTCCCCAAAAAGCTCGCTTCTTAATCACTGCCGTCCAAATTTATTATCAAATCCTACACTGGAGGTACATATCACTTCATAAAGGAGCAAGATGTTTAAACCGCTGACCCCACTGAACCGCTCGTACAATCCTGATCGTTGATCGGACATGATCAAATCGGATGGTGGAGCTGAAAATCGCGCACCAGAAAATCATGGAAGTTTATCATACGATGAGGATGGTTTGAAACCAATCCCTCATCCACATGTCAATTGTTGTAAGGTATCGCTCCCAAGAATTCAAAACCACCTTCGACTTGAAAGTGGTGCGACCGCACCAAAACCACTCGAGAGGTTGTTTTGTCTCCCAACACTGGGAAAAATGGGAAATGGTGCCGCCAGCATAGTTATTGTTCTCAACCTTTCTCCTAACTGTGAAAACCCATCACCTACCTTTAGGGATTTTCAGCGAAGTGATGACCATAGCTACAGAGGCCGCCCCTGGCGAGCTATCCTCCATAGACCTGTTTGACCAAAATTGTGAATCCTGCAGAAATTTGCTCATTGCGTATTAGATTCCTTAGTTTTGTCCTGATACACTTTTTTATCCTCTTCTGCCTTGTTGTGGCAAAGTCCCTTTAGATCGCTTTGCGGCATTGCACGCCAACTCATTGAAATTTTGTTGTCTTTACAGGTGACCCCTTGGTTGGCTAGGATGTCCGCCAATTTGTTGGCCTTTCTGCGCACATGGATGAATCTAAGTGTGTGTATGAAGATGATCCTGTATTTTTTGGAGCACCCTTATTAACCTCCAGTGTTTTGAAACTTTTCTGGCCCTATTCCATGACTAATTTTCTTGGCCGCGTTGATGACGTGCTTTGAATTAAA
This sequence comes from Pinus tabuliformis, assembly GCA_031772625.1. NCBI lineage: Eukaryota > Viridiplantae > Streptophyta > Pinopsida > Pinales > Pinaceae > Pinus > Pinus tabuliformis. The sequence goes on along the minus strand of CM062810.1, from coordinate 993,614,211 downwards.
TTCTATTATTAAATTTTGATAGTTGTCCTGTTTCAGAAATTGTAATCATTGCTCCAATGCCATTAGTTCCACCAGGTTGTTGGTGTCTTTTCCTAAATGACAATGGAAGAGGGAGATGATGCTTCCAGTTTCATCCCTAAGAACTCCTCCAGAACCTGCCATTCAGGTTGTCTTTTGAAGCTCCATCAATGTTATACTTCAAAAAACCTTCCATGGGGGAGGGGGGGGGGGGTATTCCAGAATTCCTGAATCGATTCCCTCAAGATTATTTTCCTGTCTAGTCCTTGTGGAATGAGCCCCTGCATGTCTAACTACCTGAGTATTCTCAACTCTATTTCTGAGGGAGGATTTTTGGGGAGATCCCTAACTGTTGTTCCCACTGTCTCTTTTAGCTGTTTCAAGATTTGCTCCAACAGGCGTAGAGAGGAGTTCTTCTCTTCTTTAAAAATTCTTTTGTTTCTTTCTTTCCACACATTCCATATTATGAAACTTGGCAAGAGAGCCCAGGCAGAGTTAAGAATCTCATAATCTGAAAAATTATTCCTCCAATTGTTTATGGTGTTAGTGATGCTATCTCTGTCTCTATCAGACTGATTGAAGACTGTGGCAAAAAAATTCCATAACCTTGAGGTGAAAATGCAGCTATTGAGAAGATGTTCCATTGTCTCCTCTCGTGCTTCACAAAGCTAGCATTTGGAGGGTCCCAGCATACCCCTCTTTCTAATATTGTCCCAGGTTAAGATTTTCCTATGGTGAACCAACCACATAAAGAGCTTGATCTTCATCTAGCCTTTGTTCCTCCATAGCTTCTGCCAGATTCTGACCGAGGCTTCGGATTCCAGTCCAAGGAGAATACCTTTTGCTTCCTTAATATTAAAGTTGCCCTCTTTGTTCTTACACCATCTTAGTTGATCCTACTCTTCAGTGACTAAAATCATCCTCTAATCCAACATCCTCTTTAGGGTCTCTGCTCTACTGTTGAGGGTTCTGTCTTCTCTGCCATCTATTTTTTTCCATGTTCTCCATTTTTCTGTGTTGTGAACATGTTCCCAAAAGTCCTTTACCTTTACTAATCCTTGGTTGTCTGTTTCTTGCTTGAGGCCCAAAAATTCCTCTTTCAAAAGTGTTGGTTCTTGTTGCCATTTATCCTCCCAGAATAGTGCCTGATCACCATCTCTGATTTCCCAGAAACTGTTTTTTTGAACCACCCCTTTGTTCTCCCAGGCTTTGTTCCATATGGGAGAGCCCTTCATGTTTCTAGACATTCTTATTAGTTTAGAAGAGTGTCAGGAGCTGGCAGATTTTTACTTCCAGATGCTTTCCCATTGAGCCTTACGATCCTTAACCCACTGCCACCAAAGTTTGGCCCCAAGAACCTTTCTAAGAATCTCTAGATCATCCAATCCTAGGCCTCCTTGGTTCTTAGGTTTAGAGATCTTTTCCCATGAAACTAAAGCCCATTTTTTCCTAGTTTCCTCCTTCCCCAAAGAAAATCCCTTTGGATATTTCTAAATTGTTGTAGGACTCCTTTTGGGCAAGGAGAGCTGATAGCATAAAGACTGAGATAGCTTGGAGCACTGCCTTTGTAAGAACCAGTCTACCAGCCAAATTTACAGACCTGATTTTCCATTTTTTGACCTTGTCTTCATCTTGATGATTAACAGTTCCCAAACCCTCGTATGCAAAGGTTTATCCATTAGAGGAACTCCCAAATATCTAGAGGGGAGGGCATCTCTTTGAAAACCAATAATTCTAGAGACATTTCTATGGATGGAAATGTGGGCGTTAAAGAAAAAAAATTTTGATTTGGAAAGATTGACTTCCATACCTGTTCCATGGAAAAGTCATTCAAAATTTGTTTGTATGCCAGTGCTTCTTAACTATGGGAATTCCCTGTAACATGGTGTCATCTACAAATTGTTGATGGGTCAGAGCTTGACTATTCTCCAATAGTTGGAGTCCTTAGATTTTGCTTGCTACTTTAGCATGCTTAATGGATCGCCCCAACCCTTCCATCATGAGGATGAAAAGGAAAGGCGAGATCAGATCACCCTGTCTAAGTCCTCTAGAAGGAAGAAACATTTCCGAGGGAGAGCCATTAACTAAAATTGAGAAGCTGGAGGAAGTCACTAGGGCCATTACCCATTTGATCCAATTATGATAAAAAAACTAAACGCGTAAGCACTTTCTTGATATATGTCTAGTTCACTTTATCATATGCTTTGGCAATGTCCAATTGCATTATCATACCCGCTTTCCTTTTACTATTTAACGAGTGAACCACCTCGTGAGCTTGAATGATGTTATCTAGTATTTGTCTGCCTTCCACATACCTAGATTATTCCCCCGAAATAAGTGTAGGAAGCAAAGGTTTGAGTCTATTTGCCACTACCTTGGAAATTATCTTGTAAACTACATTTCATAAGGTGATGGGCCTATACCTCTCTGGCATTTGAGAATTATCCTATTTTGGAATTAGGGCGATGAAGGAGGTATTGAGAACTTTCAAAATAGTTCTGTTCAGCCTGGAATCTTCCACTACCCTTACAATATCCTTTTTGACAATGTTCCAACAAACATTGAATAAATCCACATTGAATCCATCCTGACCTAGGGCCTTGCCATTTTGCATTTCCTTGAACAGCTCACTGACCTCCTTTTCAGTTATAGGTCTGTTGAGATTACAGTTGTCCTCTCTAGATACCAACTTAGGGATGTGTTTAGTGAAGTCTTTGATGAAAGGTTCCCTTACTAAAATTCCTTCTTGAGTAGTACTTCGGAAATGTTTAACTAACACTGCTTCTATATCCTTATGGGATTGATGGATTGCTCATCCTCGAACTTGATCAAAGAGATCCTATTGTGAGTCCTATTAGAAATGGTGGATCTATGGAAAAATTTGATGTTGCACTCTCCTTCCTTTAGCCATTGGACTCTTGATTTTTCTTTCCAAAAAAATTCCTCTTGTTTACACAACTTTTCCCATTCTAGATGATATTTCTCTACCTGATCATTTTTGTTCTTATCAAATCCTTCCTTTATCAAAGCTTGGTTGAGCTCCAGAATTTTATTTTTCAACAGATTCCTTACCTACAAAAATATTTCCAAATACATTCTTGTTCCAAGCTTTTAGCTTCATCTTGATGTGCTTTAATCTTTGTGTAGCAGGAACATTGATGACCCTGAATTTGCAAATCTTCCACCCA